>WEKY01050772.1:6059-64955 GCA_013390045.1 Picathartes gymnocephalus
GCTTTCAGTTTTTAACATCTAACCTGTGGAGAAAACAGATCACTCCTATCTGAAATGTTTTTCACAAGGTTCTAGGTGGAAAGATCTTGAACTTGAGACTTTTAAGATTTCTCTAGGATTTGAGAATTTATTTTTGAAATAATCAGTCCCATATCTTGAGGTATTCATTTCCTTTTGCTGTTCACATATGCAAAGCTGTTGCATAATACAGACACTAGTTCGACAGCTCTTTGCCTAATCAGTTCCTTCCTAGCTGCTTGCTTTTTTTTTTTGCTTTTTTTTTTTCTGTAGCCTAGACAGGACACTCCAGTCTGTGGTATTGGAATGTTACTCAAGCAGCCAGCTAAATCCTCAGCTTGTCTGTGATCAGCTGCTATCATTGCCAGTAGCAGTTGGAATGACCAAAGTCTGGGAACCCAGGCTTAGGCTAGACATAAAATGCTGTCACCATATGCCACTCCAAGAAAGCCTCTGTTCAGTACTTCATAAGTAGACCCATGCAGTTACTGAGCTCCTTAAAGAAAAATGTTTACAATACCATGTCTGCTAAGGAATGTCTCCTTTCTGGTGAGTGGGAGGATGATCTTGCTTGCACAAATCTGTTATTTCCTTGAGACTGGATTGCCCTTGTTTTATGAGCTTTGTGTGATGGCTGAAATAAATAGTGAAGTGGGTGGATTTAGTCAGTCTGTGGGGAAGAGCAGGAAAGGCAAAAAGGTTCTGGCATAGGAACATTACAACCTGATTGTTCCAGTAGCAGAATTTTTTTTTCCTTCTGAAGAAAAAAAATATGTAATAGCTTGTTGTATAATGAAGAAAGAGTTCCCTTGTTGAAATGATAAGGAACTCAACTCTAGGCAATACTCTGTAATGCAGTTGTTGGGAAATTCTTTGGTTTTATAAAGAGCAAATGTAATGCCATCTTCCTGGGCATGACTTGAAAACCTTTCTCCATAACCTGCTATGATATATGTTAATTGGTCTGTAAGCATATTTCTATAATTTCAAGATCCAGATTTTTAAAATGCCTTAAAACTAACTTAATACATTCATTATGGAAGATTTTGGAGCTCAGAAACTTTATGGCAAATTATTTCTCAGATCCTTTTTTCCTAAGTTGATAAGAAAAATTATTTGCTACTTAGCAGTGATTTGGTTACTGCACTTCTTGGCACTTTTCTTCCTATGTTCTTCAGCACAATGTTTCTTCAGTATCCTACAGAAACAAAGTGGAAGTAATTATGACCTGAGTATGGCCTTAAAAGCCAGTAATTAAAAGTTGGTCTAATTGCTTAATTTCAATTGTCTAGAGGAATTCTGTAGTGTGTTTTGTAAACACTTTGACTTGGCCAGAGCTGGCAATGGGATGGCATGTCTGACTTCATCACAGTAAGGAACTCCTGAGCACTTAAATCTCCTTTCCCAAGAATTCATCCCGTGGAGAGATGTCACTGGGCTGTACATAGAATTGCAGTTGGTTGGTTGCTGAAAGTTCAAACTTCAAGTATAGTACAGACTCTTGTAGATTACATAGTTTATTTAGGAATATTAATGGGAGTACTTGAAAATTTGCCTGCTTTTGCATTTCAAGTGAAATGAAATTGGGATATTAAAGTTGGCATGGGTATCATATACTGTGTTCTCTCTTCTAGAAATGCAAAATGTTATTTTGTCGTTGCTTTGTATGCATCTGATCCTGCTTCTTGAGTAAACAGTGCAATGATTTGGGCAGTTAACTTTGGAGGCTTTTAGTTCTTTTTACCTGCAAGTCAGTCAGCAAAGCAAGGACTATGCAGTGGTAGTTTAGTTGTTATGCTGGCAGGCTTGGGAGGCTTGTCATCTCTGTTAAGCTGTGCCCCTCAGTGGGCCATTTTGCTCCTGGTTCCTGGTAGGGATAGTGTAATCTCCTCAGAGACATCTTCATGACATGTAGGTCACAAAACGGAATTGGGTTGGACTGGGGGTTTGGGTTGGCTTGGTTTTTTTCTTCTTTCGTTAAAAATATTTTTCTGTCTCTTGCCTGGAGAAGAAGTTGTATCAGAACTCCAGAGTATAACACTTCTAAATCTTGGCTAGCAGATATCACTTCTGCTATTTAAAACTTTTCGGCCTTTGAAATGATATAAAGTGGGGAAAGGACATTAAAATATTTAAATCTTACTCTTTTTTTGGGACAAATTTTTATCATGTGAGTTCTGAGACTGGGCAACCATGATAGCCTCTGTGTTGGTAATTTTTTTTTAAGGGAGCAGGCTGACATTACTTATTTAGCAATGTGGCTGGAAGCAAATGTGAAACACAAATGCATCTCTTTATTCTGCCTAATAGTTTAATGCAGCATATCCTGCTGCCGTCCTAAGTGTGCCTGGTAGGTATCAACATAAAGCAGAGCTGTTGTGCATAAATTCTAGTAGATGAGCCTGCCTTCATTTGTAAAAGGAGAAGGAGGCAGACCATCCTCTGCTGCATTTAAATTTCTGACTGCAGTACAATTCAGTATTGGAGATGCATCTCATGTGATGAGACTTTAACGGGGCTTGCGGTGGGATTGGTTTCACCTGGCATTGAGGACTCCAGAAGATTGTTGGTCTGCAGGAGTGTTGGGTGGTGGAAGCAGATCAGGGCCTGGCCTTGCTGCAGCAATAACCTTGTGTCTTGTTGCAAATGGAGCTGGAAACTGTTTGGGTAGAATGTGGCACAGGGGCTGCACTTCCTGTGCTGGTGTGTTGATCGGCCTCAGAGATGATGTGGATTTTTTGTTAGTTCTTCCCAGATTTGCTGCCCAACAGCAGTCTTAGCCTGTTTGGAGCTGGTTATCCCTGGCCTAAAGCACATGCTTTTATCCTTAAAGTGTATTAAGTGGGTTGCCCTTATTCTGAGGAATAAATGATTTTAACTCACAGGAGCGTTTGTGTCGCTTCCTGACAACAGAGCAGCTTCTCACCCTGCTGCCTCTGTGTGTGTTGCTTAACTCAAGATGATGGGAAATAACTTCTTGCATAATAAAGCAGGATGGTAATTACCTTGCTAATGCTGACTGTATTGCCATCCAACAAGGCTGGGGCAGCTGGGACGAGGCAGCCACCCACGCTCTCTGCTCTGAGAGTGTCCCAGCAGCCCTTCTGCTCTGTGAATTAGACAATGAAGTCATAAACATCCCCTTTGTATTAATTAATGTTGCTACAGAACATTTTGCCTGTGTTTTCTGCAGAATACATTAATCAAATCTATTTTCTGCTGGAGGTTTCTTTTGCTTAATGAGAAAGCCATGCACATGCCTTCCCTATTTTCCAGTCTTCCAATGCCGGGTATGAGGAATACTGTGAATATGCACAAACTGTTAGTAATTCAATTTATATAGTCAAAACCAAATGGCAGTTCTGCAGAGTAAGGATTAGACTGTCCTTGTTTTTACCCTCGGCCTTTGTACAGGATAGTGTATGTTAAGAACGTGCACTGGCACACTCTTTATGCAACTGAGCTGGGGAGTTCAGTGTTCAGTTCAGCTGCAAATGTTTGGAATTGGTTGGCATCCCATTTGGGCTGATCAGGAGGAAAAGGGCATTGTCAGAGAGATGAGAGAGAGAGAATCCTGTTTTCTTTTCCTTTAAAGAAAAGATTTTTAAAAAGGCAGAAATATTTGAGTTAAAACTCAAGTCAATAAGATATTCCAGTAAGATCCATGAATATGTCAATATGTTCTTGCTATCTAAATAGTAACTTTTTAAGAGCTGCAGTTATACTAGAGGCAGTAAAGGAACTTTGTGTTACAGTGTTGCTCTGAACAATTAGGAGTCTAATTTAGACTCTGGCTCATTTGGTTGGGGTAAATTCACACTCTCAGAGGTTATGCTGTAGATGGCTCTGCATCTGGAACTCTCAGGTGGACATTGATAATATTTTTGAGGTTTTGCATATTCTTCCTTTGGATGCCACCATACATTCTCCATGGTTCAGTCGCCACATAAATCAGCTGACTTGAGGCAGCTCTTTGGAACATCTCCATGTCTTCATAAAACACATACTTCTTCCTTTTGCAGGGACATTCCTGTAGACTTCAAGTACATAGCTGAGCCAAGTATGCATTCCATGCCAGCCGTGACTTTGTCTCCAAATGGTAGGTTAACACTTTTACTGCCTTCTTAGACCTAGTTTACACAGGCATGTCTTACAGATTATATCTCTGTGATGTTGCTGTGTTGCATCCTCCTTTCACACCAGACTAAGCCCCCTCCCAGTCACTCTGTTCACTTACTCCAAAATTGGACTGGATCTTGTTTTTATTTAAAATTCTAGAGAACAAGTATGTTAAAAGGAGGGTTTATATCAGGGTAACTGTATCAATTTAAAATTAGGCCTTCATCCAGACAAGGCAAAAGGACTCTTCATAGAGCTACCATGTGCTCTTTGCTGTATTTAAAATATTAAGAGAAACAATGGAGGGAACTGACAATGGTGGCAAAGTGTTAAGCAAGTTCAGCAGTCCTTGTGGTGCCATTATTAAAGCAGAAAGTCATGTTGTACATGATCCTGTTCCCTTCTGTTCTGAATATAGTCCAAATAAGTCTTGTAGAAGAGAAATCCCAAATTATCTCAGTGTTTCTTTATGTTAATGTTTCACTGGTGTTTATGTTCTTCAATTAGAATCATGCTGAAGAAGGATAATAGTTTAGTGCCTCAAGTAATCAGTGAAAATCTTTCTAACAGGACAAAATTCCTGTTATCTGTTTTGGCCAAATTTAAATAGCTTTTAGTGTCACCATTATTACTGTGTTGGCAGATTTGCTGTTAACAGTCCCATTATGCTGAGTAGAGGCCGATCAACTTGTTGCACAGCCAATGTTATGTTGTCACTGCATAAAACACTTCAAAGGCAGTCACAATATGCAGAGTTCAGAACAGAAGTCTCTGTTCTGGGTGTTCTGTTGTACATCATCTTCACTGGATTCTCAGGCTGGAGTTAATGCACTGCCAAGATGCAAAATGAGATGAAGTTAAGATTAGAAAAGCCTCGATTTTTCTTTCACTAAAACATCTTTATTAATTACATTCCATTAAAGCGGAGAGTACTAAGTAGTTGCAAAAATATAAGTATTTTCAAGCTCCTTAGACTACCTTAGACCTATTTTTCCCGTAAAGAAAAGAGGGGGTGACTGTCTTAGAGTACCCACAAAACAGGTGATCAAGTAGATTGCAGCTAGATGGATTTTTTTCCCTTCACAGTTACATGATTATGTGCACCAGCAACATTACACAGTATCTTAAAAACTTAACAGTAAGTCAGTGGGGTTGATGCAAAACACAGCTGGAACAGCCAGAGCTTTAAGAGTCCTGAGTGCATTTTGTAGGAATAGGGATCCCAAATCCTGTCAAACATGAGGTTTCAACTCTTGGCAGTTGTACCAGGCAGAAGCAATATCAAGTGTTACCTAGAACCCTGCTACATAATGAAAATCTGGATTAAGATAGTGCAAGAAAAATTATCAAATCTCTAAAAACATCCTAGTTAGGTCTGTTTCTTCAGATGCAGCACCCTGACACCACCTGTGTTCATTGCATTTATAGGGAAATGGTTGGCATGCCAGTCGATGGATAACCAAATCTTGATTTTTGGAGCTCAGAACAGATTCAGATTAAACAAAAAGAAAATTTTCAAAGGTCACATGGTAGCTGGCTATGCTTGTCAAGTGGATTTTTCACCTGATATGAGGTAAGTTTTTGTGGGAATGAAAACTTACTGTATACTTCATCTTAAAACTTGCAGGTGCAGACACTAAATTTCTTTGTGAATCCCCTGCAACATTCATGAATGCATAGTTCATCCTATTAGCTCAGCATCAAGCAGCAGAACAGAAAGTTTGCTCTTAGGGTCTGACAGGACCAAGAGAGGCTTCCACATCTGACTCCCATCTTTTTGCACGTGGTGTGCAGTATAGGGTCTGTTCCCACAAGGTGCACTTGTCTAGAGTATCTGGGATTTGAACTCACCCAGTTTCTCCAATCCCTGGGTCTGGTGTGGGTATCCTTATTTACTGTTCAGAGAACCATCTCTTTCTTCCTGTTGACTTAGTAATATGACCATACATCTAGTAGTGTATGTACATAAGATACCAGTTATTATAAAAACTGGGGAATAACCTCAGCAAACCCAGAGGAAAAAGCATCTATAAATTTAGAGAAATTTGTGGTGCTTTCTCCTTGGTTCCAGTAACACAGTGCAGGGTATAATCACACTGCTTAGCACATTTACCTCGCAGTTGATGAATCACCTTCTGCAGGACTTGTGTGCACTTAGACCACAGTGTGAATGCTAATTCCTTGGTAGGTATGTTTGCAGGCTGCATTAGATGGGAAGCTCCCTGGGGGAAGCTCTTTTCTGTTGCTCAGTTGCTACTTGTAATAGCATACAAGCAGTCTGCACACAGGATACAACTTTCACTTTGTTCCTGTTAATACAGCTATGTGATATCTGGAGATGCAGATGGGAAACTAAACATCTGGGACTGGAAGACAACAAAACTCTACAGCAGGTTAAAAGCACATGACAAAGTCTGTATTGGTGCAGTGTGGCATCCACACGAAACATCCAAAGTCATCACGTGCGGCTGGGATGGTCTGATCAAACTATGGGACTAAAGAAGATACTACAAAGACCTAAAGATGCAAGTCCTGTGTACATCTGGGGTTAGGGTGCATTCTGCTGTAAGGATTTGTAATACTGTGGTTCTCAGCTCACTGTATATATGCACTAAACACCAGGAAATTCAGAAGACTCAAGTGAAAGGATATAGATCTAAGTATGGCATCTGGGAATGAGAAGCTAAGCTGAGGTCATCTGAAGCATGCAGAATCGTGTGCCAGTTTGTCTTGCCACTGCTTGTGCAAAACACTCTTGTGAAATAAAATAATTTTAAGAAAAACTATTTTTGTGGTTCTGAGTGTCAGGGAATTAAAGGAGAAAACCAGCAATTGTGTAACTTTCTTCCTAAGAAGAAATCTTTGGTACCTACTGCAATAGAGCTGGAAAAGGTAAGCGCAAATCCACTTGCTGAGATTTGTTAATTCATAGTAGAAATGAAGAATTAATTGAAAGCTAGCAGTTGTCAGGTGAATTCTGTCAACTGAAGATGCCATTCATAGTCTTAGTTTCTGTCTGTAGAATCATGAGGATCGCTCACTTTCCCCTTTGCAAGTCTTCATTTTCAGGGTTTTCCTCATAATGATTGTGTGCTCTGTGTTGTTTTTTTTGTCTTCCCATATGCTATTCTGTTCCAATAAGCATGACATATTAAAAAAAAAGTGAATGTCTCTTGTTCTGTTTGGAATAGTTTGTATTATAAGTCCCTTGAAGGTTTTGACAATTTAATGTATATACCTGTCACACTTTTTCTCTTTAAAGAACTTATTTTTAATAAATCTTTTTATAAAAAGTCTGCTTATCTTTATTCAATTTTTCTGTCTTGCAGTGTCCATATAAAATATTTCCTACCATTTGGTATTTTAATGTGCAGTTGTATCAGTGTTCAGATAAACTCATTCTCTTGCGTGTTCATTTAAAACTAAGGCAAGTTGGCAGCAGGAGAAAAATCCTTTTGGCTCCCTGTCTGCTCTCTTTTTTGGCCACATAAATACATGTAGCAAATTTTATCCCATTGATCAGTCTTTAATTACAGTTTTGAATTATACTATATTGTTTACTGTAAATCCAATCACTGCTCATCCATTGTAAAGGATAGCAAAGAAATAATTACCTTAATTGACAGAGGATAGAAGCTGAGGCAAAGAATCCCAAATGGTCGAAGTGGGAGGAAATGGGTTAGTTGTTTTGTGTGTTTGGGGTTGTTTGACAGGTTGGAAGACAATTCTGGTCTTTCAGAGAGTTATTTACACAAGTTAGGCCCTTGTGAGTGAACAGGAAGTTTAGGCATTTTTAGACCAACTCTGTGATGCCGAGCTCAAAGGTCATTCCACTGTCAGTCCATGCTGTTGTGTAACTGCACTGCGTTTACACGTTCCCGGTTACTTCCCCCTCCCAGTAGTCTTGTGTGCCTGAAAAATTCTATACGCTGTTTTCACAAGCACCATCCTGCTGCTGACGGGGTATTGCCCAGCCGTGTTCCCGTGCAAGTACTGAGATAGGAAAGCACAGAGCCTGGAGACAGAGCAAAGAGCTGGTCCAGCATGTCCTGAGGACTGATCCTCTGTAGGGAGAGAAGAGGCTGTTCCAGCTTCTCTGCTCTTTGGGATGTGGGTGGGAAAGAATTGCTGCTGTCTTGCAGAGGATGAATTTCTGATGTGCTTTTCACAGGGAAGGTTTGATTTCTGAACTGGTGTGTGTTGTGTGCCAGGTGCTGCTTCAAGAGAAAGTGGACTGGAGTAATTTGGAATGGATTTCCTCCCTCAGATACATTTCCCAAATGGATATGTGGCAGTGTGCCCTGACTGTTAGCAGTTTATATGTACGGGGAAATAGGGAGGAGAAGAGGAATAGAGCAGATAGAAAATCTTCCCACAGGAACACATACTGGCTTTCACATCAGAAACACCTTTCCCAAATCCTTAAAACCATTTAAATCATAATACATAAACTGCTTGGCTCTGTCGTTGGTACTGTGTTTTTCCATGTGTCACCTACCAAGCTGAACTTTACATACTTGTAAAATAGTATATGCAAAATATAAAAATAAGTGTATAAACTCTTGTAGTAATATACTGGGTGTTGTCTTTGGAGGAAAAAAAAAAACCAATTCTGCTGGAGTTGGTGAATTGGGATTAAACATTTGCAGCAAGCCCAGAATCAAAGTTGCCCTAGAAACTTTCAGATAAAATCCTTTGTCCCTCACAGTTGGTCACCACATTAATCTTTTGTGGAATTTCTCACATCTGCATGGAAGCCTGCAGGGGGAATTTTCATGAGGATAATTCCCTCTTGTTGCAAACTGCACAGCTCACATTGTCATGCACAGGGATAGATGTGAGTGTGGTCCGAGTCCAGACTTGTTTTTCCAGCAGCCACCTGGGAAGAGATTTCTTTCTGGTTTAATCAACTCAAATTGCGTCCTTCTCTCCCCAGTTTCATGTTTTACCAGAACTTGGTCTGTTTCAACTGTTAGTCAGAGCAAGTCTAGGCTGAGACCTCTAGGCTGGACTTGGCCTGTGAGCAGACAGATCCAGGGAAAAGGCAGCATTGGGAGAACAGGGAAGAGTGCATTTCGAGTTCCCTGATTAATTTTCCTCGGACATTGATGGAGAATGCAGCGTAGCGATTCAAGCTGAAAGGAGGATCTCGGGAGGGCTGGAGGTGTGTTGCACAGCCAGGAAGGAACACAGGCAAGGTGGGCTGCAGGGATGCCACCACAGCATTGTTATTTGTTCCCCTTGATTGTGCACCGGTAACTTTCAGAAATGACATACCAATATGCAGCTGCTTTTATTAATACTTATTGCTTTTACAGCAGAAGTTTTACAGGTCAGTCACCTATCTCCAGCATTCTTGGAGTTCTGTCTGGGAAAACTGATAGTTCCTTTTACCTTTTGCCAGCTTTTTCTTGGTCTTTCTTCATATGCGAGAGGGGGAAATAGCCCACATATCCTCATGCATCTTGCTGGTAAGGAGGCTGTCTTGAAGCAGATGGTCTTGGCATCTGTCTTGCTCAGAGTTTATAATTGTCCCCAGTAAGATGGGGCTGCTCAGTCTTTGCCCTCATTACAAAGAACAAACATCAAAATTACTGTACATCCAGAAAAGTCCAAGATTGTATTGTAAAAATCCGATTTTTAGCAGCAGGCAGATGTTCAGTACGCCGTTTAACTCTGTGGTCTTAAATAGCTGATTTAAACAGGGAGCCTTGCAGCTCCAGCAGCCCAGTAACATGATGTACTTTCCTTCTTTCTACCAGCTGGTTATTACAAAATCCTGCTCCCATTTGTTAGGAAGACTCCATATGACAAGCAGCCTGCACGAGGGGGAACACGTGGAGAGTGGAGGAGGGAGGGGAGTTTTGCTTGGAGGACTTTATAAACAGTTGAACCTATATACCAGAAAAAATCAGTTGCCAGGGAGGTTGTTCCTCTGGAGACTACTTAAGGGACTTGTTACTGTAGGTTGACTTCACTAGCACACACTCAAAATTTTAAGCCTCGTATTTTGCAGTAAAATATGTCTTTTCTGTTAGGCTTGCTGATAAGCAAAACAGACAGCACGGCTGTCTTGCAGCACTCAGAGAAAACTGCTTGTGGCAGGGTTATGTTTACAGAAGCTGCTTGCAGAATTTAAAGCTTTCAGAAGCAAGTTTCAATAACTTTCAGCGGGCCATGGACCTCTAAATTCACCAGGCACACTGGAAGTTTGTCCTCAGACCTGTTTGTTATCTTGTATGACAGTATATTTAAAATGTGTTAAATGCACTGAGCCTTTCTGAGCCTCCTTTTGCCCTGCTGTGCTTCATGCCACTGGGGTACTGCTCAAATAAAATAAAAATAAAATGCTGATGTATTGGTCAATAGAGTAAGAGGTTCTCATTAGTCCTTGGGGTTTTTTTGGTTAATCTGGAAGATGTCAAGGCTAACTGAGCCTGTTTCTCTGGTTTGGGAAAGGAAGACAGCAACACAAATCCTCTGGGGAGTCATTTCAGTAATAGGAACTTTATGGAGCTTCAAGACCACTGACAGTTATCCAGACACAGTTCTGGGATCTGCAAATCTTGCCCATTCTCCCAGCATAACTGCCCCACTGTTGGAGTCTTACTGCTATTCCCCAGCTAAACTCTTTAATTGTATAATAACTCTTTCTTTTTTTGGTGCAGTTTAAACTCTTGCAAAATGATACTAAGAGAAAAAAAAAAAAAAAGAAAGGAAGAAAAATGCCCTGTCCTAGAAGAGTTGTAACAATTTCACCTCCCACCTTAGCTTGTTACATGCTGATTTCCCAAGCACCCCCAGGCCTTTGCCCAAGGGTGTTGTTCATATTTTGCTTTGGCATGCCTATACAGTCTTGTTCCTTCAGCTCTTCCTCATGTACTCTCTCAAACATAATCCCTTCTAATATTCCTTGGAGATAAAGGGAACTCAGACTCTGAAATCATTTGTCAGGCCAGACATCTACAGGACAAAGAAGGAAGGCCTATTCCGTGGAGTTTTCAAAACCTTGCTGTTTTTTCAGAAGAGCTTCCCTGCAGCAAGCTCCTTTCTCTGCCCTGATGCTGATGCTTTGGGCAGCAGGACTAGTGGGTTTTGTTTGCTTTCTGTCATTATCCCTCCAATATTAAATAGTGGAATACCATTATGGAATATTTCTTCAGATCCTGGATTCTCCTGTTTCTTGGAGCAATTTTTCTTTCATAAAGAAGTTGGACATAATTTCAGGGCTGCTCTTGCGTGGCAAGTCAGTGTGAGAGGTCGGGATGGGGTTGTGTGGTGAAGTCCTAGGCCCTGTGTCTTGGCTGCTCCTGGCTGGCATCAGTGGAGAGACACCAGTGGAGAGACACATGTCCTCCTGAGGCACAGCTGCTGCTGCTGCCTCGAAGGCCTGACACCAATCTTGCACCTGTCCCGGCCTCCCTGCAAGGGCAGCGGCACCCTGGATGGTGGCTGCACTCTAGGTATCTGCAGGTGAGTGCAAGGGTGGGATTCACATTGTTTGTGAATGATTCAGAAATGGAATTTCAAATATAGAGGGGGGAAATACCAGCTGAGACAATGAAGCATTTTCCTTACTTGCAGAAGTTTTGTACTGTGTATACCACTGCACTTTCCTTCAGAAAACTGCTTGAACTCAAAGATCTATGTTGGTAATCCACCAAAAAGGGCAGGGACATGTCACTGGTATTCACATTTGAGTCATCACTTCTAGGCAGTGCAAAGCAGGCTCCTGTTTTCCTGTGTAAGGTGCTGCCTGTTGGGATAAAGAATGTAACATGGGCTGTCTCTGCAGAGGTCTCCTTCTGAACCAGGTAAAACTCTTCACATGAGGTAGGTCAAACTGCACCGTGAACTGGGACTTCTATTCAAGGGCAGAGATCCATTTATTACTGCAGGTGGTTGCTTTCAAGAGCCAAGCTTGCTCTGCAGATGCTTCCCCTGCAAGCCAGTGGAGGGGGGCAGGTATACACGTCTCTGAATGTAGGTCAGCTCTGAACTTCCACTGCCACTAAACCAGGTCTCCACTGACTGCAATTAAATGTCACATTGTGTTAACAAGCAGGAAAAAATCAAGAGTGATTTCCTACTGAATAATCCTGAGTATCCTTTCAAGGACAAGGGAGCAGCTAATGAAGCTCATGAAATCAAAGTTTTGTAATGAACCAGATGGTCTCAGCTGTTGAATTATTCACCAGAGAGAATGAGTGCCATTTCTTCAGGTGTGCTATTGGGTGATATGTCTTCTTGGCATCTGCCAAGAAAGGCCAGACATATGTTCCCTTTACGCTTTCTTTGCTCTTTCACAGCTGAGAGGCACTTGAAGAACAACCCTTCACAAGTCACAATGGGATCAAAGCCTGAGGCCAGAAGTACGTGCAATAAATGGCAGGTTTCCGAGTGCAGCAGGAGGTCAGACCTTTGTTTAGGCAAATTTTGGAACCTCCAAGGAAGCCAATGTGACATTCAGAAAGGGCCCAGTTTTTCTGGAGGAGTGTATTAGTGTTCTAACAAATTCCCATCTGTGCTACCATGGGTTTGCCATGGAAAACTCATGTTGAAGTATCAGCTGGGATAGTTTGAGGGGATTAACATCTGCTGCTGCTCTTCATCTTCACCAGGTCATGGGCAGCACCTGTAAGTTCTGATTCACAAATGTGTGTGATTTATAAATCACTGTGGGCTTGTCTGAAAGAGAAATGTCCTCACCCCTACAAAAGCATTTGGGTAAGTAGAATTGCCCCTACCCCTGGGTCATCTCTGCAAGGATCCAGTTTAGACCAACCTGAAACATCTTCTGGTGGAGTTGTCCAACTGATGTAATAATGGCTCCACATCAGGAACAAGACCTGGCATTATGTCTTTGTTAGCTGGGGTTGGCACTGGCTGTGGCCACCACGAATGGCCTGAGGACTGGGCAGGAAGGAGGCTCCTGGGCTGGAAGCAATGGACTGGGTGCTCTGGAGAGCTGATGGACGTGCCTGCAAGGAGTGTGGGGAGATGCCCAGTGCACAGCAGGCCAGGAGTATGGGGGGAGAGCAGGAGAGCAGAGCTTGGCAATACCTGTAATGGTGATGCTGAGCAGATCTGAGGCTCAGTCTGACTTTCCTCCATGGCCATGCAGTTCCCATTCTCCAGGCTGTGGCTACAAGGGCAGAATACCTTGTCCACACTGGTTTTAATGGTGCTCTCTGTACTTAGCCCTTGAAGAAGGGGGAAGCTGTGATGATTTCTGTGCAGGTGTGATCTGGGAAGGGTTGTGGATTGCAACACTGGCATGTGGTTGCTCCACGGAGACTATCTCTGAGCAGGTCAGGCGTAACTGTGCCTGGGTGTGGTGGTGGGTAGACACAGACCCCACAGAACGTCCCTCACCACCAGCCTGACCACTTGAGCAGAGTCAGCCACACTGGCTTGTGTCCCTGGGCACGTACCTGGCAGCTCAGTCATTAGGAGACAAGAACTGAATTCATTTAAAGGTCTGTCCTTTAGGTAAAAGAGATCAATAAAAGAGAAGGGGTAAGGGCATAAAAGTAAGAGCTCAGAAAGGAGGGCTGTAACTCTGCTCTAAGAGATGTGAAGCAGAAAAGCACAGAGAGTGCATTAAATAAGCACTGTCCATTTTCTCCTATAATATCACATAACTGCCTCCAGAATGATAAATGGCTTTTATCCACCCTGTATTAGAGATAAGGTTTTCTTTAAAATTACCATAGTTATTGGAATCTTTTTTGCCAAAGATATATTTGCTGTAGCCTGAAATGTTCCTAACACTACCTGGCAATCCCAAGCAAGAGATTAGCTGAGGGTTTATTAAACTCAAAGAACCAGAGTGGACCTCTACTCCACTTCTGTAATTTGCATATCACCATTTTTTCTTCAGGGAAATAAATGATGGAAGATGTACATCCCTTTTGAATTTTAACATCTGAGAGAGGTCATGTAATTTATTTTTTAACCTCTGTCTATTGGTTTCTTAAACAAATGATAACAAGCTACTAGGCTACTTACTCTAACACTGGTTAGGACGAAAAACCTGTACAGTGCTAGAGGCCATATTTTTATACTTTATTAATAAATCAGGACTTGCAGCTGGACTTTTGCCACCCCATTATTTGAAAAATGGGAGTTGAGCCATTCTGCAGTGCAGTAAGCGTGGCCGTTCCAACATGCCAGATATTAGCTTAGGAAACCCTGGCTGCCTCTTGCATTTTGATGAATCTCCTCATGACTCTGCATCATTAAACAACTTCAGTACTTAGTGTATGAGGTTGTAGCAAGGCTGGCTGTCACAAAGAAGGCATTTCTTACTCATTTTTCAGAGGTTGTGGATCTCTTGGTTTGTGCATTACCTGGCTCAGGGATGGCAATAGGTAGCTCAGCCCTGAGGAAAGTGCTTTGCCCAACATCTTGGACATGGGGAATTCAACACATCTGCATCAGGTCATCTCGATTTTGATGCAGAGCTGAGGATGTGGTGGGCACCCACAGTGCCCTACTCTGGGTGTTTGCAAAGCCTTGGTCCAGGGGGGATGTGCAGGAGCAGAAACAGGAGCTACTTTTACAGAATCATAGAATATCTCAAGTTGGAACGGACCCAGTAAGGATTATCAAGACTAGCTCACTGCTCCTCACAAGACCTAAAACTAAATCAAGTTAATAAGAGAGTCATCCAGAGATTCCCTGAACTCTGACAGGCCTGGTGCCATGACCACTTCCCTGGGAAGCCTGTTCCAGTGACTGACCACCTTCTGGGTAAAGAACCTTTTCCTAATACCCCACCTGAACTTCCCCTGACACAGTTTCACTCCATTTTTTCATGTCCTGTCACTGGAGAGAGGAGATCAGCATCTCCCCTTCCACCACCTCCCTTGAGGAAGTTCTAGACTTGTAGAAGTCAGAAACCAAAGGCAGTTGAAAAGTCCACATATCAAAGACATGAAAGTGGTGACATCTTGTATTTTAATGCAAAGTTTAATGTCAAAAAATTCTTTTAAAGATACGAAAAAACCCCAACCTGCCATTATATATTTTTACCTCTTCCCACTCCTTAGCTCTTTGGGGAATGACAAAGGCTCCTGGAGGCACTGCAAACAATCCGCGTTCCAGCCTGCAGAGCCCCAGCACAGCTGCAGTCCAGGGCACCTGCCTGGGCCACCACCTCTGCCAGCATCAGTGCAGACGCAGGATCTGGCCTCCTGATGCCAGGGAGAGGCACGGTGGTGAGAAGGTGGCAGGCATCCAGGCACAGCACTGGAAAAGGCACCAGGAAATGTTCAACTAAATCCCAAAACAAATCAAAATGACCAGGTTGCACTTTCATCTCTTACATAAATCTCACTAGATCAAAAACCACTTGCTGCAGCCATTGCAAGAGTAATTGCAATCAAGCTGTTCTTTGAGCAGATGAATTAGTGAAGTCCTGTCTTTTGTGGCTGAAGGCTCCCGAGGGTGAGGAGGGAGAGCACTGGCAGCAGCTTATCCTGCAGCTGAGTGACTCTGTCCCACCGTCTCCTGTGTCAGAATCATTGAAGTCACTTTCTGCAACCAGACTAGCTTAAAAAACCAAAGTCAGGGCACTCAGAAGCTGCTCAAAGAAATAGGTAGGTATTTAGTTTGGTGGTGACTTCTGTCTCTGCCAAATTCAGCTGAAATTTGCCAGTGGGTTCAAGAACATACTGTTCTTGCCTAAAATTTGTTCCACAGGAAGCAAGGCCAAAGTAAAGAAGATGCAAATCAAAGGTGATCACTTTACAGAGAAGTAACACTTGACACTTTCTTAAAAAGACACCTCATCACAAGCACTCTCCTGTCCAAGGGCTGGCACAACTCAGCCAGCAGAGCTTCCCAGGGCACCCCAAAGGGATACCCTCCTTGCTGGCATGCTCAAACAGGGGGCAGCCTGGAAAAGCCAAGCTCTCAGCTCCCCTAGACAAACCTTTACAGAAACCTCTGTCCTGTGGGACAATGTACCCACTGGCAAATATATTGCTACACAAATCTGCACCATGTATCTTCTCCTAAAGCCAGTTCTTTTGACAACATATAAATATAAAAGCCAGTAGTCCATCTTGTTAGCAGTCACTGCGTGCATATTTAGCAACTGTAGCCAGTGACGCCAAAATCCTCTTCAATAACGCTACAGGGCCAGATGGCTCGCAGTCACACATCATAAATTCCTTTCTGCTATTTCCATCTTGTATTTACCCAGCTCAGTGTGTAACAGCTACTGGCATTGAAGGCTTCCTTTTTCAGAAACATCTGTGGTTTTGATAAGTCCTTGTAGGTATGGAAAAGCCTGAAGTGCTTCAGCTCCAGTTCTCGGAGCAAACTGTACCAGTAGCGCACCACGGTGCTGTCATTGCCACTGACCTCAAACCCAGGCCAGTGGATGTGCACCTCAAAGACCAGCTGTCCTATCTGCTCAACAACATCTTCCAGGATCAGGTTTTCCAAAATTTTCCACTCGGCGCTCTCCACGTCTGCCTTGAGGACATCAATCTGCAACAAAAGCACCATTACCATGTGAAAATGAGAAACTTTGCAAGTATAGTAACATCTGAGGCCAGGGTTGACCATTTTTTAATACACATAGTTATTAATTTTGTATTAAAAAAGATAAATTAAAAAGTCTCAGAGGACTAACACAGGCAGTACACGATGATTCATGCTTGACTGTTCACAGCCCTTTTCCTCCTGCCTCCAACTCCTGGTCAAAAAGCTGCGTATTCCAAGCTCCTCCTAAAACCAAAGCTGGTTCCTTCACAATTCTTAGGTGGCATCACAGCTGTGAAAAAAAGGAACAGATCCCAAACCCACAAACAGTGATTACATGCACCATAGCTGAGTGGGGTGCTCAGGAGCCACATGCTGCATGCACCACACAAGTGCAAGAGAAGAACAACGCAAAAAATGAACGCTGTGAGCAGCTCAGGCCACCAGCTGCCCTTGGCCAATCTGCTGGCTGAAGCTTTTGCAGGCATCACTACAGACACTGAGAAAGGAGGACCAAAACAAATTATAACTATGCAAAGGGTCTTGAGGATATTAAGGGCAGCTCCTCCAAAGAAAAAGGCAGAGCAGAAAAGGAGACATGAAGGTGTTTGAAGGGAATAACAGTTCTAACAGAAAAGTGCCCCGTGCTAGTTTTAGACCATTATTTAATTTTTTAGTCAGATAGTCAGCAATCCAACTTCTCACAGCCCAACACAACTGCTGGTTGACATTGCTTGGAGATTAGCTGGGGGAAGCAAGATGTATGCTTTAACAAAAAAAATCACCATTTCACACCTGGTAGAAAACAATGACCACAATGCAGCAGAGGTCACAAGCTGCAGAGCTCAGCTTGTTTTCCAGAGCTCGGCAGGGGAAAAGTCCCACGTGGTGAGAGCAGAGTTTGCTTGTGCCAGTTTGACCTGAGCTGATGCTTCTGCCCATCTGCTCACACTCAAGATGGGTTTGAAGTGAAAAACTGAAGATTTTATTCAGTCAAGAATACTTTAAAAAAAAAAAAAGAAAAACCAAAAAACAACACCCCAAAAACCCAAAAATCAAACCAAGCAAAAAAACCAAAAAAACCAAACCAAACCAAACCTAACAAACAAACAAACCAAAAAAAACCCAAACCAAGAACAAAAAAACCCCCAGATGGTCTCTAGCAGTCTACCTTAATCATTGTGGTGGTATCAAAAAAGGCACCTGTGCAGGTACAAGAGAGAAATTTGGGTAGGTAATGTAAAAGCACTTCCAAGGCAAGTGTTTTCCGAAGCTGCACCATCCAGGGCACCTGGCTGGTGTCATGCCATGCCCCATCCGTGGGGTTCACAGACCCCTCTGCGCTGTGAGCACATCTCCAGTACAACCAGAGCTGTGCTTTGCAGGGGCCACAGCCAAGAAACCACAGGGCCATGGCAAGGGGTGGCCACATCTACCTTCCTTTGTTCCATGGATGGCTGATTGGAGGCGCCAGGAGCTGGGGTGCAGAGCTCACATCAGCCCTCCTCAGGGCCTGTGCCCCAGCACTATGGACGGGCATGGCCTGGCAGGAATCTGTAGGTGCTGGACACTTGCCCATTCTGGTCTCCATCTGTAAAACGAGGGTGTTAATCACTGAACAACGCCTTCTGAAGAGTGCAGGGGTTGAGCAGTGAAGGGCTGCGAGACTTGGGTGGAACAAGCTGTAAAACAGCTGGAAACAAAACACCTCATTTTCTGAGCAGGACTTGAATGAGACCCATGGTCACAGAGCGAATCATAATAAGCCAAGCCACCGCTTGTCTGCTCATTAAGGAGGCATTGTGCCTCCTTCACACTGTAGGAGGCAGGGGGCCAGTGGAAAATGACCGAGGGATTATGGAATTAAAACCCATATTGTGGTATGTCCGCATGGGGAGCAGAAAGGAAGGTTGCACAGACAACCTTAGCTCTGGTATTTCCTAACTTGCCTCTCTAACAAAGAGCCTGTCAGTCTGTCCATCCGCGGGTCACTGGAACAGTTGAACACAGTGCTCCTTTGGGTTCAAGGGGAGGCTGAATGTAAATGATGCAGCTCATGACATTTCAGCTGAGAACTACATCATGGGTGAACTCACTTGTTTTCCTTCATACATTTAAATAGGTTCTTTATTTTGCAAATACCAACTCATATCTCTACCTGTAATGCAGTTTTGCAGGCAGTTGGTTCCACGTGGGTAAAATTGCCACAGGACCACACTGCGGCACTTAAGAAACCACAGATTTTTATCTCTGAGAGACTTCTATAACTTTGAAGGCAAACAAATTATTCAACCCCTTTTTTTTTTTCTTGGAGGGAGGGGGTGGATGGATAGGGGAAGAAATGTTTCTAGTTATTTGGTCTTGTTTTCCCATGATCTTACTTTATGGCATCAGTAGGACATCTTTTTCCCATGGTAGTATTTCCAGTCCTTCTCCAGGTTTGTTTGTTTTTCTCTTGTGACACTAACTGCTGCTCCGGCTGCTCAGCAGGCACTCAGCATGCTCTATGCTGCATTTGCAAAACTGACCTGAAGAGTGGCTGCTAACCAATGTTTCAGTAGGAGAAAATGAGTTACTGCAATAACAGCTTGAACACATAGTGAAATGGCCAGAAAAGAAACACAGGGGTAGTGGGGATGTGCTGCATACACAAACCAGAGGCTCTTTGTTACTCTTAGTGCCCTGCACTGCTCACAAACCTGGAGGGAAGAAGGCACCTGTCTCAACCCACCAACCTTTGTGACTGCCTTCCAGGCAAGGTGTCCCTCTCTGCCCAGAGTCTCCATTGCCTGCCACGGATAGTGTAAAATGAATGGCAGAACAGCTCTGCTTCGGAGTATCTGAGCAAATTACAAGCATCCTGCTAACACCAAGTGCAAGTTTTGTGATGATTAGACAGCTCAGGAGATATTTACCATCGGTGATAAGCAGTGCCCTACCGATAAGAAATGCACTACCACCTTCCAGTTGCCTTGATCCAAAGTGCCAGTGAAAGGATTAGTGGACAAATCTATAAATTCAGAGCTCTAATTCACCCGGGAGCACAGCTGGAGTCTGCTGCTGTGAGTAAATCCTGGAGGGCAAAGATCTACAGTGCCTGAAGGTAAAGTATGGCAGTGAGTTCACAAAGCCTGGTTCCTCTTATCTTCCACAAATCCTCTTATCCTCCATGAACTAACTAAGTTATCACAGAAGAGTAAAAATGTGGATTTTTGAATGTTTTCTGAGTTTAGTTCCCTTGAAAAAGCATGCAGCATTGTACCACTTACACTTAGAGAAAAAAAAAAGGGGGGGGACCGTGCTCATGCACAACCAAGCATATAAAACAGCTGAAAAAATCATGTTTTACTTAGTGAAGGTCAACACATATGGTATGAAGGCTCATTTCTTCTTTTTAGGGTAATGACTTGTTACAAGTGTGCATCATTTCCTAAAGGAGAGATCTGAGCTCTGTTTGCCTTGATCGCTTTTGAAATACCAGGGTTAACGGGGATCTCAGACTCTGTGCTGCCCCGTGGGCATCATTTAAAGCTCCCCATGGAGAAGAGTCAATTGAGAGTGAGTAGCTGGAGGAAGCAATTTAGCTGTATTACTTCCAGCATGAGCTCAGCATGTGGAAGTGGAAGCCAGGAAAGGCAAAACCAGCAAATGCAGGTCAGGTACGGAGGATCTCTCCAGTTCTGTGGCAGCAGGTCTGCAGTGTAAGCTTGGGAGCAGGGAGAAGAGAGCTGGCTACAGCTTTCAGGCACAGGGACAGAGCTCAGAACCACCCCAGCCTCCTGGACTGCAGGGCTGCTCTCACAATTTGAGAGAAAAATATTCCTCTACTCTGGCTCCCTCTGATACCAGGTTACCATTCTGACACCAGCTGTACAGCACGAAAAGGTCTGCTGGCATGTGCATCAGTTTTTCCCCTCTCCACTAAGTACAATTTTTTATTCTCAGAAAACAAAACTCTAGAAAACGCTGTTTAATTTACATTTTGATAGCACGTCTTTGCAGGTAACAACAGGTTCTTGGGTGTGTTTTGTTTAACTGTAACTTCCTTCTTATCCTTTTCAGATCTTCAGCATAATACTGTCCTCATTTGCTTTCGTCTCAAAATGCATCCACAGCCCGTCCTCACCAGCAGGAGATGCCTTGGATGTAAGGTCCCTTTCATTCCCTTTTATTCTGAGTGAAGGCTGTAATTGATGGCAGCCAGGATGCCACATAGCCTAATAGCAAATTACGCTCCCAGCAGCTTGAGACTGTCTCTTCCCATGCTCCCTGCGATCAGTGGGAGAGGGAAACATCCTGCCTCTCTCTGAGCCACTCACTGGGGAGGCCAGGACTGCTGGGGGGGCCTGGCCAGAGCAACACGGATACTGAAATCATGAGAAAAGTCAATCACCACCGATCAGTGATGTACAGCTCCCACCAGCAGCACTTCTCTTTCAAATTACTTCCCGTCCTCCCTGCTCACATTTACACCTCTCTGTGGTGGTCTGTACAGCCAGTTTCAAATTGGCTCTGGAACCAGTGTGTCATTTGAGATTATTCACTCCCAGTGTGACAGGTCAGGCACATCTTCAAGAATCTGCTTAAGGCATCAAAGTCACAAAGCTGATTTGTGCAGTTGGGTGCTTACAGGGTCTTTGGTATTTTTTTACAGTAAAGGGCAACTGTCCAGTTGAAGTTACTCATACAATATACACATCACTGAAACAGAAAACCTGCAGTGAGTGCAAGCAAGCTTTGTACCTCTGCTCTCACCACCGATGCTCCACAGCCTCACAAGTGACAGGCTATTCTCCCAGTTCTGATTAAGTACTCCCACAAACACATTACACGGCAGGATATTAAGTAATACTATGTTTATCACTTAAATCAGAGAAAATGTTTCAAAATCATATTTTTAAAAAAATTATTTAACTTTCTCACAGCCAACTATACAGCAACAGCTTGCCAGATGCAGTAATGGCCCCAGACAAATGCACCCATCCAGAAAGCCCACCCAGCACATGCAGGAGGCATCAATCTCAGCTGCATGCTCAGGAGCACTATGAGCACTTTTCCCATGCTCTCCTGTAGGGGACTGTTCCTAGGAAAGATTCATACTGGCACCCTAAGTGTCTCCTTCCCACAGCCTCAGAGCCCAGGTCTGGGGGCAACCTGACACTTTAATTCTCCAGCTCTTCCCTTGGTCCCTGATGCTGAGACATTTCCCACATATTCTCTCCATCTGGAAGCAATTTCTCTCTGAGGACCCATTACAGAATAAAAGATACAGGGACCCCCTCCAGTCCAGTTAACTGGAACAGTTAAACAATGCCTCTTACTCCTGCAGACAGGCAGAGAAGAAGAGGCCTTTTAGCTGGCAGAAGGCTCCTTTCAATGACACTTTACCAATGGACAACATAATCTTTGGACAAACAACCTCCAGCTGATTTACAAGATCATCATGGCCTGAAATCCTTTCTCCCTGTCTGCATTTGGTCAGGATGTCACAGGTTTTCACCGGTAAATTTCTGTCACCACAAACATCATTCTTTGTCATGGGACCAGTTCTTGGCATCTTTCCCATCTTTACTCATGCTGGGCTCTGGACAAGCCAGAGACAGCAGCTCACTTGTTAATCATCTTCTGGTCATAAAATAATACAGGTTCCCAAGCCTGAATTCATTTTCAGACAGGTCTGATGGGTTTAGCTAGCTCTACACTCTAATGATCTTAAAGCCAGACATCTTGTCTAGCTTGCTACCCAGCAAGACCAAGATTCCTGTACAGTGACCCAGAGAATAGGTTGTACAAGCCCTCTGCATGGAGCAGGCACACACTGCACATGAACCTGGCTGAGGGAGAAGACCTTCCCCTCACAAGAAAAGCTGAGCATCAAAGATCTCTGTTCCCCATTTCTTTAAACTGAGACCAGTCTCCAGAGCAGGCAACGGGCACCTCACCGCTGGCTGAAGACTCAAAGTGATGCTTCCTCAGAGGAAATGGTGAAAAGTCACCGTGAGGACATAAGCCCTCAAACAGTGACCTGCTCCAGGTGGCAGCAGCTCACAAGTGTGCACCTCTGCTCAGAAACACTGTGCCCCAGCTCCCATTTGCACCCTGTTACCTTTTTCATTTCACATGGCTCTCCTCTTGTACACTAAAAGATGCAAACAACCCAGAGCCCTCACCTGGTCCTTCAATCCAATGGCTAGATTGCCCAAGTAGGAAAAATCCTGACTTTAAATTATTTAACAACCTGATCAACTGCAAAAGCTCTGCTTGCCAATGCCATGCTGCGAACAGACATTTTAAATACTGCATGTACTCCTCAAGCAGCTGAGCTGGAAGCGCAGCCACTCTGATCAGCCCTGGCTGGGCGCAGGAGTTGCTTTGCAAAACGCACATTCAGCCATCTAATCTTGCAGGAGATGTCCTGCTGCCCACTCCCCCCGCTAAGGGGGGAAAACCCTTTACTTTCTGTTCTTTTGATCTCTGCCAGAAGTTGCTGGATGCCTGTGGGAACGGATATCTACTCAAAAGAATAAATGGTGTATGCTAGACCCTCAAGCCTCTTCATTAGAGGGGAAAAAACATTTGCAGTCTGTTTGTGCCGCCCCAGCAGCTGGTGGGACACAGCTCCATGCTTGCATAAAGCCACATTATCCTGGTCTTGCTGAAGGTGAAAGCCAGCAGCAACAGGACAAGCACATTGCAGCAGGATGAGGACACTGTCGGCACAGGAGCTTTGCAATAGAAGGCAAATGGTGAAGCAACAATTGATTCCAAAGCCCTGAGGAGCAAGACCTGCAAGTGTGTGCATGCAATGCAAGGGACAGAGGACTTAGGCTACCATGAAATAGTCGCTCAGAGTAAACAGCATTTTGGCTGCAAGACCTTCTATAGTTTATTAACACGGTGCCCATGGGGGCCTTCAAAATGTAAGTAATTGAAGAAAGATATCAGAGTCCCATCTTCAAAAAATGTCCACCACACCTTAAAGAACGTCTCTTGCAGGATAAGAGTCGGCAGCTCCTGGTATATCCAAGTAGCTCCAGTTAAATTTGGTGGAGGACTTGGTTCCCATCTGCACTTGCCAGATCAATGAAGTCCTTTGAGATTACACCCCTCCATGAGGATCTATTTGTTTCATTCCATTTCTGGTCCAAGGGGCCAACCCGCCTCCCTTCTGCTTCACTGTTTGTTCACCCTGCTATTTGCTTGCAACCATGACAGGAAGAAAGCTGCATGTACATTCCTGAAGACATGAATAAAAACCACCACAAAATGCTTGCACGACTCAATTTCATCTGGGACAGGCATTCAGGAGGGGCAGGAAGAGCTGCTAAGCCTTTGACCTCTAGATTTCAAATTTTTGAGAACGGAACCTGAAACTGCTGTCAGATCAAAAGAAAGACTAGAAAGGATCCAAACACTAAGGTGAAAGTATTTTAACAAGATATGGCCAATTCCAATGACAAGAACTTGTAAACTATGACAGGAGGAGGGACAAATGTGGGGAGAAAAAAAAGTACAGTTTTTTAGAAAGCTTCTAGAGGCTCATTTATCTGAAGAGCTTGTTAATGTCAACAATACTGAGAAATTGTGAGAAAGATGGGTAGTGGAGAAAAACCAGGATGATAACAGAAAGGCGTTGCTCTCAATTCTCATTAAACCCATGCCATGTCATGGACCACCACCCTGATCAGATATTCAGTACCGTGGCCAAATTAAAACCATAAGATTCACATTTAAGCCAGGGTTAGTGGCTTAAGGAGGAGCTGGGAGTGTGCTGACAGGTCTGAGCTCAGCAGGTGTCCTGCATCTCGTACCACCCTGTGAAGCAGGGCAGGCTCCCCAGGCTCCTGCCAAGCTCCAGGTTTGGCAGGAGGAGGGAACCAGGACTGACTGGTTTCTTACAGCAGCAGCACGGCAATGCTGGCTCCACAGTGCCTGCAGCGCGTGCTGTGCTCCTCTGAATGCAACTCTTAGACAAATAAATAGTCAAATAGGAAGGTGGAATTGAACACAGCTTGCATAGCCCTCTAGCAAAGCCGGGAGAAAGCAGATTTTTATTACCTGGTTTTTTTTCTGAAGGGTCTTAACAACCACAACAAAGGCAACAACAAAAAAAAAAAGGAAAATAAAACCTTAAAAGAATTGTCCTTCCCTTCTAGTTTTATGCTTTGAACGTGCCTTTATTTCTTTTTTTGAAAGATGACCTGAATAAGTTCTGCTTCAACAGCTCAATACTTCAACACTTTCATTACAATTCAGACGTTGCCCTAGGCCTTTTCCTACGGGAAGAAAAGGCTGTGGATTGCACCATATTCAGCCAATGGTATAATTAAAAAGATCTTTCCTCCATGCCTGACAATTGCATACTAAACAGCACCTTCAGGTTGCTCTCTAGAAATACCAATACTCTTAACAATGTCTTGAGAAATGCTCCTGGTGAAGAGAATTTAAATGAGGTGAAAGGAGATGTAAGGGACCAAGAGAAAACCCTGTAAAGGAAATTGCATGAGGCACTTTGTGCACACAACACCGAGAGCAAGAGATGGTGAGGAGTAAATCACTACCTGAAGACCTTTGCTTCCAGAAACAAGAGGTTGTCAAGCCCATTTTTACTTAGAGCCAAACTCTTCAATCTACTTACAATTAGAATACTTTAGGCAGCAACAGTCCCATCTGACTAAGCAAATACAGAGCTTTCACCACCTTGATTACACTATCCCTAAAATGAAAAAACACATACATCCAGCAAAGAAAGACTGTGTGCCATAAGCTTGTGGATTACTCAGGGACAACTATTACAAGGCTACAGAAGGCAGCATTTCCAACTGCAGCTGGAGACATCTGCACCAGCTTGACTGTCTCTTTTCAGCAAGGGAAGTAAGATTTGCCAGCTCTCTGAGAGACCCCCAAACAAAAGGTTAACACGTGGCACCAGTTGGTGCTCAAACTGCAGCAACATCTGCCCTTGAATGAGACAAACTCATAACAGTTTAGCTTGACTCTATAAGGACTTCAACAGTTATCTCAAATGTAGAAATTCAAGTTAATGGAGGTGAGTTTCATGCTCCTCCATCCTGTGGTAGCTCATTTATTTAGACTATAAGCTCTAAATGCTATAGTATTGCATTTCTCCGGTGCAAAAGGGTGCAGTACCAAAACGGGACTTTGCTGCACAGAGTTACTCCTTCTCCAAATAGGTCATGAGCAGCCATTTACATTTTAGAAGAAATCTGTGCTCTGGGACAAAACTTTTCCTAATGTGCTATTCAGAAACTGATATAACAAGGAGACAGTCTGATGAGTCACAAAAAAGCAAACAAGATGATAAGCAGTAATAGTGCAGACATTTCCAGGGAAGGACAGTCAGGACATTTCCAGGAAGAAGGCAGTCACAGCCTGAGCCTTAGCAGAGACACCATTGGGACTTCTGAATAGTACTGATTGCTGATGCTCCAGCTGCAGAAGGGGCAGCACAACACAAATAAGATGTTACAGGAAATACAGGACTTCATGTTGGAGAAATCTTGGAAAGGCCAGTATGATAACCCTACAAAAGCAAAGGCTGTTCTTCACAGCTATATGTGAATGGTAAATAACAGCTGCAGAAAAAGGGCCACTTAAGCCTAAAGACTATTGATTGCACAAGAAAAATTTGATGTGAAAATAGTGAGGCTAAAAATCAGATGAAGGGTGGGTTTTTTCCTTCTAGAATTGAGATTTTGGAAAAGCCTCAAATAAGCATAAAAAACAAAGAAATAATTAAGCCTTTTCAAAGACAGAATTCCAAACATTTACTTTAGGATTTGTGATGCAACGATTCAAAAGACCTGGTCTCCCTTGTTCTTTCTGACACTAAGCCACACGTAGTAGAGCACATCTGAACTGGTGCCTCCCACTCCAGCAAGGTGGTGGGGGCTGGTCCATGGCTGCAGCAGCACCAGAGACAAGGGCTTATGTCCCTGCAAGAGCTCCTGGGCTCATCTTGAGCTCAGGATTCCACATCAGGACCAGTCTGCAGGTGCTCATCAGCTGGTACTGAGGTCCTGCTGTGAGTTAAGATGACAGCTGAGCTGAGTGTGGCACCCACACACTGAACTAGGGCACAGCAGCCCCTCAGTGAACACAGCTCACACTAAGAAACCCCCAGGCTCCCTGGGCAATACCTAAGTCTAGCCTTGCAAGGGATAACCAAAGTTAAATGATTTTGTCTAGGCAGGGTCAAGAATTCAAAAGCCTGTTCTGGCCCCTACAGCCCTAAGGTATGCATAGTAAAGAGTAATTACATGGATTTCGTTGCTACAAAACTTGAACATGGACATTTCCCAACCTGAAGAGTTTATTTTTTTTGTTTTGTTAATGAAATCACCATGCACAACTAAGCAGTTATACATTTTCTCTGGACTTTTATTTTATATCTGTTTGTGTACTGCCAACAGAGCTGATTTTAAGCAACAATGGTTAATCTTTTCTTTAATACTTGTCCTTTCACATCAGCCTTCACAAAACTGAAAGTGCAGCATGAAATAAATTCTATAGTATCTACCTGAGGAGAAGAGCAAGTGATAAATTACTTGCCTAGGAGGAAATGATTATTAATCAAAATGACTTCAGGGTATAGTGTTTTGAAGTTGTGTTGAGTATTAAATAGCAGGTGAAGGAAAGGAGGCTTTTCCTTTTGAAATCCTAAATCAAAGCCTATTCAATAAAATGAAGCAAAATTACTCAAGTTGTTACAGAAAAAAAATCTTCATGAAGAGAGAGTGTAAATTAAAGCCTTCAAATCAAAATCAGGATGTAAAGATCGCTTTGCATTTATTTTCATAACAAACAATGACACAGTTTGCTCTCTTACACAATTTGTGAGAGATAACTTGAATGTCCCCTGAAAGTTACAGCCATGAGCACTTCCTGATTAAATTAAGGTTTTACTTTGCATTTGCAGATTCTTCTTTCCAGATTAATTTGTTTTACAAGAAACAATTTCATCCACTGCTGAGCCATACTGCCAAGGAATGCAAACTCACAGCACTTACTGAGGGCATGACAAGAGATTGTCCTACAGAGCTCCAGAGGGAGAAAACTACTAGTGAAATAAGAATTTGCATGTGTAACCACACATGCCCGTTTGGGACAGAATGAATTCTTGCTTTTTTCTGCTGCTCAGGGCCTTTCTGTCGAAGGTTTTTATTTGTGCTTCACAGCACAATCTTTGGAATACAGAATACACAAAGTAGCTTGGTTAGAATTTCTGGTTAAGGGTTAGCAGTGCACAGAAGTAGGACAAGAGCCAATAGGCATGAATTGAAATCAGGGATGCTCAGACTGGATATAAGGAGAAACATTTTCATGAAGAGAACAGTCCAGCAGGACAACAGCTGACCCAGAGAAGCTGGGCAGTCTCTGTTCTGGAGAAAACTCAGTGTTTTTCAAGACCAGAGAGGATAGCATCTTGAACAACCTGGTCTGACTTCACAGCTGGCCATGCTTTGAGCAGAGGACTGAACCACAAGCCTTTCAAGATGCCGTCTGACTTATCTAACAGCTCTGTAGAAAGGAAGCTCTCCATCCATCCATCACTAATCATGGGAAATACCAGCACTGTAGCATCCTCACCCTACTGTAGCATCCTCACCTCCTAGAGAACAGGAAAGTGAAAGCTTTCATGAAGTTGAATTCCACTGCCATAAGAATCACGGGCCCTCAGTGGCTGTCTTCCTTTTTTCCCCAATGCTTATTGAGAGTGCACTACAGAGTGTGCATGTTCCGCAAAAAAAATTGAGGGTGGGGGGGAGGAGAACAGAAGATGAGCAAGATCAATTTTTACATCTTTATGTTTTCCTGTGGCTGATAAAACACAGCTCGTCTCAGAGGATACACCAGTAAATTTTCAGTTTAGATCTGTATATCAGGAAATAAGACTCCTATGCCATCCTTTGGAGATTATTCCAGGGCTTAAGAGATTTCACACTCTAAGAGTTCCCAAAAATACTCTGACTACGTTTCCTTTGTCAGTCACATCCCAAGAGAGTACTAGATAAGTCCTCTGCCTCCAGGCTATTTACACTCCTCTGAGAACTGAGGACTGTTTTGCCACACAGCCAATTAGAAAGATCGAGTTCTTCTAATCTTTTCTCACATCTACTCTGACACCAAAAAGTGTTTGTATTTCTTGCCAAAATATCGGGATGGGTTTCCCTGGTGTGGATGAGGTCCCAGTACTGTCTGCAGAATAGCAGGTGTGCTCTCATCTGAGTCAGGGTGCAAATGAGCCCGTCCAAGTTCTTCGATTCCCTTGCACACAAAAACCCCGAACTGCAAGTTTTCTTTTCAAGACTACAACAGCAAGAACTCCAGGAGATCTTGTCTGTGCAGTCTTCATCAGCCTGATTTTCTAACATCAGTGGAAATAGTTTCAGTCACTTGTAGGGTCTTGGATCAAGTCCCAAAACTTAAAGAATAAAAGCATGGATAAAATGAGGCATTAACTTCAAATGCAGCTGCCTGGAATTCCTGCCTTGAAGTGGGAACGGAACAACATTGAGGGTAGGCGGAAGGGTTTTTTAAATTAAAAATGGGATGAAGAGCATGTTATAATTTTCTAATTGAAGAAAAGTGCTTCAGAAAATATTCAGTGAAACTGTTTCGAATTAACTTATTTATTCAGTCGAGGGAACATTCCACTCACATTCACCAGAAGAATGGTATCTCTACGCAACATAAAACTTCTCAGGCTGCCCTCCTTCTAGGTTAAAGAAAACCTAAACAGAACAATATGAGGACAGACAGCCCATTCAGGTATTTCACAAGTATAAAGCACTGCGAAAAAGTCAGCTCCCGGCTTCACTAAGCCATAGCTTTGCACAGGGAAAATCTCTGAATGCTACCAGAGCAAGAGGCTGTATACAGTGTTCTTAATGCATCAAAACACTTAACCAAATCCCATGTCATGTGTACACAGCTAGAGGAAAGCCTGGCTGCATGTGTTATGTGTGCATTATGTTCCTTGGCTGCCATCCAGACCGCTGTTTTCAGAAAGTTACGCACTCAGAATTCACCCCTACATCCTTCTCATTCACAGAAGGTGTTACAACCACTCTGTTCTACCATGATAACCTGACACTGACCTCAGCAGGTCTGGGATTTCACAAGACTTGCACACTTTTTCTGGATCGGTTCATTAATTTTTCACTGTGTGACTAATTCTTCTGAAATCAAAACAATGCAAAGCACACATCAAAGAAAAGCCAGCTCTCTGTGTCCCCAGATGTTTCACTAGCCTAGTACAGTTAGAGTATGACTAAGAAGGAAAAGGCTCCTTTGCTCTTATCTTCAAAATGTTCCAATCAGTAGAGCCGAACCAAAATAAACATTAAAAAAAAGTAAAACATGAACTGAAAAGGACATCTTGCATTTTTAAATAACAAAGCAAACAAACATTGCACTGCTTGCTTTCTAAATCTTACAGAAGAGCTCCTCCTTAGCCCAGGCTGCCTATTTCTTAAAAAACAAAGACAAGCAGAACTAGCTGCAGGCAATGAAGTGTATTAGCATTTGAATTCATGTTTGCATATCCTCTGAAGGAAAAACTTTCTTAAAAGCAACCTAAGGAACTTTCTGAAATGTATTATGGCAACATTTATTTGAGATTTGAAGATTCCTGATGTCTTTATAGTTCCTTAAAAACAAACTGGGAAATTGCAAAAAAACACCCCACAGATTGCTGCCAATTTCAAAACAGGATGTTTTTGTTTTTGAGGACTGTAATTAGGAACAGTGACCTTGAAAATGTAAACAAACCATCCATTACCTCTTCTCTTCTAATTACTGTTGCAAATATTGTTTTCTCTTTATAAACTTGTCTGTGTGAGTAGTTTAGTTTTCATTCTCAGGCAAAGACCAGAACTTCCACAGGACTAAGTGTGGTAGCACCCAATGTCACCAGCTAGTTCAAGGGAAAAGGAATAGAGGAGGAGAAAGAAAGTATTTGGTATATGGCTAGGGATTTAAAATCATGGTGGCTCTTATCAGCACACAGAAAAAGCAAGACAGAAAAGGCACCCTTACAATAAATGTATTACAAATACTGCTGAAGAAAAACCTATTATCAGGAGAAAACCTGGGAAAGTGCAAGGTCTCCTCAGGCAGCAAGAAGGGAGATCTGGAGCTTTGCCAACACCTAATCCTGCAGTCAGAAACCTGACACCCAAGTCCTTCCTTACCTTTTGATGTCCGAATTCATTCAACACTGTGCCCAGCTTCTTTGTGTTGCTGTGGAGTTTGTGAGCTGCAATGGCTGGGTTGGGATCCCTCCAGTCGATGGAGAGGCGATGGTACCAGAGGTGCCGGCCCTCCTGAATGTGTGCTGACTTGATGCTGGGGTCGAAGCGATGCACCTCACATCCGCTGTTGGCCATGCTCAGCTCAAACTGGTTGTCATCATTGCCTAGCCTATGTAAAAAAACAGAAGACAATAAATGTAACTATTAATGTAGCAAAAAGAACTATTAGTGAGTAGGATGTTCTGAGGGTGAACTAACTTAACTTGAGGAAAATTCAAGCTCAATGCAATATTAGAGCTAATGGCTCCTCTCTTTTAGCGAGGCTGATAACTTTCCCAGAGAGCTTCTTCTTAATTCAGAAGCTGACAAAATTTGTACAAAAGTAAATTAAAACATTGGAATCGTTGTGCTGTCATTATTCATATTATATTTTATGTTTATATAGATTTCTCTATTTTCAATTTGTTTTTTCTTGACAAGTTTACAATACTCTCAGTCCCTGCTGCAAACTTCCAATAACCAAACCATAAGCAGAAGAGAAAATACATTTAAAATTTATGTAAATACTACTTTGTAAGAATCTGGCACATTTCACACCATGTCTGTCACCTGGTGTTACAAACATGACCCACAGTGGCCACCAGTATGGACAAGACACAAGAACCAGATGCCTCTCTTTCTCTGTGGACAGGAAGACACAGATTTTAAAAAGCATACTTGAAAATAAGCACTTTACAACAGTAGCAGAGTTGTTATATAAACTTGAGAGAAAGATTGCTGCTAATTTGGTGAAGATCCCAAAGAAGACAAAAAATTAATAGCCCCATTGTACAGCAGTATTTTCGCAGTCCCTGCCTCTGCAAGAAGATGTATTTTACAAGGCAGTGCCATATTCCCACCTCCTACAGCCCAGTGGTTCACACAGGGTGCACTAAAAGTAAAAAAATCTGGTATTTACCATTGCAATCACACATCTGAACCACAGGCTTCCCTACTCCATAAAACAGGATGTTCTCTTCATTCCTACTCCTCCAAGCTTGTTCCAAATGTGATTCAAATCATGCACTAAACATTAAACAAAATTAAGCTGTTTGATATACACACATGTAGTGCTGAGAAGAGAATTAAGGCTTCTTTAAATCAGTTGTACTGTAAATAGTACAACTGAGGTCATTCACTCTGTACTAACAGCACAGCATTTATCTGCTGCGCACAGACCATGACAGGGCAGTACCCTCAGATGTACTGTCAGAGCACCTGCTGCACTACACCACAGTTATCCTAAGCAATGGTGTGGGTCTGAAATAATTTTGGCTATTTGCATCAATATGTGAAACGTGACACATTTTAAATCACGTCACACCTTATGGTACAACGTTAGGCCAGCGCTAAATGTTCTGCATAGATGACAAACAGGTAAGATAAAATGAATTCACTGCATGAAACAGTGTGTGGAAGAACATTTGTTTTGGCAGCTACCAATACGGTATGACACTTGCTGTAATACTGTCTAAGCACACTCTAACAATACCCTAGGAGGTTGTCTTCTCCTCAAACATCTTCCCTTTCCCTGGGAAAACAGGAGGAGACAGGGTGTGTAAAAATAGCCTAGTGTGCTTTTAAGAACAACCCTAATTCACAGGACTCCAACCCATACAACTGTGTGGGAGGAAAAGAGAAGAGTTTTCTTTTAATACATTCAACACACATCAGGAAAAAGGTTCAGAAGTTAACCAAGTGAATCGACATGTTTGTTTGCATGTGGCTTTCTACAGAAGGGACAGTGATGGACAAAGACCAGTGTAATGCCTTAGGAATGAGACGCTGGCTAAAAATTACCAGCATGGGAATTGCTGGGGACAGTTACAGAATTAGTGATGAGCCCACCAGCGACCGATGGCCCCATGTGTCTCTGACACACTTCTAACCACACTAGCTGGTACAGTCCAGAGGGCCAGAGGTTTTTGGTGCAGGCAGACCTCAGGCTGCCTCCAAACAGATTGCTGCCCATGTGGACTGCAAAGGGAGCTTCACAGTGGTGGAAAACACAGAAAAAACCACAGATGAGGGTAAAGACGGGCATGATGTATCTTCTGGCATTCTAGTTAACAGCTCAAATTTATGCCTGAAGAGACATCTAGACAACAACAGATATATAGGAGAGAATGTGAAGTCTTCTCCAAACCAACTGGTTCGAAAAATGCCTGGCCCACATGTGATCGTGCAAAGGGATAATGCAGCATGAAAAAGATTTTTAAAAAAATTAGGTCTCCTAAGAAAGATTTAGTTACTTGAAGAAAGGTGTGTTACTTAAAAAGGATCGCGATTTTCAAAGGAAGGTGTGGAGGTCACAGAAGACTAGCGATGCCTTTCCTTACCATCAGGAGAGAGCAGCTGCTGCCTCCTTCAACAGCAAAATAAAACATGCAGAAGAAACCGACCTATTTTTCCCGTGAGCGAGAAGGGAGCTGGGTCACAGAGTTCCCCGCAGCGCCCTGCGCTGGGGGCAGAGGTGGGCACTGCCGGGATCACGCACAGCACCCGCGGGGCCGCCTCTGCCCGGTGCGTGCGAGCGCAGGGAAAAGGGCTCGCTGGCGCTGCTCCCCGCCGGCAGCAGGGCAGCCACGCCGACCCGGCACAGAGCGCAGCACAGCGGGGAGCAGTGTCCCTTGGCTGTCCCCTGCTCCCAGGGTTCACGGAGGGTCACGGTGCACAGAGGCTTGCACTCAGAATAGACACTGGGCTGCAGCTTGCGCTGGGTGAAGCATCACGCCGGCCCCTGCATCACCCGGGGGCACGGTGAGCGCCGAGTGGAACAAAAGCTGCTTTGTCTGCTCCAGCACAGCTCTAGTTGACACCTGTAGCTGGTCCAACCTGAAAACTGCAGGTACTTCACCTCCCACAGCTACAACATGACAGAGCTATAAACATATGCAAGTCAAGGTCCAGCTTTCCCTTTCTGTGTTCTCCCTCCTCCCCTTCTCTTTCAAAGGAAGATAACTGAGCTCAGCAGCTCAGGAAAAAATGAAGGACCCCATGCCTGAATCCTAAAGTTCCTACGTACACTTTAGAATGCACCTGAAATGGCATTTATACTGTATTGCAGCAAGACTCTTTAAACCTCTGCTGGTAAGTTTCTGAAATCCTATTCATTTATGTTATCCCAGCTTGAGTGCCTGCCTGTAGTGTTTGTAACTGACTTAGCTTAATCTAAGCAGATTTAGCACTAATAACTAGAGCTCACTAATGCATATTGCAATTATGTATCACACTGGGAAATCCTGTCCCCCAAGCACAAACATTTCTGCCTCCCAGTAGTGGAAGCAACTAATACTAATCTAAAAAGATCCCCAGATGTTCCAGACACTGCATGCTCCCATTCACAAGCAACCTCTTCTATAGCATTCAAGAAGGCAAAGCGTAAGCAGCATGTTTCATTCCAGTTTTAATGATGTATGGATTTAATTCAGGATTCCCGGTAACACTCCCACTGAACTTTCACATTTGTCCTCCATCCATCCTCTCTGCAGAGAATGCTCTTCATTCAAAGCAGCTGCTCCCCATTTGCTCTTTATAAAACATATGAGATAACAAAAATGTTTAAAGAGGATTTTTGCCTTAGAACAAAATTACTTTTCTGTCTGTCATAAACTAAAGGAAGTGAGTCTGATGAGAAGAATTATGCGGTAACAAGCTCCAAAGGTTGCAGAAGTAAACTGGTGGATTGAAGACTGCTTCTCCGTAACCTCAAATATTTCCCTTTTTTTTTTTAGCCATTTCATGTGTTGCATCCTGGTTGGTTGTTTAATGCATATGTGTATCGGATGATTGATGTGATCACCACCATAAATTTTAATCTCTGCTAAACCCAAGTGTTCCATCACTACAGAAAATCTGGCACTCATGCTCCCTGGACCATACACAGAACAGCACCACATATAAAGCACTGGTATACACACACTAGCTCAGTTTTGTTCAAAACCCTTAGCAAAACATATCAGTGCTGGTCAGCTTCGAGACTAATCTGCACTTCCTAGCACAGATTAAATCTACTCTGTGTTGTGCCTACTGGACAATTCAACAAAAATACCATTCTCAACCCACACTTGATCCTTAACAACAGGGAAAAAGGATATTAACACAGGAGCTCAGGTCTAATATTAATAACCCTGCAGCTTGAAGGGCTAGGTCTAGGTTAATTCCACTGAACTTTGAGTACTTTGCCAAGACATCTAAAACCAGCAGCCACATTATCCCAGACTTCCACTATAATCAAAGGAAAGCTATACCTACCTCTAGAATGCTATTCAGCTTAGCTGATTTTCCACCTGAATATGCTTGCCTCTCCCTACTGACTACTAGAAGGGCCTTCAGGCAGTAACTCTACTGAGTAACTCAAGCAGTTAAAGTCTGGAACCGAGCATGGGGTTACACAATGTCTCTCCTAACTTTTATAGGAAGACGAAAACTGAGAAGAAAAAGAGATCATGTAAACTTATATCTTGCATTAATGTCAGGTAAGTGTAATTCGAAATATATTGCAAAGAACATTCAGAAAATGAGAAGCAGTGGCAGTCAAGAGAATATGTGATTTTGTATATGTAATTCGTCTCGAAGGGCTATGTTCTTGTTCTGCCACAGAGCAGTGCTGCTGAACAAAACCTGAGAGCACCTCCCTCTCGGAAGATCTTGGTCTTTACAGCTCAAATAAACTCAATCAAAATGTAAACCCACCCAAATTAACAAAAATCACTCCCTTTGACTAGAGGGCATCCTGCCTCCACGCTCACTGCAGGTGTTACCTGCCATGTACTCATGGCTGAGAAATGCCACCTCAGCACGGTTCCTTGCTATCCACCCTTTGTAAACCCACAGCACCAAAATCACAGCAATAAACTGCACTGGTTGAAGGGGGATGAAGACTTTCAGTACCCCTCTAACCTAAAGCTGCCTCCCAGGACAGCAAGCACAGTTTTATTAGGCAGCTCTATGTGGTGATCTGTATGAAATGAGCTCCAGATCCCAGCGACTGTTCTCCCGATGCACTCTGAGGACTGACCTCCCTCATCCTCCTGGAAACAGAATGTTTTATTAGCAGGAAAACAGGCTGCATGTGTGGTTTTGCTACCTGTGAAAGCACTTGTTCTGTGAAGAGTGAAAACTTTGCTCTCAAGTGCTGTAAACACCATGAACACTGCAAACTTTTTAAAGTAAAGCCACAGCTGCCTTTATCACTATCACTTTGGCACATGTCACCCCTGAAGTGTTGAGCAAACACACTCTCATATGGAAATGTACTGTTTTGTCCCAGAGGTAGTTAACAAAGTTTTGTAAGTAATTCTGCTGAAATCCCTGGCAATTATGTAAGTCATCTCTGCTCAAGGAAGATGCGGTAGGTTTCTTAGTTTACCTCTTTAATTTCCATCTTCCTCTACATGAACTACCACTCACAACTCACCAGCAAGCAATTTTTTTTCATACCAATATTGAAAGGCAAAGGAAAATAAAGATCCCAATGGAGAAAGGTTTTTTCCTAAAAATAAAGTTTGCAGAAGCACATCAACACATGATAAACTCACCTTAACAAAGTTTAGATTTTAGAAGATAACCTTGCTGCAGCCTGTGTCATATTTATAGGGCTTTTTGAAGCTACTCGTCATGAAACCATTTCCTTTCTTTTAAAGAGAGCACTTACCCAAGTGAATAGAGACGGCATTGCTTGCTTCTGATTCGATGGATGAGGCTAAACCTCTCATCAAGACAGATTGACCAGGGCTTCTTTGTGGTTTCAGAGTACCCTTTCAAGCTGTTCAGGTTCATGTGTTCACATGAAATCTGTTGAAATCAAAGGATATTTCATTTTAAGATAGGTCTTCTAATATGTTTTTAATTTGCCTTCTGGGGAAAAAGTGGAAAAAATAAAAATGTTCATTGGTTTAATTTAAGTCTTACTGTCAATCTGATACATGGCTACAAAGATTTGATGACTTTTTTTCCTTGTTTGTCTGTTCTGCTTGGTGAAATCTAAGGCTTACATAACTCCCCAGAGAGCAATGCAGTTTGAAAAGCAAATAATTAAGCATTAGTACTATACCCAAATTCATTTTTTTCATGAGGAAAAGATGTTTCAGCATTCACATGTTTAACTTTTTTTTCCTTTTCAAACCATGGAGTGCGTTCTGCATCCTGAATAATGTTAAAATCAAGACTGTAATTACAAAGTTGCAGTGTCTCTGCAATGTGCACCTTACCCAGAATGTCCTGGATCTCAGCTCCAGAAGGGATTTAATCATTACCCCAACACATGCCCTTTCCAACAACAAAGGGATTTAAGCAAGTGCTTAACTAAACAGAGGAATCATAGCATGTGTGTCTATGCTGAGCTGGCCTGGACATCTAGAGTCTAAAGCCAGGAAAAAAACCCTGCAAAGGAAGAGATAGAAACTCTGCAGGGAGAAATATTGTAACTCAAAGCCCTTGTACAGACCAAGAAAGCAAAGACTGAAAATGCACTGATTTTATCAGAAACTTGGATGTGTCAAAAATCACTGAGGGGTGAAGTCAGCTTTGCCAGCAGATGAACAGCAGCTTGGAACAGCCAAACCCACGGTGACTGAGCCAGCAAAGCCATGGCTCTGTGAGTGACACCCTATGGAGGAACCTCTGCCTGCAGCACCAGCTCTGCCTGTCCATCCAGCAGCTCAGGCCAGCAGTTCACCCCCAGGCCACCACATTCCACCCCACCTTCTCCCTCCAGACCCACTCTGGAAAAGGCAGGCAGCTGGAGAGTGCTGCACCCTCTCCAGAACACAGGAGTCACAGCACAGCAGTCGATGGAGAGCTGGTACAATCTATATGGTTCTTGCTGTAGCAGTGATAGGGAGGCAAGGGGAAGAAGGGAAAGGGAAGGGGAAGCAGAAGGAAGCACGAAAACTGTGGCCACTTCTGCCCAGGCAAGGCTGCACTCCTCTGCACCACAGCATCCACAGTTTGTTCTTGAAGGGCTTCTCAAACCACGCAGCCCAGCCATCAAAGTCTGGGGTTGCAGGACACAGGTTGCTACCGTGTAGATAAAGCAAAGACTAAGAAGAGCTGCAGGAACCCAGCTGAGCCATCATGATGAGAAATTGTTCTCTGGGCCCAGTACCAGCCCTGGCTGCAGGAATGGGAGCTGGCACTGTAGGAAAGGCAACAACTAAAATGGTGGAAAGGACAAAACCAGGTTAAATATCAGTCCTGAACAGACTGTTCTCATCTTGCTCCTTTTCTTCCTCTACAGTAGACTGAAGAGGCTCCGTTCTCAGTTTCAGCCAAAGTAAAAAGCACAGCTCTGGTCCCACCTGGAACCACAGAAATGAAACAATTTTACACAGAGGTGAGAGTAAAACCTGGAACTCAGCCTTTAATGTGGTCGGCACTCTCCATCATGTACTTTATAATAAGTAAATAAAACTCTCATGCTTTAAGAAGCATATGCTCAGAAAGATTACCAGTAGCTTTACATTCAAAGAGCTGCACACTGCATCCCACCTCCCTGCTCCTGCTTGGCTCATAATTCCCATGGAAAATTCATAAAAGCAAATACAGCATCTCTTCATGCTGTTCCCAGGATTCACTAAGTTTTAAGCAATTATTTGCACTCCACCCCACTACCCATTTCCCTTCAGTCACATAACAACCAAGGAATAAGTGGCACTGCAATAATAAGCACTAATTTAAGACACAGAAGAATAATGTCGTCTCTACAGAAAACTAAGATTTTGCAATGCTGCCATTTAATTGACTCATGGCATTATGAGCAATTACAACAGTCAGAGTTTGAAGCAATTTTAACAGCTCTTGCTACCAAATAGCTCTTGCAGTCAAAAAAACCCCAAAAACACAACAACAACAAAAATCAAACCCTGAACCTGCTTTTAGCACCATCATCAGTCTGTTGCATGATTTACTGATGCATTGAGCTCACATCCTGTTCTGGGCTTCTGCTCACTCCTATCATACAAACAACAGCACAAGAAAGATGCTTCTCCTGATCATCAAATACCAGCACTGAAAATGCTTTTTCTGGCCACACCTTGACCCTGCTCACATGGCACCTTCCTGCTCCAGCAGTTTGAGCCATTCTCCGCTAATGGCATGGGGCTGTACTTGGGCACAGTAATTAGTAGACACTTGCTCAGCAAACAAGGAAAGTGGCATCCCATGCTCGTCTACATAAGCAGGATCCCATTTACAGACGTGCTCGTATCAGTCATGGTGTTATCCCATCAGTTATTCATCTTGTAACATCTGCCAGGTCAGGAACAGAAATTCTCCTCATTTTTTGTTTTCACTTATTCTTATTCCCCCAACCAGGGTCAGTTACTCTGGGAATGAAACTTCTTGCTGAGTGTGTCAAAAGCAATAAACTTTCTGTTAATTGATGTTCTTGTAGGCTTTGACCCAACTAGTAGAGTTTAGCAGCATCTGCCACTGTTTATTAAGTCACTGAGATGAAGGATGTTTTCAAGCTTAATATGTCTGCCACAGTCTAAACTTCTGTACAACAAAACAAGCAGCTCTACACACATCTCTTTTTGTCCCCACATGGATCATCTTGCCTCCTACTTTCTCAGTGCTGGCATGAGTGGCAGCAGAGATGTCATTTTATAGACAATTTAGCTAGGGGTACCCACAAGCTGGAGAATACATGAACACCCTGCTATCCTCTTTTTCAGAGGTCTCAAATTAATCTCATCTCAGCCTCGAAAGCACTGCACTGCACTTAACAAAGAATTTCATACGTGAATGACATTTCAGTGATATTGGCACCTGGGGCTTTTTGCTGCTCTTCAGTGTAAGTAATGATGCTGTCAACTCTGTATTCAAGGGTCAATTGCTGATAGACCTGGGTACCAAAAGCAGCTGCCCTGATGGAATTGTGAGCATCCAGCACCTTTTCCATTTTTTAATTACAGGAAATGCACACACAAATGCTAACCCTTGTTGTGCATAAGTAATGCCTCTGTTAAGACATGATGGCCCAATTTCCATATATGCTGAATGCTGGAAGTATCCATCAACACAATCTGGATTTGGAAATGCCATATTTTAAAAAGCACATAAACTCACTAATTTCCATGGTCATTGTTTCTGTCCTGAAAATATCAAGATTCTATTGGTATCATTGAAACGACTTGTCCAAGTTAGGGTCTGATGCCTTGTTCTCATTTTACTGGGAACCTCAAATGCCTCCTTTTGAAGTAAAATGAGCCTGGTTATCATATTATTATTGAGAGGTGGAGTGGTTGAATACACTCTCTTGATACAGAGTGCTCTGTATTTTTCCATCTGAGAGGGAGAGAGGGCGAGGAGAGAGAGAGAGAGAGAGAGAGAGAGAGAGAGAGAGAAACACCACATCTAGAATTTCAGTCATACCATACACTCCTGTCAGGACACAAACCCATCTGGAAATAAATAACATGGAAATAATGCATTCTTTCTAACCTGTGTTTTGACCTTTATATTCATGTTGACTATCAGTACTAGGTTAGGCAACTTTAGAAATAAAGCAGTTTCAAAAAAAGTTTGGTGTGAGGTTAATTCCCTAGATAAGAGGGAAGAATCTGTGCCAGTTGAAGTGTTTTCTAAACAGAGACTGAAACAAGAAACCTACCTGAGAAGTGCTAATGTACTTTAGGAACCTCAAGGCCTCATGGTTGAGGGAAGGAGTGGGACTTGCCCATGGTTGTAGTTCAATGTGCCATCTTACAGTCTGTAAAACAAAGCAAAACAAAAAAATACCTTAAAGGCAGTGCAAGCATAAATTACAAGGGCTAATAAACTAAGGAGATTTAATTTCAAACTAAAAGAGTTTCCTGGGGGCTTGTCTACACATGAAAAACATTTCAGAATAAAGCAGGGTTTCAACTACAGTGAAAAAGCATCTCACTATGATTTATAATGATCAGCTTTGAAAGCAGATGTAGGTAATTCAGAAAGAAAGTGCTCCTCATCCAGGATACGTGTGTTAACCCAATTATTCTAGGACACCCAATTAAGCTGTGAGAAATGCACGAAGAAAACCAAGATCTAAATAACCAAATCCTCTAGCAAAACATCTGAAAACAGTGATATCATTTTAATTTCATATCTATCAAGTATCTCTGCTTGAATGTCCACTGAAACAAGAATTTGGATTGCAAACATTAATTACCAAAGGAAACCCCTGCAAGCAACCTATTTTCTTTTTTATGATCTAGATTTTATTGAAAAACAAGCTTCTTGTGGGCTTTGAGAAAAGTCCTCTTCCTCTCCCACGCTTGCCTGACAGATATACCAGAGTTCTTTGTCTCCCCAAAAAAGTAGAAGTGCGGCTGCCTGTAGCCCTACCACTCCTCACTTTCATAGCCACAAGGAAGTAGCTTTGGAGGGTGCTTTCTGTGCTCCCTCAGCTCTGAATCTTGGGGATCCTGTCAGCTCTTTCAGAAACACTTCCCACATAGACAGAGTGGGACAGAAAAGGTCTTTCAGACACATGCTTGCAGAGCAGCAGGGCTCTGTGCTCCCATCTGCACCACCTTCTCCAAATTCTGCCCACTGTCATGCTGGGAAGTTTAGACTTGTCATCTCTTGCCCTCAAGTAGATAAAAATACAAGCACGGTGTTAAGTTGTACTAAATTAAGATTGATTCCTCATAGTTTTTCATCTTCAGGCACCATAACTCACTTCTACGGTTGGGCAGGTAGCATCAAGCTTCCCTTTAATCACCCTCAATTAACTGAGCTTCCATAATGGGCAGGATGGGGTTTCTCCTTCAAAGGCTCATGCTGACATTCAGTAAAACACAATCAGAAACCCCACTCGGGATTCCCACAGGACTGTATTTCAGACGAAGCCCTGGAAAACATGTAGGAGATAGCAATTATCTGGAGAGGATGGAGGCAGATCAGTGAGGTGAGGCATTGAGCCCCCAGACAGGACTGGTCTGTGGCACCAGGAGAAGAGCCAGCACAGTGACAGCAGGGATCCTCTGATGCCAGAGAGGAATGCAGGAAAGAGAAGGTAAAATTAGAAAAGATTATTAAAGAAGACCACCAGACCACACGGCATTTGCCTTGAGCTGATATCATGAACTGATATTTTTGCAGCCTAAGTAAACATAGTCTACAGTGAATGTGAGCCAGGAGGTCTGTGTGAGTTTCATTGTTCCTTTAGGGGATATTTTTTAGATTTATTGTGGGTTTTGGGGTTTTTTTTGGTTTTTGGGTTTTGTTTGGGTTTTTGTTCGTTGTTTGTTGTTGTTTTTGGTTTTGTTTTTACTGTAAAGAGATGCTGAAAAGGATACTGAGATTTTTTTTCTTACCCTAGAAGCAGACAAAAGTAGCATTTCTCACCCTGAAACTTCCTGCCTGCAGCAAACTTGGACTCCTATACTCTGCACAGCATGAGCCTGGAAGCAAGCTAGCAAGGCAGCTCTGCAGCAGCATGTCCCCCTGACCTCTGCTTGCAGCAGGCAGCCTGCAAAGAGCGAGCAGCAGGAGGATAGGTGCACACCAGGGAGGGAAATGCGTGTAATCTTTCAGAATGAGTCACAGTTCACACGGCTGAATAACGTTTGCAATGGCAGGAATGCTGCTGTTTCAACAGGCTTGAAAGCTGAAATGAAAATGAAGACTGACAATCGTTTCCAGGGGGGAAAAAAAAAGAAAAAAAAAGAAAAAAAAAACCCAAAACAAACCAAAAAATCACCAACCACCCAGATACCTACACATTCATGCCCAGTTATTCTGAAATCTATTTGTGTGAGAAGTAGCTCATTAAGTAGAGGGATTGCAGGGTGGTCATTGTGGCACTATTCAGCAAGAATTCCTTCTGCACAGAGTTGACAGGGAAGAAAAAAAATTCTCTATAATGAACCACGTGAATGAGGCTCTTTTTCAGCAGAGTGCAATGTCCAAGAGCCACTGCAGCTTACACTCGGGTTCTTAAAACCTTAAAGACGATAAACTGCCTTCCCACTGACTCCAAACTATTGATAAACACATGAAAATGAAATAAAAACCCCAGTGACTTTAGTTTCAGTGGAAAAAAAAAAGGAGGGGGGAAGGAAAAAACAGAGAGAGATCAAGCTTTTGTATAGTTCTTTAAATTTAGGAGCACTACATAAACGCTACTTTTGTGACAGAGATCAGACCCAAGGGTCCTGTTTGACAGCAATGCTTTTGAATAGCTTCTCAAACTTCACACTTGGTCCTCGGCTCCTTAGGAAGCAGCAGCCTATTTCCATTCACTAACAACACACTAGAGAGTCCTGTTCCTAACACCTCCTAACACCCCCAAAGGGCACCTCAATAGCTGACTCACAATAAGATTCACAGACAATGGATGGGGGTGAAAATCCAAGGCATCTCTCAGAAGGGCTGCATCCCTCCAGAGGGTAACTCACAAATGTCGGTGGTGCGTTTTGGGTACGTTCAGGAATACAAAATACCCTCCTAAAGGAGCTGTACCATAGGCACTTTGGTAGTCTTTGTTTATAGTTTTCCATGTAATTTTCAGCCTGTTCCATAGTGTTTCCATGTAAGTCTTCCCAAATAAACCCTACAGATGCTTTGTGAAAATCAGGTTTAACCCTGATAAAAAACGATCCTTATTTGAGGAGTTTTTTCCCCTCTTGACTTTGCAATTTTGTTTACTCATAGTGAAACTGATTGTGGCATCGTGATTTCGATTTTCTCACCTGTATTGTGGAAATCTCTAGAATGACCAAGAACAGGTCGCTGTGGCTGCTGAACAAACAGGCTGAGGAGAAGCTCCTTTCACAGAGGGCTTTACAGCAAGACGAGTAGAGGAGCTCTTACAGCCCAGATTATACAGCTCTGGATATGAAATACAGACAAACCTCCCCAGGGCTGCCCAGGAGAAGCCAGAAAATGGGTTCAGACAATCTGTATTTTTGCCTATCACCATGGGTGTGCTCTGTCCCTAAGGTAAGGATTTATCCAACCAGACACCATGACTGTGTTTCCCAAACATCAACATATCCATATTCCACAATATGAAGAGATGACAGTACCTGGAAAGTTACAATGCCACTTAAAAAATACCATACTGAATATCTTAAAGTATCCCTCTGTATATAGCTTTACTTATAGACACATTAACTGAAATTAGCATTGTAAGAAAAATCAATCTTCAGCAAGACTTTATCACAAGCACTGGTCAGACACTGACTTCAGCTACTTCTGAAGGGTAATGGATATCCAGAAACTGTTATTCAGAGTGGTGTCTAAATTTTCACCACTTGAGATAACCACAGAGAAAAGAAAATCTTAAAGCAATGCCATTGCTTTTTTAGGAAAACTAGGACACATTTGAAGGTCTGATTTTTCTTCCAGGTACTTCACACTTAAGGATAAGGACTGATGTTTCCTTCAGACCAATCTGACAGTAATCTGCAGAGACTTGTCTCTGGAGACCTCTTCTTCCTAGATTTTTTCGCCCCCATAGTCATTTGACAATCCCTTAATAACCTGTAGTATATATGTGATATACTTTTAAAGTACTGTAATTTAAAATCCGTCCTAAAAATCTGAAATCGTAATATAAAATTGAAATCAAGATGTGCAAAGGGCTCACAAACGAGCAGGTCTAAAATTGTAGGTCTGCAAAATATTTGGCTTTTCCAGCCTAAACTTACACACAAATCATTAAATTCTTTCCAGACCAATCCTAGTTTCAGTGCACTAATTCAAAAAGCCCAACCCCTCCCTTCCATTCTGTTTACATTTGAAAGAGAATTAATAAGTCTTTCATATTTCATCTTTTTTAACTCAATAGCTGTTTTTCCCCCTATTTAATCTCCTTTATTTTTAGCGGCCAATTAGAATACAGAAAGATATTAGCCATTTTTATAAACAAAAATTCGGGAATCCCATTCCCCTGCCAAGCAGTCTGTTGCTTCCAAAGAAGAAACAAAAGACTTGTCAATATATACACAGATGTCTTAAGAAAATCCTCCGATTAAATTGTGCAACAATTTAATTTTTTACATCTGAGGCAGGACCCAATGTGAGTCTAAATCATTTGTGGCAATAAATTCCATCAAGAACCATAAATATTTGCTAGCCATAGAAACAAATGACATACACATCTTCATCTCCAATTATGCTGTCTGTACCCTGTGTACAACCATACTCAGCAGAACAGAACCTGCTCATGGGTGAAATTTTGCAGGGGTTTTATCAGTTTGAAATGCAACGTGTGGGATTCAGATTCAGATTGCAAAACTTCAGACATCTACATGGCAAATCTATTAGACTACATTCCTGAAGGCTTGCCCTTGTGAGAATAGATTGTCTCTAGATATGCTTTACAGAGCTTGGACATAATTTTATTTGTGGTCCCTCTCGAGCATCTGTGGCCTTAAGCATATCAGTTTGTTGTGGTCTTACTGTTTGGGGTTTTTCCCTCGATTCTGAAGTGCCCTAAATAGTGAAACTGCGTGCTGCAGCCCACGCAAGCCCCGGCTTTGTGGAACACACCAACGCGCCTCACGAGGGACACGCAGCCTGCGCGAAGCCTGCTAAGCGGAGTGGGAGAGCTGCTGAGGGTGGAGGCAGCCAAACCTGGCACATTGCTCCTCTTGCTGACAGCACAGAGCAGCTCCAGCAGCAAAGAATCACTTGAGAATGCCCACGTTTATTTTCAGAGGCAATTAGCTGGGTGACTCCCAGGGAGAGCCAGGAGGGAAAGAACACTGGTGCAATGCAGACAGCTATCGACGGAGTTCCCGCAGTGGGCTGGGGAGCTAAGTTATTTGACAGGACAGATGAGGCAGACAGGATCTTTAAGGGAATGATTCATCTTACTAGAGAGCAGACATCTGAAATAAGTAAGGGGAGTCAAGCACTGGAAAAGTCCATGTCTCTCCATGACCGGCAAAGAAAGCCTAAAGGATGGGCTCAGGAACACTTACACCACAGACCCTCAACATCACAGAAGAGAAACCCCAGAACAGACATTCACACAGCCCATGCTGCAGAAAAACATACATTTTAGAGGGCTGAGCCTACTCTTTAGCTGTGAGCCTAAAGCAACATTTAGCTGCACTTTATTCTTCAGTGGGGTTGAATAATTCCAAATGTTTTATGTTTGGAGCAGCAGTATGTGGCACAAGTAAAACAAACTCCACCTCAAAGCAGAGGTATCAGTAGGAAAGAACAAGTATGCCTTCAGCCTTGGCAAAGACCTCCTTGAGAAAGGTCAATTCATACAGTCCCTTTAGCTAAATGTAACCAGCACCACAAGGGCTCACAAGACCTGCACTCGTAAAAACCTCCTACCTTACATCATTAATTTAGGAGTAGCAGGGACATACACAGGCTCAGTAAGCTGTAATTTAAAACACAGGCTTACAAAGTGACTGACTCATATTTAAAGCTTTGAGTGAATTAATTTCCAACACAACTGGCTTTATAGATATTCCCTGCCTACATGTGTGAACTGTTTATTTCCTTCCTTTATTCTTTACTCTTGTATAGCAAATCAGTCTGAACATGAATAGGTAACAATCTCTGAAAAGGCAGCAATCACCAAGCATTTCACCTCTACTTTCCTTTTGTTAATACTGATATTTATTTTCTGCTCTTTTTTGCTTCTCATTTCCCATCTGATGGTGTGAAATCGAGCCACACGAATACAAATTACTGCTCTGGGGGAATCTGCTGCCCTTACCTGCAGGCAAGCTGCACTAAGGACCTCTCTGCAGAACACCAACAACTTCTATGCCCTGGGAGGTTCTGCGTTTCACACACAAAGCCCATACTCAAGCTCTCTCCAACCCTACTTTCAAATTTGTGTCTTTTCCCCTAAATAAGTGTCTCATAAGTAAAGCATGCACAGGAAAAAAGAATGCTTGCCATTGACTTCAAGCGACAGAACTTAACATCACTTTAAGAATCAAGAAACGGATTTGGTGAAATAAAGAGCAGCTTCCAAAATTAACATGAGCAAGCCAGATCCGTAGAGGATTTTAGGTGACTAATGCTCCATTGAATTAAAATAGTAACCCCTAATTCCCCAGGAAATGGGTATTGGGAACTCACTTGCCAGTTTTCATTAGCCACTGTGGACACCTCTGTAAATTCACCATCACCCTGAGCGCAGGTTTGGGACTTACAGGAAGGAGTGTTTCAGAAGACTTGCCAAAAGATTAATTTGTAGATACTTATGAATTCAGAAAGCATTGCATCTAATTTATAATTTATACAGCGTAACAACCACTCCTCAGAAACTCTGAGGAATAAATCCACTGCAGCCAAAGGATCTGGGGGCTGCAAGGGTAGGAAAGGGCACTGTTGCACTGGGGAACCTCTCCTCAGAGTTTCAAAGGTCACCAAAGACTAACAGCTCTGTCACCGGAAATCCCAGCAACATATGGGAGAAATACACATTTATTAAAAGAGAGATTGATTTTACTCTAAGAGATGTACAGCTTTGAAAGTAGCCAAGTGAGATTTCTTTGCTATGGTTCTAAAATAAAATAAATAAATCGGGCAGCAGCATTCCCGCACTATCCAGAGGCTGACAGCACGATAATACGTCTAATGGAGATAAAACCAGGAACCAGAACAGATTGAAATTTATGGAAGTAAATTTTCAAAACTGCTTAAGCAGCTCAATGAGCTGAATTCCTTTCAGTGCCCGTATGCCTTTGCCAACACTTAAGAATAACAGCAAGAAACAGATACAGCAACTACTGGTCACTGCTTGTCAAATTCAGTTTCTGCTAAGCAGAGCCAAGACTGTGGTTTCAGCCTGTATTCATAACTGCTTCAGTTGAAGTGCTCTGGCTGAGAAATATGGAGATGTCATAATCCATACAACAGGGGAAAAAAGCTATTTTCCTCTAGGTTGACTTCATTGAAATATTTAAACCATAGAATACAACAAACAGAATTCATCAGTAAATACTCAGCTAGCCAGATAAGCTGAGTTTATTTTCTGCAAGTTCCAGCACTCTAACTGTGATTTACATATAGGGATGCCTCTGGTAGCCTATCCACTGACTTCAGAGCCTCTGCCTGAGGCTAAGAACTGGGGAAAAAGAAGGTGCTTTAGAGTAAAAACAATGCTTTCACACAAATAAGAGCATTTCACACTTGTGCAGACTTCTCTCACATCCAAGTGGAATGCAAATGTCTAAACACAAATGGTCCACCACACCTTCTAGACTAAAGGGAGATATGAAACACCAGAAAACCCCTTCCTCTTCATCTTCTGCTCCCGGGGAAGTTGCAGGACAACCTTCTGTGCCCAGGGAGCAGAAGAGAGCCGTATTTGTCACTAGATGTCTACAATCTCATAAAGCAAGTAAATATCAACTCTTATCCATGGGTAAACCAAGAGGCTGAGGAACTTCTACAGGTATTTGGGTTTCAGAGTGTAAAACCCCAAGGTAAGATAGACAGTATTTACAACAGGTATCGAGGGTATTGTTCCTTCAACCCATCATCAGTACACTTGGTCACAATGGGTTTTACTATATAGCCAAGGAAGACTCAAAAAGCCAAACTTCTCTTTTTTCCTCTTTAACTCCTTATTTCATAAAACCATTAGTTAGCAAAACCAGATAATGGAGTTTCACAGAGTGAAATGTATTCTAGCTTTAAATATACTCCCTTTCTTGTTTTCTAATATGGCTATGGATTACTGCCCTTAGTTTAGAGCTGTGTAAAAGCCTTCCAAATAAAATAAAACAAAACAATGTGTTGGGCAATTAGTTCCCTCTGTCTACAAAGGGAACAACAGCTGGCTTAGAAATTGTTAGGATTTTAAGTACAAAATGATACATTTCGTTTCCAATCTATAAAGAAGAAAATCAAGCTCATTTCAAAGCACACAAATTTGAAATAGTTTTTGTTCAAGACAAGTACAGAACCAAGCATCATAATCCCATGGAGGATGGGCTTAGGGCAAATATGTACCATCCCCTTTAATCAAGGATATTTTCCAATGTTTTATCACTAATTCTGAGCATTATACAGATACAGTACTGAAAAACTACATGGTTTGACCCTGAACTCATGATGCACCCAGAATTCCCACGGATTTCATAATGAATAATAATTGCAACATCAAACCATTAATCAAGACATCTAACGAAGAAGAAACACATCAGCTCAGCAGCAACCAATTGACATATAATTGCTTCTTGTTTAATTTTCTCAAAAGAGGGAAGGAAAAGGAACATTATGTTGTTGCTTCGCCCTATTCAGGATGAAACAAAGTTCACTTCTTTGAAAGTTTCAGTGCTGCAGAACAACCATGAGGAAAGCCCAAAAAGAGACACTGCACCAGTACTAAAAATCTGAGGTATTTTTTTCAGACATCTCTTACCCTGTGGTGTTTATCTCTGGGATAAATCTCACTCCTTCACTATTGCTGTCCACTCTGCAGGGAGCAGGAAAGATTTGGAACTGATTGCTATCATTTTTAGGCTTCTAAGTGGCAGATATTTTCTAACATTACATGCCATATCAATAGATATTATCACTTCTTCCCGCTAGCATTTCAAACAGTGTCTCTTTGTACAATATGAAAGAGGATGCTAAATAAAGGGCACTGACTTTGAAGCTCCCAGTTGATTATTTGACTTAGCTAGCTGCTAGGAGAGGAATGAGGAAGAGGGTTGGGGATGGATGAGGCCAAGAGGGGAAGGACAAAGCAGCAACAGCAACTCTGTGATGTTAATGTCTGCTGGTTCTAACATTTTCAAATGTACACATCTCCCAACCAGGTCCAGCCCCTGGCACTTCCTTCATATTTGCCTCTCTGCTGTAATTTTGTCTTGGCTAATTTTCCGCAGCAGATGAATGTGTCACACACACACACACACAGAGTGACCCTACCTCATCAAAACCAACAGCAAGAATGTATTTTATCCCTAAGACACACAAGTTGCCTTTCAGGGTCTTGTAGGCCTTTCCTCGCTAAGCTCTCAAAGCCCACAAAATTGTCTTCCACACACCAAGAAGCGCAGAGGTTTCAATTCCTTCAGTTGGCAAAAGCCACAACATCAGTCCTGGAAAGAATCCAGATTTGTGTCTCTTCCAGAAGAACTCACAGCACTGCTCCTGAAGCTGCATTTGAAATCTATCAGAAAGTGGAACCCAAAGTAAACTTCAGCGGGTCACTTGTTAAATGAGCTGTTGATTAGCTCTTTCTTCCACAAGCATGTAAGCCCAGAGCTTCTCCAAGTAAAATCTGAAGCAGTTGGCTTGACATGACAATCCCAAAAAACTTCAAAAGCCAATGTCCCACTGCAAAGTCCTCCTGGTACTACATTGCCAGAGACAAGAGAAGCCCCCGTGGCATGACAGGGAGAGGTGGCAGCAGGAATGATGTTTCTCACAAGTACCCCAGATTTGGGGTTTGCAAAACCAGAACAATTCTGTTCTGACTTTTGAAGAAATCTACAAAAGCTGTTTTGTTCCAGTCTGCAAAGCAAATGGAGAAGACTTTGGTGAGAAGCTGCTGGAACTACTACACTTATCATTACTCAAAGGAAAGGTTTATTTATTTTATTTATACATGTGTCAAGGTGGACATAAATTACAGCACCAGTTTTTAAATGTTGTAAAAAATTAGTAAGAGAGCAAAATAATCACCAAATGGTTCCCCCAGAACCACACGCAGGACTTGTGCTTTTCAAGGGGTCAGCAATGACCACAGGGTACCCCATCCACCCATTCTGTGACAGTGCAGCTCATGAGCATTCACAGTCAGAGCCTTTCCTGGGGGCACCTGAGCCTGATGGCACATTCAAAAGCAAGACTTCTGAAGATGGAAGAGAAGATCAGATGGGGAAACAACATGTCATTAAAAATCCAAGCCCTTCCACTTAGCATTGCATAAACAGCTGGGAACATTTCCACCATCTCCTGCTGAAATTGACCCAGTTGTTGCCACTAGAGCGAGTTCAAAATCATGGCTTTCATCTGTCTGTTACCCTAGGCTTTGGTCCATTTGTGCACATGGTTTCTATTACTCTGAGAGACTGGCTAACTTAAAACAGGGCAGCACGTCACCCTATCACTTTTGTAGGCAAAACCACTAAAACAAACAGGATTAGGGTGAGTGTATGCATACAGATTCCATGATACATATGCTACATACCACAACTGAAAAAAAAATTGAATCACACCTTTTTTCCCTCCTTTACTTGTTCCACTGAACTGCAGATCATTTGATCTTAGACTTACAAACACGGAAGGTCTCTGGACAACGTTTCATCATGCACAAAAGTTTTTTGGTGGATATCTGCTATCTACAAAAACACTCAAGTTGATTAAATGACTCACATCCACTGCACACAGCTCTGGGTGACTAAACAGCCATCCAAGACAAACTCAGCTCAAAGTTAGTATTAGAACAAGCGATAAGAGTGGGCTGTGCTGCCATCGGATGCCATCGAAGATTAGTGGTGGTTCACACAGACTTTCTCACTGACATGTCAAATCTTTCACCTAATCTGCGCCACAAGTGGCAGCCATCACTGCCAGGCTGCAGGACTGCCTGATCTACCACAACCAAACCAGACTGCTTGAGCAAACGCTGGGTGGAGGTCCCTCCCTAATGCTACCTAAATCTCCAAATTCTACATCTGTTTTGTAAGAAGTGATGATGCACTCATCACGCACGAGTCTGCAAGGCAGCTGTGAGAGGGTTTTTCTTCAGGAATTCAGTACTGTGCCCCTTGTCAGGGACTGCTGGAGTTTTGCTCTGGGCTCACACCGAGGATCCCCCAGCTGCACCTCAGTCTGAACTGTGGCCACAGCTCAGTGAAAGTGGCATGAGAGAGATATCTGCCATGCTGGCACCTACCTTGCAGCCCCCAAGCAGATACGTCTCTGTTAACTGCCTGGCTGGCTGAGTAAATGTTGATGTGAACTGACTGAACTAACTGGGATGAAAACCTTACTAGCAACGAAGTTAAACACTTGTCTCATAAGAAGGCAGATAAAGGTTGGAGATGTAAAGTAAAAACCCCAGGGCTATCCAGGAGAATTTTTACCTGTTCAAATCTCTCTTTCTGGACTCTTCTCTCTCCACAAAATGAAATTTTAGAAAATAATATAGAAAGATTGGCCACCTTGAGAGCTGCTTGAGCAAGGAAAGCTGCGTGTCCTCAAAACTGTCATCACTTCTTATTTCAAAACATGAAATGTGACAAAAGATAATTTTTGGCACTCACTGTGCCATTGCTACTGGGTAGTTCAGGTCACTTGACCCTCAGAGAAGTTCCATGAAACAGTTTGAGCTGAAGACAGCAAACAGGAAAGTTTTTTTTATCTAATCTGCTACAGCAGTCATAAAGGATTCACATTTTGTACAAGGCCTGTGAATTGTCTCTCTGGGTTCAAGGAAATGATGGCACAGCTATAATGGCCACCACAGAGCAGGGCACCTGCAGAATAAATTATCACCTCTATCCTTGGGTCCCTAAGAAGAGACGGCTTAAACACCCAGATTTATTTTCTTCTGTGCCACAGCTACCTAGAAAAACTTCTCTTGTCTTTAAATGCCAAAAGAAAGCCTTGAGCAGGTATTTGAAAGATTTTGAAAGAAATCTATGCTATAGGATATAAGGTCTCATAACGCTGTAATGACTTTCTGAAGAATAATATTCTCCACCTGCTTCTCAAACATTCATGAAGGAAGAACTATTTCAGGTAATAAAAAATGTGTAAGAATCAAGGTTATTTAGTGATAATTTAGCTCACAAGCTTGCAAGTGACATCATTGTCAGAAAAAACATTACCATCTCCTCTTTATGGTATGCTATAAACACATTTCACCTGCAGTTAAAATACAATGAAAGCCCAGTATTGCTATTTCTTGACTACTTGGAGAAGGATTCCTGTGTTTGGGTACTGTCTGGTACCTCAGCTACCCCATTTATAGGCAGAGCTGGCTGACGCTCCCCAGATTTGATTATCAGCTGATGAAAACTGCTTTCAGTAAAAGTTTATTCTTTCCTTTCAAGACAATAACTTCACTCAGTCTGTGCTATTAGCCTGAATATTTGAGGAAAAACAGATAAAGGCTGTTCCCCAGGCACTAAAAGACTGAAGCCACAAGCTCCTATCTTGTGCTAATCTTACCAGATAAGCAACTTTGGGTCAGTTTATATTTGCTAAGAGACCTCCAAGTGCTGGAGGGAAAAAAGTTGACAACTAGTGTCCCTTCCTCTGGAGTCCACTAAGTCATCACACAGAACAATTATGGTGGGGTCTGGTCTCTCTAGTGAGATATTAAGCCAGGGCAAAGATTGCTTATTACAGTCTTGAAAGACCCCATTATCTCTTTTTATTCCATTGATGTTAGATCATTGTTCGGGCTAAATTCCAGTTTGGCTAATCACCTTGTATCTGCCAGATTGCTTCTCTAATTGCAGAGCAGGTAAATGTGGCCAGAGGGACCTCAGGAGGTTGCCCTGAAGCACAATGAAAAACATACCTAGACCTTCCCTGTGTGGATACCCACAGTTCACATTTTTCTAAGAAGCCTTTCCATTCCTTATCAACTGCAGAGTTAAAAGATGTTCCTAATATCTTGCCTGAAAATGAAGCCAGTTACTTCTTGTCCTACTTCCAGTGGAACGAGGGAACAATCGGTCATTATGTCCTTCAAAAAAACCTTTTTTTTTTCAGTTTGAAGAGTTCTGGTACATTCCCTCAAAACCTACTTTTCCCTACTCAGAAAAAGTACCAGTTCTTCAGGCTTTCTCTGCAGGCTTGCCTTCCTGCACCTCTTAACACCTTTTTCCTCACAATGAGACTCTTTCCAGTTTGTCTACCTGTTATTAAAGGAGGTGCCCAGAAGTAGCACACTCCAAGGAATAACCAATATCCAGCTCTTCAGCTTTGCACTCCTCTGCAGCAGCATCCCACGTGCCACTCTCAGCCATCAAAGCCAGGATGTTACTCACTCCTCAATACAGCACTTAGGGAACACACTGAGTGCTGTAAAGCTCATCATGCCTGGGACACAGGGGGAGAGGCCAGGATAATCTTTGGATATCCAAGAGGCTGCTTTAACCCATGCTGCTCCTATGGTTTGGCTCAGCCAGGGCAAATCCACTCCTGCAAACACAGCCTGATGGGACACCCTGCACAGCTCCCAAAGCCCTGTCATGTCAAACTCTGGTGCAATCATAAAACATTGCTCCAGGCACACAGAATTAATAAACTTATAAAAGTTAAACCCTGATCCGAAACAGATCCAAAGCTATTACACCATGGGATGTGGAAAGACAGATGGATAAATTAACTTCGGAAAGACAGATGGATCAATTTAACTTCAGAATAACCAAGTTTTCTCCAAGAATTTTGGCTCCTCCTCATGAAGAACCCAAAACTTACCATACTTTTAAAGATATGAAGCCAGCTTGAAAACACTGTGCATGCAATTAAGCAATGAAAACATCTGATATATTTTTTTAACCAGATTTCTAGAAGAATTAAAAAGGAGTCTTGGCATAAGCCCTACATAACACTGACACAAATGTAAATGGCAGTCATTCTAAAGTTAAGACCCAAATGTGAATTTAAGTAAAATCTTAGCAATAGTGTAATACTAAATCAAATGAGGTTATTATGAGCCTGCTGCATTACTAAGTGCCAAACAGTTATTCCACATAATTTCAAAGATATCACTCCAAAATAATTTGCAGACAATTAAAGATGAGACTGTTATCAGTCATCACTGCAGAGAAGCAGTAATCTCTTGGAAATAGTTCCTATTTAAAGAAAACCAAAACCTTCAATCCAACAAGAAACAGCAAAAGACAATTAGTCTGCATTTATAATGAACCAAAAGACAAATGTATACAAGTGTAAGTAACACCTAAAAAATTATAATCTCAAAAGAGTTTTTGGTTTTAGGCAATAATACATCATCTCTCCAAACATGTTATAATCCCAGACAAATTATAAATGGGCCCAGCAGCAAAATCTTATTCTTTGCTTTTAATCACTGAAGGTAAGTACTTTTATATTCCTAGATATGACATGAAAGAACATCCAAAATAACATCAGGTTAACTTTGGCAGTGTACCACACTCCCCACCTCCATGGAAATAAATCTGCCCAGAAGGCAAGGAATTCCAGCTTTCCTCAATCAGGCTCTTGAAGAGGCCTCCTCCCAAATTCAGTGCACAAGAGCCAATATAGCCTTGTTATTGCAATTATTGTGACAAGAATTTGCTGTTATTTCAAATTCCAAATGCAATATTTGTTTTTTCTTTAGCCACGGCACCCTGGAATAACCTTTTAAGACACACCTCACATGTCCACAGCACTCTGTGGGTGCACACCCTGCTAATACCTATTGCAGGAGCAGGTACACCTGGCAGAATCTGTGTGTTTCCATGCAGCTGGAGTTTTTATCTGCTGCATATGTTGCCAGGTCAGTGCTTAACACAACCAGAGCCTAGAATCACAGTTTACAAACACAATTTTAACAGCAACAATGCAGCTTCAAGTGCTCCATCAAATATAAGTGGGATTACGAACTTCCATTTGCTTCACACTTGTAGCACAACAAAACTCTTCCCATTCTTCAGATGACCATCATATGCTGTCAATGCCAAATTTTGCTTGTTGTTTGTCAGCAAGAGCAGCAGCATCTGCTCTTTGGTAGGCTCAACCAGGAGCAAAACAGCTGGGAGCAGCACAGCTCCCTGGAGCAGCACAGCTCCCTAAAGAACCAGAACAGGCAGCTCCAGCAGCTCCCAGAGTTGTCACATAGCTAAACCACTTTATTCCCTGATGCTTTCAGTTAACATTTTTTATGCATGCATCTTAAGGCACAAACAGACACTTGGAACCTTGGTGGTCAAACTCTCGCATCTGCTGCACAGTCAGGGTCTCTGCTGATGGAGCCTCACCAGCGGTCAGGAAGAGCACAGGCAGTTTCCTGCAGACTTAGGGGCCATTTATGGACAAGTCTCCATCTTTCCCATCCTGTCGGTGTCTTTTTTTTTTCCCCTTTTGGTGGTGTTGGTTGCTTGACTGCAGTTGTGCTTGGGAAATAAACAACACAACCCTGCTGCAGGAAACTTGAAAGTGATTCAAAGCAGGCACCAAATAATTTCCTTGTGTGCTTTTGCAATTTATTTTTTTATACAGCCACAAAGTAGGAGATTCAACTTCATCTATGGAAAAACTCTGCTTGTCAGTCTTCTGCATTAATTCAGTGATGTAAGTGTGAGCAGAGTTATAACCTAGAGGCACTGGGAAAACAGAGCCAAGTCTGGCCTTGCTGATTTTTCCTTGCTGCCATCCTGCTGGCTCACACATCCCAACATTGTCCAGCACCATCCCCATAAACAGCAGGAGAGAAATAACTCCCATATCTGAAAGCCTCTGGAGGCTTTAGAAATGGACTGACAATAGTTTATGGACAGACTGAAAACACATAAAAGCCACAGGAAAAAGCAATCCCAACCCAATATAGCACAGATCTGTGCAAGGAGCCTGACCCTCTCCTCCAGGCAGCATTTACATTCAGCCGTACAGCACACTGGCAGCAGTTGCACCCTGATGCCTTTCTCCAGAGTTGCTGGTAGAAGCCATGGACCACCAATTTAAGCAGCCTTTTTTGGTAAATGCCCCCATCTTGTCTTACAATAGTCTGATGTGAAACACCATGTTTCCTGATTAAAAAAAAAAAAACAAAACACCCATTAATATTTTTTTTAGCTATTGTGATTCTTCTCATGAAAAAATGGCAGACCTCAAACCACTTTCACTTTATTTTACCATTACTTTTTCCCCTATATTTTTTATTTAACAACTCTATTTCAAAAACAGAAATCCATGGAAGTTCAGTCCTGCTGTCCCCAAAACCCTATCTTTAAGCAGATTTTTCTTAGCCTGAAGCAATATGTTCAAGTCAAATAGCTGAACACAGAAAGCACTTGATGGTCTCAAACCTAACCTGGCAACAACTCTACCCTTTATTATATATACTAATATTTTTCTCTTGACTTAACTAGAGGGATTCAAATGAGACCTCAGCAGCAACGTGCCCAACACCACAAACCACAGCAGTGATGTTTCTTTCATACACTTCACTTGGAGATGCACCAAAATACACTTGGGCTTTCCAGAGCCTCGAGCTCTCCAACACTGCAAGGTGCTGCCAGTTCTCAGGTAAAATGAACAGCCTCTCCTCTACTTCCCCACTAGGATTTCCTCAAAAATCATTAACTGAATTAGGATGTGTTTTACTTTTGCCTCTTGTTTTTTGATGCCATTCTTAGCATATTTTCAAGAAACTCTCTGAATCCATAGGATTACAGGCCTTTTTTCCCCATTAATGCTGAAATTCTTCCATAATTAGAATCACCTAAAAGCTGTGCTTTAGGGCAGTGCCAAGTAAGAGAGCATCAACAACAAAAGTCACAAAAATTGACACTGCAAGACCACTAGGTACCTCAAAGTGGTATCAATGCCACAGCACAAAAGAACACCCCAGAGTCATTGTTCTGAAGAAATACGTGGCAATGTTGTCCTCATCACTGCCACAGTGGTGAAGGAAGCAAGGGGTTATCTCATTTCTTCTAAACCTTTCAGGAAATCACAGGCAGAAAGTAGCAGTTTATTTTTTCCATCACAGTTTCCCACAGAAGATGATATCAATCTATCCATGAGTTCATTGTCCATCTCCTCGTGAAATGAAAAATTAATTACTGGGGCGAAACAGGCAAAGAAAAGAAAGCAGACTTGCAGCTGAGACCCCATGATCACAAGACATCTGGTCAGTTGCTGGTTTGGATGTTAGCAAGTAGTGTTTTTATCAAAGAAGTCAGGACAAGCTTTAGCCATTCTACAGAAAACTGGTTTTATTCTTGTTGGGGCAAAGATCAGAAATACTTATTTACTTTGACCAGGAAGGTGGTCTCATCTCTAGCAAAATCCCATGTGCTCCTCCTCATGATCATTCCAGCTTCTTTAAGAACCTGCACATCTGTGCACGGACCATCGCTACTGCACCCAGACAGCAGGGCCCCAAAGTACATGACAAACTGCTCCTTCATCGCCCTCAAAGCTGGCTCCTCTCCCCCTGAAAGACTGCAAAGAAAACTCCACAAAATAAATATCTGAATCTCTAAGCGGTTCCTGAGAGCGTGGCATCCGCCGAAACCAAGGACGACACGGAGATCATTGAAGAAGGCAACATGCCGCTGCTGGCCACACACGCAGCTGACTGGGGGGTGGAGGAAGCACTGGCATTCCTCACTCCTGCTGAACTCCAGATCCTAATGACGGCCCTCACTCCCTCAAAAAAGCTTTACAGTCATTGCCAAGTAGGAACCTAGTTACAGGTTCATTTACCAGCTCATTCACTAACTCACTAATTCTCACGCAGACCAGGTCTTAGAACCATTTCTTGATGGCCTTCTGCGAATGCAATGGCGCTTGGATGCCAAGAACGCCAAGGGCTATGGTCTTTGCCCAAGTTTGATCCTGTGGGCATGCGTCAGCCTGCGGAGCCCATCTGGTGACTCGGGATCACTGTCACCTTCTCAGACCGAGCTCTCACCTTGTCCAGCCCCGCTCCAGCACACTCCCCCTTCCCTGCAGCTGAGCAGCACTGCTCAAAAAGTCGCTTCACCACTTCCCAAGAATTCGTCATCACACCACACCACCTCGCTTCACCACCGCCCTCCCGGCCGCCTCTTCTCAGGTACCAGCTCCATCTCCGCCCCGGGTGCCCGCTCACCCTCAGCCCCTCGCAGGGAGCCGGGGTCGCCTGTCGCGACACGGCGGCCGCTCTCCCCGAGCCCACCCTACCTTCCTGCGGTGGCTGCCCGGGGGCTGCGGGGCGCAGCAGGCGGGCGAGGCGCTGCCCCGCCGCCCGCTCCGCACGTAGGTGACCCTCCGACGGCCACCCCCCGCCACCGCCACTGCCACCGCGCCCGGGCGCTGCTCCGCG
>WEKY01050772.1:65177-75488 GCA_013390045.1 Picathartes gymnocephalus
CGCCGCCGAAACTTGGGAGTCCCCGCCCCGAGCGGGGCTGGCCGGGGAGGGGCGGGGATGCCCCTGTCCCGGCCCGGCGGGGGCTGCGGGACGCAGCGGTGCTGGCCCGCAGGCGGCCCGAGGAATGCTCCTCTCCTCGGCCGGGGCAGTGCCCGGTACGACGGTGGGGCCGCGCCGCTGTGTAGCCACAGGTGCGTTCCAGCGGGCCTGAGAGAGGACACAACCCCCCGCCCTAACTATTGTATCAGCCCGTCTCTATAGCATGGAAGTGTGCTAACTTGTTAATGTACGTATTAGTTCAGATTATACACTGTGATTTCACGAGATAGTGAAATTTTACTGGAGACTTGGGGACTGTTTATGTCGAAGTCAAATAAAAGGACAGTCCGGCCCTGGAAGTAAGGACTATGCTTCTTGTAAGGTTAGAGCTGCCTGTAAAGGATAAAGGATTTTGGACAGCCGAGATAACACCAGAGTCCTAGCTCCTCTGACACGTCTTTGAAACCGCCCCTTCCCTCCCCCAGTATCGTCTAGCAGTACAAATAACTAACTCTAGCAAGGTTGACTCTAGGGACATCTGGATCAATAGACAAGCAGCAAGAATGCTGCAAAAATAGACCTGCTTTGGAAAGTTTCACTATGATTAGTAACCAGTGGTGTGGCTGTTAGTGACCACTTGAATCATGTTGGTCCTGAACTTTTGAAGGGTGTGAGAAGTCTGCATGAAACATCAGTTGTGGTGCCCTAATTTGGCTGCAGCACCTCGTGCTTATGAGTAACTCTTTTAAGTTTATGCTTTGCCTCCTAGCCTCTCTCCTGGGTAGTCACACGATCCTGCTGATGTTCATGACACATCTTTGGTTTCACGTAGGAAGGAATGGATCTGCACGAGCTGAGAGGCAGTGCAGGGGACAGGTGTCCCGCTCATCTCAGTGGGGCACAGGAGGCCCCTCATTTGTTTTGGAACAGGGACACACTATGAAGAGCTATAAAGTGCCCAGGCGGGCTTTGTTCCTAAGGCACAACACTAACCCATGGCTAAGACGTGAGCAGGGAGTGGTGGTTGGTGGGATTTCTGAAGCAGGAGCGCAGGTAGGGAGCCGGGTCAATGACAGGAGGCAAGCTCTGCAGGAACAGGGACCAGATGATGGCAACCAATTTGCAGCTCAATGAGTAATAAATATTTCCCAGATGGGATATGCAGGACTTGGATACATGACTACTCCCCGTTTCTTTGCCAAGGAGGGAAGAGGGGCTGTAACTCTTGCCCCCTGTGAGCAGTACTGTGCTTCCAGTGTCCCTGCCTTGTCTGCTGGCAAGGGAGAGACTTGCTGCGCTAAGCTTCTTCTGGTGTCCTCTCCTCAGCAGCAGGCTGCACTGCTACTCTCTGACCTCTCCTGTTCTCTTCACAGCCTGGAGCAGAGCCAGAGCTGGCTGCTGCTGGGGGAGCAGGTCAGAGAGGAGCACTGGCAGAAGTGGAGCATGCCAGAGTCAAACGACCTGACCTGCTGGCAGCAGGATGGAAGAGCTGCCAGCTCTTCTATCTTCTTATCTAGGAAGATAAGAGAGGGAGCAATGATCTGACTGGAGAAGTGGAATTTCAGTGTGGCTCCAAGCACAGATGTACTGGCAGGTGAGGTACATGATTCCTGCCATTTAAACATTGCTGTCTCTATTTTTTAGGCAAACTGTCCTTTGGAACTAGGTTAAAGCAATTCCATGGTTGGTTAAAAACACCCTAAATATAGACTCCTCTCAGAAGGGTGTGTCAGTCTTACCTGCCTTTCCAGTAGCAGGAGGGTGGCTCCTGTGTCATAAACTAAGTCAAACCAGGACCTGACACAGATGAAAACTAACTCAAATAAACCCTATCTGGAGCAGTTTCCTAATAGACCTGGACACCTTTGTTGGTACCACCCTATTTTTTGAACAATTTACAGCCAACATAGGACAGCCTCAGGTGTTTGCCACAGGGAAGCGAGTTGGCTCTGGAAGGGGATCTTTCTGACAACCACACACTTTTCCTCTTTCCACCCCACTTAGGTGGCTCATGAATGGATCAGACAAGCCCTGGTGCTCATGTAAGGAAGGAACACATTTATGAGGGCAAAGAGAGAGTGTAACTGCACCAATCATGACTGACATCAACTTAAAAGAGACAGGTACCTGGCTCCATCCATGAGCATCACCTGGAGGTCATCAGCAGAAGGTCACTTCAGCTGTCACAGGACTGCCTGTGCATCACTTTGGTCCTCCATGTGAAATGACAACATTCATATGGAAGACAGAAGTAATACTGCTGCTCAGGGAAGAGATGTTTTAGAGAAACATCAAGAACATTAAATGCAGGGGTATTATTTCACAAAATTCTTAGCATAAATGTTGTTTTAAGCTATCAGCACCTAGTCAATAAATAATGGTATATGAAGGTCCTATTAAAATATAAGTTTGCCTGTGTATGGTTATGGAGAAAATCTTGAAGGCAGGTTGACTCCAGAAGTATAAAGTGCAGAAATACATTTTAAAACTTCCTCTTGAAGTTTAATCCTTGAGAAATCAAAGCTTTCTTAGAAGCTTGAACAATGCATACTCAGATAAAAGAGGTCTACCTGAGCAGAATAGAAACTGCAAGGTCTTTCTTGGTTTTAGCATCAGAGTTTCATTTGTTATTCTTCTCTCATTGTGTAGTTTCGGCAAAAAGCTCAAATACTTGAATCCAGGCACTCTCCTTGTCATCACTGAGCTGTAACTGTAAGTGCTGACCTTGTAAAAAATATTCCCTTCCCTAGAAAAATGATAAGCCCCACTTTGTGAGCATGCTAGGAGTGGTCCTGATAAAGAACAGTTCACTAATTTAACTCAATGTTTTCATTTTCCTTTTGTATTTTAACAGATAATTTAATTTCTTATGCTTCCTCCCCACCCCCCTACCCTGCAATTTCTTATAAATGTAAGTGTGCCTGTTAAAAACGCAACAGAGGGTTTCTAAAGATAGAGACTAAGAGAACAACGGTAGAGAATGATCTTGGGAAATCTCAGGGACAATGAGAAATCTTATCAGGATTAGCATGAGAATCAGTGAGAATTAAGATAGTCCCTTAAACTTTTAAAACATGTATTATAAAACAATTTCTCCCTCAGGAACTGGCTGCAAAGATATGTGTGTGAGCAAAGCCTGTTGAGAAGAAGAGCAAATTAAAATTGTAGCATAATGTGTGAAACTCCAGTCCAGCTGGAGGATGGGCATTTTTGAGGTGATTGCTGGGAAATAACAGCTTCTGCAAAGTTTCACATCTTTTGCAAAACACACTTGCTCTTTGAGTCAGGCAGCAAATAACCTGCCCTCCTTGCTCTCCTAAAGCAAGATGGATGGTGTGAGAGGAACATCCATCAAGCTGGATCCAGCTGAGCACAAACTGCCGCCATGAAACGCAAGGAGTAACTGCAACAGCGACTCTGAATGTGAGCATGCAATTTCTGCTGAGAACAGTGAGCTTCGTGCCCTGATAACCAAAATCAGACATCAATCTTACAGTATCTACTTTTTATGTAGGTGCCACAGAGCTACAGCTCCCTCAGTTTCTCCAGGAAAAGTCTATAAACTGTTAAAATTCCTTTCTCATCTACAAATTTGTCTGTAGTAAGAACACAGTGCTAAACCACTAGAAGGAAAAAGTTTAACATCAAAGAGATTTCATTTCTTCAGTGCTATCTTTGCTGCTTACAAATTACCTCTTGTCTGGGATACTGTTGGTAGTGAAATCTATCCTTTACAGCAGTTATTTAATGTTCCTCTCTCTTATGGCCATTTTCAGTTCAAACACCTTGCCTACCCCATTCATCTTCTGCCTCCACCCACTGTCAGGGCTTCTGTTTAGCTTCTGGTTAGTTAAAATATCTGACCCAACCCATGTGAAAAATTAAACCCCAGGCAGGAAAAATGCCACTAGGATTCCCTAAGATTCTCCAAGGGCTGTTAATACAAGTCAAACATTCCTTCTATAAAATGAGTAAATGAACAAAAATGCTCTTTTTGACTCTGTGCTCTGGACTTAGTATGAGCCACTTGCCAAAATCTACAAGACAGTTTAGAGGAAGACTTTCTCCCTCTCCTTCTTCCTACACTCCTGACTAATGCTTCAAAAATCGGAGAGAAATTGTTCCATGCACTTGAAAACAGAGATGTTTTGTGTAGAAACTTTCATAAGGTCATAAAAGTGGCTGCAGAAGAGAAGTATGGTGTGTCCTTCCCAGGAAAATGTGTGTGCCTCAGATCCTGAGTCTGCAGCAGTCAGAGCTTTGGTCCAGGCCCAGTTTATTGCTTTGCACATTTATGTGTGAAAGCTCTGCCATAGCCCTGAGGAACAAGGAATTAAAATTTGCAGCTCCCTGGGTGACTTCTTGATGATGGCTTTTGTGCAAGCCTGGTTTCAGTTCTGTTCCTTAAAACTACAGCTCAAAATCCTGAAAGTATTTCTTTATGCACCAAGTGACAGACCTCAGTGGAGCCTGCACACAGCTCTGCCAGGTAGGTACAGCCTTTACTCCTTCCCCTACCTTAAATCCCACCAAAAACTACGAAAGAATCTCTTTGTGTTATCTTTTAAATGTTAGCAACAGAGAAGTAAATTGGGTGTATTGGTCTATTACCCACTTACCGCTGCTGAGAAATACGTGTCTGAACAGCTGTCAAGGCAAAAGCTCAGCTGTGTGAATCATTAAAACTGCTTCTCAGCTTGCCACTGGTAAGTTTGAAGATAACAACTAAAAAATATATGTTCATGCAGTCTCCCATTAGCTCTCCTCAAGCTCATGGGCCATTTAGGCGGCTTAACACAAGATTGATCTTGCTGTTCAGCAGCACAGCACGAGGCACGGGCAGAAGCCGTCTTTCCCTCCAGCTACAGAGGGAATCAAACACCGCAGCCTTGCCGTGTGCTCCAAATTTGATGAAAGAGACAGTTGATAATTATTGGCCTGGAGAGGGGATTATAGCTCAAGGTTTTCCTCTGAGTCACACTCTAGTGCATTTGCACTCATACATACCTGTACCTGTGCACACACATTGGCGCAGGAAGAGGAAGAATGAGATGGCCCTTTGGGAGAAGATGCTCTGGAGCTCTCTGCTGCTCCTGGGCCTCGACTTTATTTATTTAACCCTAATCCTTGTGGTATCTACAAGTACAACTATTGCCTCCAGAAGCTGCGTTTCACTCCTGGAGAGGAATAACAGTGCTTTTACAGTCTCCCTTTTACTAAATTGTCCAATCATTCTGAACAAGCAAAATTCTGCCTGCCTTTTAAAATAAGGGCTGGAAATTGTATTGAAGAGATATTAGTATAAAAATTGAAAATGTATTGCCATTGTAAAGAAAAGACATTCCAGTTTACAGGAATTAAGTAGTGATGGCTCACATGCAGTTCACAAACTGTTGCACAAAGATTTTTGTGACATCAGTTCATCATCTGTATTCCCCCTGTATCTATACTGTAATCCCAGGCAGATGTCCATCTTTGCTTAAAAATTATCCTGTGTTTCTATTAAAGATCCTATTTTCTGTATGCTTTAAAGATTACCTCAGTGTTATTCTGGCTTCAGCTCTCTGCCTTTTTTTGAATGCAATAAATTTTACTTACATTTTTACACTTCTAAGTTCAAGGATGAATATCTTTCATTAAAAAATATAATTTGGCATAGGGATTAATCTATAATTGTCAGAATTTGACAAAACACCACAGCTGGAGTAGTAATGACAGCTTTAAGAAATTATATAAGCCTTTTTATTACACGTTTTTAATGGGATAACATAGAACAGTGCAAATGCCAAAGTATTTATGTAGGGGATGGCAATGGCACTGGAACAATCAAGCAGATGTCACTGAGAGAGACCTTCCTTCATTTGCAAGCACTCAGGGAAAAAGGGGCTCCAAGGGGGAATCAGGGGCAAGCCAAAGCACTGGGGATTATAGGGAGAAGAATAGTAGCAAAATATTTTGGGTAGAAGATTCACAAACAAATTAAGACCCATAATTAATGTACTATGCACTTTTTCTAAGGTCTGTCTTTCAATGTTATTTGATACACTGGTGAGTGTCTGTACAATTTATGCATCATTAAAGGCGATAATAAACAATAAAATCTGGGAGTGGCTGGCAGCATCCTTGAGACCTGATGGATGAAAAGCAGCTTTCCTAGGATAAGAGGCTTTCCAAAATCTTTTGGACCAGTATGCAGACCAATTTAATAATATGCATCCACCTATAATAAAGGTCTCATCCACATGTCTGAAAAGTATCTCATTTTTCAGGACACTAAATTCAGTCTTTATGTGTAACAAAAAAGATATTTTTTTGAACTATTACCATGTAATAGCCATGACCAGCCAATACTCTCCTCCATCTGGTTGCATTTTAAAGTCTTAGATACAACCCTAACAAGGAGGAGAGAAATGGTCTGCCCTCAGCAGAAAAGATACCACAGCTCCCCTGCAGCTGAGCAGCCTGTCTAGGAGCAGACGGTGAGGAAAAAACTCAGTGTTCTTCCCGCAGGCTCTTTTCCAAGCAGTTTGCCCTCCATGTCACGTGGAGCAGCATCAATGATGCAGAGACACCGGTATTGATCTGAAGTGGAATAACCTCCTCAGCCAAGAGTTTGCTTGTAGGTTAGGTGTTTCCACAGGGCTCATCCTTTTGGCATGTGCCTCCCTGCAGCATGTCTGCCTCCATCCTCAGCTATGGATGTGGGAAGCAAGGGCCAGTAGGAGGTTTTGAAGATGCGCTGGGAAGGACAGAGTGGGTTTGTGACAATGCAGGTACCTCTACCGGCATCTCTCCCAGTGAGGAACACTCAGCTGGGCTAATGCTTGAATGCTTGTGGCTGTGCCCCAGCTCCTGGCTTGCTCACAGGCTCCTTGTTAGGAGGAGATCCCACCACCAGAATGTATTGAATTTCCTCAGGAACAAGGTCATTTCTCTGTACTCTGTCAGGAGAGAAAGTGCATGTTTCTGAAAGCATAAAGGATTTTTTGCAGGGCTTGCTTTGTGCCTGCTACTCTCCTGTTGGCAAGGCTGGAGGCAGAGCCAGCAGCTACAGAGGAAAGCCTGCTCTGCCGTCTCCCCATGGTCTGGTCAGCATAGAGTGCGGAGGAGTGTCTCAAAGGACACTTACCTCCCCTGCAAGGCAAAGGTGAAACTGTGGCTTCTCCTGAACTGTAGCTGGGTCAATGCCAGAAGCCAGGCAAGCAAAGGAACCTCCTAGAGGGAGCCCAGGGCACCAGCACCTGCAGGGGGACACCCCAATAATGGGACATGAAGACCAGCAGCTAGAAGAGGCAAATTTTCCCCTTAATTTTCACTTCTCCCTCAGGCTTAACACGAAGGAAAGAAGATCATGTATAGTGGCAGGAGCCTTTAGGAATCCAGGGCTTTTTACTCAATCTTTGTGCTGAAGTGCTCAGTCTTACACTGCAAAGACAAACAGCAATAAGATTGCTCTCAGCAACCCAGACAAGAACATTTTAGTGCATAATTATGGATGAGATGCAAAAGGACGAAAAGAGGGAAAACATCTGTTCGCATAGAGTTTATTGCCATTCACTTAAGAGGCCCATTAAATGCCAGAAAAAGCTATTTATCCTTCTGTTTGAGGCAATTATCCTGCTGCAAATCTCTGTGTCAATTTGTCCTGTGATTATTCCTGGAGTGCTGACACTGTGCAGATACACTCACCACACAGAAAAAAGGTACTCACCCAGGCTTACGGAGGGATTTTCAGAAGTAGGGTAGCCAGTGATTCTCAGGGTCTTTATCTCTGTAGAGAAATGGGTTGTTTCTTGGAGTCTTTCCCTGGAGTTCAGCTGCCTCAGCTCCTTTATTTCAAAAATATCCTTTGAGCTTTTCCATTGGAAACACACCTAAAAGTGGGATTGCTCTTCTTGACGTCGTAGCAATATGGGATATGAGAAGTCCAAATCCAGTTCTTTGAGTGCTCAAAGGACACCAGCTGTCCCACTGACCAAGTAATCATTTGGCTCACCAGGCTGCAAGGTCTGTGCAGAGGAGAAACTTCATCTCCTTGAAGCCCAACCATGCACTTGTTTGGCAAGGAGGAAAGCAAGGGTGAGTGTGTTGGTTCAACCCTCCCCCCATCTCCTCTGGCCTGCTCAGGCCTTTCCACAAGAGCTTGGTGGTGAAGCATCTCTTGATCATATTGGGAACTCTTGGAAACCTAAGGTGGGGTGCAGTACTGACTGTACCAGGAACTCCTGCTGCCTTACCAAGGTGGGAGATGACAGTGGGAATAATCAGTCATCCCCTGACAGCCTTGGAATGTTCCTTATCTGAAATGTAGCTCAAGTGGAACAGTACCATCCTCATTGGAATTTCAAAAATTCCAGTAATAACTAACGCAGATTGCAGGCAGGATGAAAAGATATCAATGGCTTAAGCCAACCATCTCACGGCCCTAAAAACAGTGGTCCTAACACAGACCCTTTGAGCTATTCTGGACTGCAGTGGGCTGCATCAGTATTTCCCTCTGTGTGGGACACCTCTCAGAGTGCCCAAACTCTCAAGTTCGCAAAATTCAGAGAAGTATCACCTGGCAACAGAACATGGACTGATATCCCACTACTTGAGGCTCAACACCCCACCTCACCCCCATTAAGAAATGCCAAAAAGGCATTAGACATGAGTGTTTCACTGATTCCTGAGGGGAATGTTTTAATACATATACCTTTGTACTTATACATTACATATCTGTGCCTGTGTGTGTATTACCTTTGTACATTTGCATACACATATCTGAGTGTGTGTATTGACTTGGACACCCTATAGCAAATATAGTACGCATGTTATTATCTTGAATCCGTCACTGTTACTACTGTTTGTAGTTGATCCTTGGTTAATCTAACACTTAAGTGCTGCTAGATCCTTTAGACATTTTATTGACCACGTCTGAGCCTAAGATTGGATCCAGCCATGTGTGGAAAGCGCTCTGAGAAGCAGTCTGGCAAGCAAGGGAGTTCACCCTGAATCTCATGGCTCACCACAGAGTATCCTGTAACCTTTCCTTCCCTACCCCTTTTTACATCCCTGGCCTCCATATAAATCACTCTAAATTGATTCTAATTGGCTATCCTTTATATGTATTATCCACGCAGTAAGTATTAGAGTAAGCCATTGAGCTTTGCCCCACTTTTGCAAATTTGTATTAAAGTTTGTTTTCACTAATATATTTGATAGTGATTCCTTAAGCAATCTAAAACTTTCATTTGTATGACAGAGAAGCCCCCTCCATGGCTCTACTGTGTTCCCTGAGGGAAGGGTTGTTTTTCAGAACTTCATTTTAGCCAAAATGCTGACTGAACGTTCACACGCAGGTGCTTCTGAAACACCAACAGCTGGCTCAGTTGCTTAATTCTCCGATGACACAGAAAATAAACAACCTCCTCTCCTGTGTTTGGCTCACAAATTGAAGGAAAGGCTAATGTAAGGCTTAGATATCAGCTGCTTGACTGGGACTTTGGAGAAGTTGAATCAAAAGGTGGGACATGCAACAATGGTGGGAGCACAGCACGTGATGCACATGGGGCATGCTTCTTACTGTGTGAGAAATATGTTGTCCTTGTGGTAGGTAATGGACTTTAACAGGAACAGAGGAAAGTGATGTGGGGCAGTGCTTCCCTAGTGCTGGCTGCTGTCAGTGGTGTAAGACAGTCTCAAAGGATGAAAGCAAAACACAGGAAAAATAGTCCCTTGAAACTGCTTTAACTTTTGGAAATACCATTTGTATGAAGTTGTTCACTTTCAGAAAAATTTCTTCCCCCTTTCTTTTCTCCCCAGTCCCCTTTCTTAATAAGGCTGAGGTTTGACTCATGTCTGCTTCTCCTTCTCCAAAATATGTAATTTTTGCTACTTCATTGAGAAAAATAGACATGAGGGGGAAATTCCCAGAAAGAAACTATTTCAAATCTTGAAGCAGTGGTATTTTCTAATACCCAGAATGGTGTCTGGGCTCACCAGGAGCCTGGTCAGGAGCCAGTGGACACATGGGCCAGACTACAGCCCCACAGGGACTGCCCAGCAGGATGTCCAGCCCAGGTATACCTTGAGGGGACCCCAGGAACCCAAAACATGAGGAACTGAGGACACCTGACTACTCAAGGTAGTGGTTTCCTCTCCAACCTTTAGGTGGGGGAAAGCTCCATGACATGCTGCTACAGCAGCAGTTTTATCTAGGATTATTATTATAATTTTTTTTTTTTTTTTTTTTTTTTTTTTTTTTTTTTTTTTTTTTTTTTTTTATTCTAA
>WEKY01050772.1:80424-109268 GCA_013390045.1 Picathartes gymnocephalus
ACATTAAAGATCATCTAGTTCCACCCTCTGGCATGGGCAGGAACACATTCTATTAGACCAGGTTGCTTAAAGCCCCATTTAACCTGTCCTTGGATGCTTCCAGGGATAAGGCACCCACATCTCTAGACAACCTATGCCAGAGCCTCACCACCCTCACAGTGAAGAATTTCTTTTCAATCTAAATCCACCCTCTTTCATTTTAAAGCCATTCCTCCTTGTCCTGTCACTACAGGCCCTTGCAAAAAGTCTCTCTCCAACTCTCTTGTAAGCCCCCTTTAGGTACTGGCAAGTGCTGTAAGGTCTCCCCAGAGCTGTCTCCTCTGCAGGCTGAACAATCCCAGCTCTCTCAGCCTGCGTACACAGGAGAGATGTTCAGAGCCCTCTGATCATCTTCATGGCCTCCTCTGGACTCACTCCAGCAGGTGCACATTCTTCTTATGCTAGGTCACCAGAGCTGGATGAAGCTGTCCAGGTGGAGTCTCACAAGAGCAGAGCAGAAGGGCAGAATCCCCTTCCTCAACCTGCTGGTCATGCTGCTTCGATGTAGACAAGGACACAATTGGCTTCCTGGGCTGCAAGCACGTATTGATGGGTCACGTTGAACTTCTCCTCAACCAACAGCCCCAGATCCTTCTCCTCAGGGCTGCTCTCAGTCCATTCTCCACCCAGCCTGTATTTGAGTTTGGGATTGGCCTGAACCAGATGCAGGACCTTGCATTTGGCCTTGCTGAACTTGACAAGGTTTGCACAGTCCCACCTCTCAAACCTGCCAGGGTCCCTCTGGATGACATCCTGTCCCTCCAGCATGCTCACTGCACCACACAGCTTGGTGTCAGCAAACTTGCTGAGGATGCATTCAGTCTCACTGTCTGTGCCACTGACAAAGATTTTAAACAGCACCAGCCCCAGCACTGACCCCTGAGAAATGTCTTCACTTGGGACACCAGCCCCTCCTTGTTGGCAGGAATAGGGTCCAGCACAGCACCTCTCCTTGTTGGCTGCTCTGTCACTTGGAGAAGGAACCTCTGGATTGCTTATGCTCTACTGTGCTGTCCTCTCCAACAAGTACGTCCCCATGAGGATGAGGGTTTGTGAAAGTGAGGAAATTATGTATTATGTAAACCAAGATTCTCCAAGGTGGGAAAGAAGAGTCTGAGAGGGAGTGTGGTGGAGCTTTATAAACTCAAGAAGGACCATGGAGATTGGGCCATGGAGTTACTACCTCTCATAACATGCAAGAAAGGCGCATCAGATAACATTTTCAGGTTCAAGACAAGGCAACAAGCCTTGAAAGCAACAAGCTGTGCTCCTGGACAAAGAAGTTTCTCCCTTTACAGAACCTGTTTTCACAGAATGTTGGGCAGTACAGAAGCACCATAAATGGTTTTAGCAAGCAAGTCAACAACCGTGTGGAAGATAAATCATCTGAAACACTAAGCTACCCCTCAGGTAAGGAAGACCCTAGGCCAGAAGCGACTGTCCCCCTTGCTGGCCATGAGCAGAGCTAGGACACCAGACTGATAAGCTTTGCAGCCAAACCTATTCTGACACTTTATCAACCAGATAATTTTTAGAAGTAGATCAGAAGAAACCCCATCACCCTGCAGAGAAGAAGTGCACAAGCACAGCTGTGGTTTCTTATGGGGCTATGATCACCCTATTAGCATTAGTAGTGTTTCTTGCTCCAGGATAAGTTAGGCTGTTTGCTATTTTTAAGCTTAAAATAAAGATTAAGAAAAAAGAGCCCATTCTTATGTTCTTTTTCCATGTATTTTTATGTTCTGTGTTAGCTAAGGACAAAGCTGCCGTTTGACAAGCCCTATGCCAACACTGCTGCCAAAAGCAGCAGCTCTGCCCTTTCATACCACTGGAAAGGACAAATGGGGGGACAAAGGGGAGAGTGCAAAATTAGCCTTCAGAGCTGAGAAAAAGAGGACGAGGCTGCTGAAGGCAGGACTGGCTTAGGCTGGTCCCAGGCACTTATTGACCTATAATTTAATTTGGTGATGTTTCTTCTGACAGCTGTCCCTTGCAAATGGTAACTGTCCTCATCCCCTCTGAGAACAATGGGAGCTGGCAGCCATGGCTGAATGTGGCCTTTCTTGGCCCTGTCAGGCCATCCCAAATGAAAAAAAATCCCTTCTTTATAAAAGGAAACACTACACAAGTTACCTTTGCTCCATTATTAGAACTTTATTTATCAGTTAATTTTAATCACTGAAATTATTAAAGGATTTTGAATGGTTTTGTAATTCAATGGACAAAAAAGCTAGACAAAAATGGATGATAACACTCTCAGGTGATCCATTTAAGATTTATTGAGTCATTTAATCACTAAGAGTCAGACCTGTACTTTGATGGTAAGATCCAATTTTGGGGAGTGATTATCTTCAGACACATCAAAGGGGTTGAATTGCTGAGGGGAGTGTAAAGCCCAACAAAGCCTCTGCCATGGAGTGAGAGGATCTGGGCTCTGGTGACTCAGCTTTCTTACTGCAGAGGAGCTTGCTCATGTCTAGTTACAGATAAATTTTTATTTAGAGTGTTTATCTAGTCCTAAATGACTCTTCTATGAAACTGATGATGGTGTTAGAATCCTTGTTGGTTTGTCTTTATTCATATCAGCTGTTGCAAGGAAAGCAGACAGTGTTGTTGTGAAGTACAAAAGGGATGTTGCATTCCAAAGCCCACTCTGAAAAATCCTCTTCTGTAGAACAAAGGCCATATCAATGTTGCTGTGTGGGGGAGGAGGGGAGGGGCTGGGGGGAAATCATTGGTGTCTGAGGGCCTTGAAGGAAAAGAACAGATTTGCAAACAAGTGTGAGAAAATATGCACATGTAGCTCATGTGGGGCAATATTAGCAGAAACTTTAAGTTCCCTGAGGTGCAATATGAGCAAATACAGTGATGGGTATCACAGACCTGCTCTTAAAATCACACTTGCCTGGTCACCGTGTGTGACAGTGACTTTAACACTGCTTTCTGTAAGAGCTGACCTGGAGCCCTGTAATGCAGCAGTGTGTGGGGTTTTCTTTTCCTTCTAAATCATATAGACAATGATAAAATTTGTTAGCAAGATGGCAGAAGCAAGGGCAATTCTAGACTAGATTTGGTTCAAGAGAAGACAACTGATTTTTACTGAAATCTACGTCTACTGCATCTGACACCCTTTAGACGCAGAAATGCTAAATTAATGTTATTTGTATTATACTGCAGCAATCTGAACCCTGTTATGTGAAGAGTACTTATGTATCTTGTCTTCTTCACACGAGGCTTGGACAAATGCCCAGGGCACATGCAATGTCAGACAGAGGAGATGATCAGCTGGACTAATACTTGGATCAACATATCATGCCTTCCCAAGGTGGCAGAAGATACCACTGAGTATCTGCACTGGAACAAGCTCTTGACTTAGTTGCCTTCTATCCAGTAATGGACTAAAAGTCCAAGCTGCTGTTAGGAGATGCAGCACTAGCTGTAAATGGAAAAGGAGCCTCTGGGATTCAAAGCTTGGCCCTCGATAAGGAGCCTTGCAGAGCAGAAATGCACTCTCCCACCAGGTGAGCAGCCTCATTGGCTGTGCCCCTGTGCACTGAAAAACCACCTGCCCCATGCCCATAGTTGTGGACCACTGGGAGCTTAACTCCTCCTTGGCTCAAAACCTCTCCCTGCACTCTCACGCACTGCCTGGAAGGCCTCAGACCCATCTTCACCTCGATATCCTGAGCTCCCTGCAGTGAGGGCTCAAGGGAGCAGCATCTGTCAAAGATGTCTCTAGTAGTGCCAGCGTCAGGAGAGAGACTCCAGCTCCCTTTCTCCCTGGTCCCCCCCAGGGTCACCCTGTGTACCCCTGGGTAGATATAAGTTAAGCCATCCCCATCCCGGATGAAGTGTTTCACCCAAGGAGCGTGAACCTTGAGTACTTGTCCCCTGACAGGGAAGAGCTGCTTGTCCCCCACCAGCTGGCGGGCTCCCATGCCTGTGCAGTTGACAATGATGTCGTATTCGCTGTGCAGCTCCCACAAGTCTGCCACTTTCCTGGTGTACATCTGGGTGCCAGTTGCTTTCAACCTGCAAAAAGACTCCAGAAGTGAGGCAGACAAGAAACCCCTAAACCTTTATGTAATTATTCTGAACATTAAGTAAATGAGATAGATTGCCTTTGCCTTCACATACTGATCAAAACGAAACAACAGATGGGACAAAAAGCAAAGAAAATGCCATGGGGGCTCTGTTTGTGATTTGTCTGATTTGATCAAAGGTATTTTTTAGCCTGGCTGGACTGAAATAAGTACATTAAGTTGAGCAGTTTTAGACAGGGTCTGTCATCAGACCCTAGGCAAACAGTCAGGTCCTCATTGTGTCGATTCGTTTCTGTAACAGTACCAAGCTTTAACAGCCCAGGTAAGTGGGAAACAACAGATTTATTTACCAACTTGCTCATGCTAGTGGCAGAAGTATTGTACTACATCCCTTTTAATGTGCCTGTTATGTGCTGTCACATTCATTCCCAACTCACCTCCTGAGCTAGGAAGCCATTTAGCGCCATGTGCCACGCCCTAAGATCTGTACTAAGGCTGGGCAGGTGTGACATGGGACCCCCAGGGAACCCACAACCTTCTGGAGCAGCAGCCAGGAGTCACCCAGGATGGCTCAGAGCCCTATACATACATGTCTGCTCTTTAGTGAAAGTCACCTCTTCTTGAGATTCATTTTTGAGCTCAATTTCAAGACAAATCCTCCCTTGAACTTGCCTGAATTTTGAAGCCCTTCCCTGTGGAAAATCACTGGTATGAGATGGAGTCACTGCATCCTGTTGCTGGGGGTTTTTACTGGGGGTTTTAGCATAAGCAAGTCAGGAGACAGGTCTGTGATGCACTAAGTGGAAAATCCCATCTTCTGCAACATTTCTAGCAGCTGGCAAAGTCATCAACCTCACTATAAAGGCAGTGGTTTCCCACAAAGCAGTGAATGAACCAAGAATCCAGGGCATAGTTGATGCTCTGGGGCCTGATGTAGCAGGACACTGAAGCTGGCTGGGAAGAACAGGGGAGATGTCATGCAGCAGCTGTGGCTGCACAACTTGCTGGGAGGGCTCATAAGTGTAGTAACTGGGACTCCATCATCATGCCATGAAAAATACACCAATGAAGAAACCTGCTGAAAACTCCTGAATTCGGGCAAGTAAGCAGGAAAAAATTCCTGAAGTCTATTTTTGGACAAGCAAGGTGGGCACAACAATTTTCCTTGTGGATTGCCAGGAGAATGGTCTATAAATACTGCTCAGGTCGCTAGGGGTTTGAGAATTAGTTACATGTTTAATATTCTCTCACTTCTCATCACCAGGGAGAAGAGAAAGAAAAAGAGCTTGATCATGTCATTAGACTACATCCTTTGAGAAATAAGAGGACTACAGCAGGAATGAGGAGGGAGCAGAAATCCCATGGCAGAAACTAAATGGGTTGTACAACTTAGCTGTCCTGCAGCAAAAATTTGCTTCACTTAGGCAATGAAACATGACAAGCATGTGTACTGAGTGGATGGCACAGACCTCACATGGCACTGGTGCCACAGGAGAACTCCCAGCCCGCCTGGCTGCTACAAGAAGAAATGCTTTTGCACATTTTCCAGTGTGATGAAAGGCATCCAAGTAACCAGCTGAGCTGGCAATTTGTACCTTGGTGTCAGTACACATCTCTTTACTTAACCCCAAATCAACTTGCAGCCTGTCGCTTTCTCTCAAGCGGATACAGGCATTTGCTCACTTTAGAGGTACTTATTTGGATTAAATATTCATTCCAGGTGTCAAAGCCCTTTTAGACCTGCATCCTGTCTCCTTTGGTTCTCCAAAATTGATGTATTGGGGGGAAACTTAGAAATTTGGAAATTGGTAGATTTTCTAACTTTGATGTCAACCCAGGTATGAACTCTGAAGCTATGACTCCTCAGAATGAGTGCAACACCCATTGTATGCAGGCAAACATTTTCAAACAAATTGCTACAAGATGATACTGTTTAACATTTTAGGGGTTTTTTTCACCTAACTGGATTAAGAAATTACTCTAATTGTTGAACAAATTTGAGCTTAATTGGTCCAGCTACCTTTTAAGTGCAAAGTCTTTACAAGACACCTTCCTCAACATGCTTATTCTCTTCAGCAGCTGGATGTATCTTCAAAAACAGAGGGATATTATTTGGGAAGTTTGGCAAATGTGGAACAGCCAAATGTTTTCTCAGGACATGGCAGGTACCTTCAAGGTCTGACTGGCCAAGCATGGCCCCTGTTGGCCCTATGCCCAGGGTCACTCACATTCCAAGCCCAACTGTACAGACACACTGGAAAAAAGTGGACATTGCATAAATGGGGCCTTTCACATTTTGTAAAAATTGGGTATTTATTTCCTGTGCTTCTCCCCAGGCAGGAGCTTGTTGCATTTTATGCAGTGAGAAACAGTCTTTTTCCAGTTTTGTTCCAATCTAAGGCTCTCAAGGACATCCTGTCTTGCCTTCAGTCCCTGTGCCAGGGTTTCCCTCTGCATGCCCAGCCTGCAGCAAAACCAACCTTTTCTCCAGCCACAGCAGGTAGGGTGGACAGTCACATTTCAGGGTTGTAAAGGCCTGACCAAATCGGTGCTGCGGGAACTTTTGGAGTTCTGCTTCAGACATTAGTCGAAATCCCAGCACAATATCTGACCAGAAAGGTAACTCCTCCTTGGGAGTGCTTTTATAGACCTGCCACCTAAAAAGACACAGAAGAAAACCTGGAAAACTTCACTGCTATTGCTCTGCCATGTTATGTGTCATGGCAATCTTAGCACAAATCCAGGAGCTCAGGAACCTGTTTCCCCCATCAGTGCAGCTCTGCAAGGTTAACAGCAACAGGGAAACATTGCTGCCTGTTCCTGCAATGAGCAGGGCAAACAGGCAGAGGGTTGGCACAGATGAGCTTCAGGGTGGCACACCAGGGTAAATAAACTGCAGAGAGCCCTTCCAGTGATAGTGTATGTACAGAGTCCGCTCATCCAGTGTTCCCAACACAACTGCAGACACCTTGCTGGACCTGGAGGGGCCACTTGTACACCTGTTCACCATCCCTTGTGTATCCATAAAGCTACAGAGTGCTCAGTCTCAATACTCCCAAGAGGCAAATTTCTGAGTACATAACAGCCAGCATAAAATACCCCCAACACACACCCCCCAGTTGAATCCCTGTACCTAGTTGCTGAAGCTGGAGAATCCTGCAGTCCCATCCCTATGGCGATGACCCCTGCTGCAAACAACTGGTGGGTGACAGTGTGGAAAACTTCAATTATTAAAAGATATTTGGTGCTGGTCAGACTTGACGGGTTTTCTGTGCACACCCGTTCCTGATTTTTGCCTAAAAATACATTGTATGTGAGCAGCTACAATGCAGTTTCTTGGGAATACGGACATAAAAGCTAGTCCTCGAAGGGAATGCCCCTGAATTCTAGCAAGGAAAATCTGTCTGCCTGCCCCAGAACACAGCACAAATGTACCAAAGGCTGCCCCAGGGGCTGTTCTTACCCAGAGACCAGGTGAATGCCAGCCTCTGATGCCTCGACTGAATTGCTGATGGCAAAAAGGTAAGTGAAGGTCTCTTTGAACCACTGCTTCTGCCTGTGGATTGGTGTGTCTGCATGTGAACAAAACCAAACATGCAGAGAGGAATGATGTAAAGAAGAAAAGCATACAAATGAGTGTCAAGGATATGGGACAGACAGGGAACACAGGTCAAGGCACTTTTCTTCCTGAGCCTCTGCGCATCACTGCACACCTGGACACAGCTGCATTAGGTGCCATGGGCAGTGCTGCCGTGAATTAAACGAACCTGGGTAGGTGTGAGGGATGAGCATCCCAGCTGCCACATCACTCGTTGTGTTGGGGCTGAACTGGTCTGAAAGGACTGTCACAGAGCAGCTGGGACAAGTCTCTGTGATGCACAGTGCTGTGGACAGGCCGATGACTCCTGCACCCACCACTGCCACTTTGGGTGAGGCCATCTCCAGGATGCAGAGCCAGAGGAGATGTTCCTACCTGCATTTGGAAACAACATATCACATGTCACTATTATCCAGGGTGAGTATCAGGCTATGAAATATCCACAGGAGGTGTAACATAATCCCTCCCCAACAACTAACTGAAGGCTAACTGCTGCACACAACCAGGACTGTGGTGAGGATTAAAAAAACATCAGCCTTTGATATGACAACAAAGTTTTGAGAAGTATTTCAACAGCCACTACCTCATCCTCAGCACAAGAGAGTGATCTGCATGTGCACCACTAATGTTAGGGCATGTTTGGGGAAGGTTTCCTCAATAAAACCTGAGGGAGTGAGGCACCCATCAAGTTTTCTATTGTGTCAGGTGCAAAAGGCACAGAGCTCTGGAGAAACTGGCTTTTTTTAAGCTTTTTAAGCAAAAAGGTTACTTGAATATTGGGATCTCCAGCAGTGAGGGCTGTCACTGCCTGGGCAGCAGCAGCAAATCACACTGGAGGTCTCCAACCCATTCTTGGTCCTTGTAACTGCCAGCATGACCCACTACCTTAGACAGATTCGTGGGCATCCAAGGCTGCCACACTCTCTCAGCAGTACCTGGTGGTCCCCAGGTGCCAGCTGGTCTTGCTGCTTCAAGGGCCTGTATCTTTGCCTCTCCTTGCCTTACTCTATAACTTGCTTTATGTCCTGGAGCAGCTCCACTCCACTCCTCATCTACTGATTGCTACTCCAGGAAGTGCAGTGTCTCTATTTTCCCCTGTCCTGGGCAAGTTGTGGAGCTGGCACCTGTCTCAGGGAGTGGCACACAGCTCTTGGTTGACAATCACCTGGTTGCCCATCCCAGTGAGGTGTCAGCCTGTGTTCCTGGCCATGGCCAACTCACGTCTCACACTGGTGAAGGCACAAAGCAGAACTGAACGATGCAGCTCCATGCGCCCTGCAAATTCCCCAAAGCAAGGACTAAATGGGCCCAAAAGAGAGAGACTGGGTAACCTCAGAGGTGATAAATCCTTTAGCAGCTTTGAACCAGGTGAGTAGGGGTGCTCCTGCTGGGTCAGGCACCCCTTCAATGGGTTACTGCCAAAATCTGACCAGGGATGTAGAGGCAGATTCCCCGTCTCTCCTATGGGGCTCGCTTATCTGTGACCGTAGAAATCCAGCCTTGCTAATTGCTTTCTGAAAACTTTTACTGGAAACCAGTGCCTGCACTTACAATGACAGGCTGATTTACCATCTTCCTGTGGCTTTTGGCATCTCTGAAGTAAATTTAGGCAAGACAGATCATGTGGAATTATGATAGGTCAGACTTATTTATGAGATCCTTCCTCATAACTGTTCACACAACTTCTCACTTACCCCTGAGGTATTACTACTTAAAATTTGATGTCTCTGCTATGTAAGAAGGGAAAGAGCAGCAGCCACTGTTGCCTGTCATTGCATTTCTTCTGCATCACAGCCAAGGGTTATTACTACCCATCTTCTTCCTCTCAGGGCAATGCTTAAGTTTCTTTTTATTGATTATCACATCTTCTGTCACAAGCTGACTACAGAAATGCCCACACAGCAGAGAAAGAGGACACAGTACAGGCGGGAAAATGGACCCTGGACCAGAACTGCTGGACTGCATGGCTGACACCCAGAAACCCTGTCTGGAAAAATGCTGGGGGAAGGGGAAAGTAAGGAAGAATATTAGTAACAAGAAACTGGGGGGGCTGGGTAATAATTCTGTGATTACTTAAGAAAATTGGTTTTGAGAAAGGTATCGAAATACATTTTTATGAACAAACCTTCTCACTCAGAACTGGCAGCTGTGGAAATGGTGTGTGGCTCTCGGAGTGCCCAGCGAGCCTCCCAGCAGTCCATGGACAAGCACAGTCCTGCTTTTTCAGCTGCCCTGGAACATATGCAACGGGTACATTATCCACCTGCCAGAGATGTGCTTTCGGTTGTCCCTCACAACTTTCCTTCGTTGAAGCCCTTGGACCATGATGCAGATTGAATTTCCTGACTGACCTCCCTGTCCCCAGGGAAGAAAGGGGAGCTGTGGCTTAGTGGAGATTCAGGTTTCACAAGTCTACCCAGTTCAGATAGGATTTTTGCAGATGAGCCAGTTTGACATCAACTGATCCCTATGCTGCAAAATCCAGTGAGGGCCTGAAGGGGCTGACAGTGCTGGAGCCTATGTGAGCAGCTCAGAAGGCCACAACAGGCACCTGTTCAATGCACTGTTTTTCCTGCACCTACTGCTGCAGTCCAGGAGCACAACAAGCCTTCATGCCAAAAAACTAGCTGGGTGCAAAGCAGAGGCTACATACAGCTTGTATGAGCAAGGCTTTGCAGAGCCACTGACCCCACTTTGAGTGCAAGGCCCACCTATGGCTCTGCCCTGGCAGCACAGCCTGCATCTTGCTGGGTGGGGGGGCACAGGAAAAGAAACTATTTTTAGCTTATATGGCAGCCCAGCTTAGTCCCAGCAGGGGTGACACTTCTCATCCCCTCAGACAGGCCTGAGCGTTTTGCAGAAATCAGCATTTAAAAGGCAAATCAGTTGCAGTAGCTGCTGGGGAGGGAGGCGAATGGTGTCAGGTACTGTTTAGCTCTCTATCCCTTTACAGTGTCCAAAGAACAGGACAGAAGCCAGAGTCCTGGAGCTGTAATTCCCCAGCAATGAGGACACCAGTTGCCTGATGTGGGTTTCATATCCCTGCCACTCTCCTGCTTCTCCCAGGCCAGAATGAATTAGTTTTAAAAATACTGAGATATTTTGTGACGTGACTTCACCTCCCAACTCCCGCAGCTGAGGAGACAATGTCAGCCTCATGTGACACAAGGGAGTCTTTATTCTTTCTTGCCTCAAATAGCCGTATGCCACCACTAAGTGCCACTAACCTTCATCTCTAACATCATTCTGGCAGTGGGTAACATGACCAGTATGGATAAATACACTGTTCCCCAGCACACACATACACACACACACACACACACACACACACACACACACACACACACAGAGACACAAGCCCATCTCCCNAGGAACGTGCACATCCACTGCCAGCTGCAGCTGCAGCCCACGGTCACAGCAGGCTGGACGCTCTTAGCTTGTGTCGCAACCCGGCTGGCCTACCAAAATAAGCATATTTACACACCCAAATAAACAGTGGAAAAAGCCCAGCTGAACTGTTGACCAGAAAAGTCAGAACAGGAAGTAACTAAAGAAAACCAAAACCTGCTATATTTGAAGAACTTGGGGCTGGGGTTTTTTTGGTTTTGTTTTTGTTTTCTTTTTTTTGTTTGTTTGTTTGTTTGGTTGGTTTGTTTTGTTTTGGTGTTTTTTAATCTAACTCTCATCATAAGTAAGTGCTGAAACACTGTTTTGAATCACTTGAAGCCTGTGGTAGTGGGGAGCAAAGGCTGAAGCCTTTCTGAGCAGCTGGAGGGACTCTTCATCCACCAGGGCAGCTGCACCCACTGTCCCTGTCAGTGCCTGCCATGGAAGACTTTTTCCCTTTTTTTTTTTTTTTTTTGTTGATCACTTTTGTTTAATAACTTCCCCAGTTTACACGCACCCTTGATGTTACTTCCCTTCACATGACCCTAGAGAGGGGTTTTCCAGGCAAAGACTGATCCATTCCTGGGTCTTGATGTGGAGGAGCTGCTGATTTTGGCTTTTTGACTCTGGTCTGGTCCCTTTTCTGCTCTTTGGGCTGCCCTGTGAGATGTACACTTAGAAAGTGCTGCAGGAGAAAGGCAAGGATGATCCTTCTTCACTGAACAAAGGACTCTAGAGGCTCCTTGGGAGCCCCTCAGCCTTTCTGCACACACAGCACCGCTGACAGAAAGCAGGATTCACAAGTGACCACAGAAAGCCACTGTCACAGAGGACCCCGGGGCTACCAGGAGGCCTCAGCTCCTCCTTCAGGTGGGTTGTTTGCAAGCACAGGACATACCTTCGAAGGGATGCTGTGTATACCCCTCCATCAGCCACCTGCAAGAGTGGCCTTCACCAAGAGCACCTACACGCCCAGCGATGCTCTTGCTCTCCTCCCAAAGAGGACAGCAATCCTTCTCTGCGATCCTCGCTCCCCACAGGGCCGAGATGTCGCCGCTCTGGGCGGGGAGAGGGGGAGCAGGGAGAAGCTGCGATCCCGCACCTTCCCCCCAGCTAAGCCTTGCGGTTCAGCCCTCCCGCCCCGCTGTATGGGCTGAGCCCTCCCTGCCCCGGCTGCGGGAGATGCGATCTGCCCGCGGGAATTCCCCACGCAGCCACAGCGGGCGCTTCCGGCAGCAAAAGGGCTCCGGCATCCAACATTTACTTCTTCGCCTAGAAGTACGGTCTGGAAACAACCCAAGCGGAGAGAGCAGGCGATACCTGGTGAGGAGGAGGCCCCCGGCCCCGTCTGGAAGAGCTGGCCTCCCGGGAAGCGCGGGGCAGCGGCGGGAAGGCCTTGCCGAGCAGCGCGGGGGCCGCCGCACCCCTGTCCCGGGGCGCTGCTGGGGCCCGGCTCCGCGTCCCGCTGGATAAAGGAGCTGTTTGTGCCCAGGCCAGGCCGCCTCCAGCGCTGGCAGCGCTCCCGGAGCGCCCGGCGGCCTCTGCCGGGGCCGGGCCCTCCGCCGCCTGCCAGAACTTTTCCCCCTGATACTCCCTCCGGGGAAGGCCCAACGGGACCCGCTGCGCTGCAGGGAATACATTGTCCTTTTCCCTCTCTCACAGGCAGTCATGTTCTGAGTGTTTCTGGAGCTGCCTGAAGACTGCCACAGCGCTTGAGTAATCGCGCGAGCGGCCAGGAGGGGAACTCCAGCCATCACAGGTCGCTGAGGAACGAGCGGGTTCCTGCCGGACCGCAAATCCCTAATGAGCGCAGCCAGGCAGGGCTGTTTACAGCAGAAAAACACGACTTTGTTAAAAACAAACCTCTCTACGCGATCGCTAGGATTAAATTGCATGCCATATACCCTGGTTTATTGCCTCCGGGGCATCTGCCGTTGGCAGGATATTTTGGCTAATATTTGACAGCCTGAGCATTCGTCCCTGAACACTCTCAGCAGGACAATGTTTGCCGACCACTCCCCTCCAGCCCCGTCGAACAACATTTGCAATGGATCTTCCAAGCAGGTGCCTTTTCTCTGTAACTATTTAAGTTCAGACCAGCAGCCATCCAAAGGGTATCTGTAGGAACAGCAACTGCTTGCACCACACAGGTTGGACTGTCCTTGCTTCCCAATCTAGCTGTGCTCTTAAAACTAAAGCCATGATACATTACACATCACTGATCTTTAAGATACATATATTTTAAGGAGTTTCCCTTCAACAGTGAAAGGAACAAGGCATAATTCTCCCAAATTATAATATGGCTTGATTTTTCTGGATGTTCTGAAAATAGGGGATTAAGATAGGGAAGGCAGCCCAGGAACAGAGGATTGCTTGTTTAGAAATTAAATTGTTGATGGGCTTGCTGTATTGATTGTAAAATGAACACTGTTCTAAGTAATTGCAGGGTATCTGCAATAGCTTTGAAGAGGATCTTTTCACATATGGAAATCTACAAATATAAATGGAGCTTGCAGTTCCAGCTAAGATTAAAACTGTCTGCTACTTCTCCTCCTGAGATTCTACTGCTTATTGCTTAGAACTTTGCCAAATTTGAATGATTTTGATCGAAACATTCCGTGACAGATGTTTGCGCAAGTCTGAATGTTTCTGGGAATTCCCAGTGTGTTTTTTCCTGAGAATAAGATGCAGGAAATTCGAGCTGGTTTGGGATACCAAATCTAATAATAATAACGTCATTGAAAAGAATCTTCTATGGACTAAAGTATTTTGCAAAGGTGAATGCATTGTATTTGGTAAAGTGCGAGTCATGATTTGGACATCTGGGAAGAGACTGCCAGCCTTCTGGCACAGAACAAACACAGCCCTGATTGTACTTGGAGCTCTTCCTGACCCATGACTGGCAGTGGCAATCCAGCACACCACCAACCCAGCTCGAGCAGTGCTTAAGGCATGTTTCCTTCTACCTTAGCATTCCCTTTGCTTTGTGTGCTCTCCTGAACAGAGCCATAACAACGGGCAGAAATGACCTCTCTGAACACAGCAGTGCTGACCTGTTTCAGATCTTGTGAATGGCGTGCATCGTTCATTTGCCACTTCTTTAACCAGTTCAGGTCAAGCATCAGTGTCCATGGCAAGTTACTGTTTCAGCAAGGAGTTTCAGCTGTGCCTCATTTTACCGTTTGTCCATGTTGTTTACTTACTTCTGGTGGGATTCTCTCTCTACAAGGAGTACTAACATTCCTATTGAAAAGCGTTGTGAAAATACTTACTGGGAGATAGCCTATTTATGCCTGGTTGTTTTGCCATGTTCCTGATTACCTCAGTCAAAACCACTTTTTAATGTCCTCACTGGCAATGAGACTGTGGAGAGAATCTTTACAAGAATCACCCCTTGATGCTGTTTTTCTCTTATTCCTGTACAAGTCTGTTCATCTCCACACGGTAGATTGTGTGGCAATGTTAATAACTAAATACCTGTGAGCATTCCATAGCTGGATACTACTTATCTGCAACAAATATCCAAGCAGTATCCATGCTTGTATGCTAGCCAGGAATGCAGCGACAGAAGAGTGGGTTTGTCAGTAAATGAGATATTCCCCATTACTTCTGATTATTCATAAATCTAGGTTAGTAATTTTTTTGAAAGAGTTGTTTTGTCCAGGAACTGGAATCTGCAATCACTTTTTATATACCAATCATACTAAAAAGGATATTTCCCCATTTGAAGTATATACTTCTTAGGCTTGATTTTTCTCAGCTTGATTGAGCTCAGTGCTCTTGAAATCAGTATATCAGGCTTGATTTAAATCTCTCAGCTTTAGCAAACAACTATTTAGACCATTCACTATGGTTACTTTTGGGGAGGAATGTAAATCACCTGGCAAGGACATATTAAGCCTTCAAAACTCAAATGATGAAGCGAAGTGATGGGTGTAACTTGATCAGGAAACACAAGATTAATAAAATATGCATGGAAAGTTGAGTAATTTGCACTACTTAGAGATTTAAGGAAAGTGAAGAATAAAAAGGTTCCTGAGAACCTCTAAGGGGACAAATAACAATAGAGCTGTGAATTGCTGCAATTCTTATTTTCCTTGCACTGTCAGCCCACTCCAGTTCCCACATGAAGAAGCTATAGTTAATCTTCACATGCACTGAACACCATGTGCTTAGAAGTACATTGTTCTGTCACTCCTGTGGTCACCTACTCTCTTTTCTGGTAACTCACATCCATTCCTCAGTATCTGCAGCTATTTTTGTCACTACTGAACATGTCTGAGGGACTACTGCTCCAGTCAGCTTATGCTAACAAAGTCAAGAAAGAATCATATTTTTCCTGCAACTGAAATGCAAAACATGTCACATTTTTAATGCCTATTTTGTCATAGTCACCACCTAACACATTACCCAAATCTTGAGTTACATCTGCAAAGGCAAACAGGCAAAAGACACACACATGATATTTGCCATCCTAAACCATAGGATCTCCATGGAATGCCAAAATGCCAGCCAGGCCTCTTTAAGGGAGTGTAAACCAAATGAAGAGTTGGTGATAGAAGTTCATTAAATTAGGTAATGGTGTAGAGATTAAAAATGAATGTGTGTCTGACTTTATTCTTGCACATAATTGCAGATAATAAAGACACATATTAACAAAACCCCACAACATTAAAATATATTGTATTAAATCCACAAATTCTGGGCAAAAGAAGTCTTTCCTACAAGTACATGCTTCCTCCATGTTACCATAACACACACTCCATGTAGTGTATTACAGAATCTTGTACAAAATTATTAGGCTACCAGAACATAGATGTGCTTTAGTCTTTTTTCCTGTGAGAGGCAACTAATTTTCAGCATTGATTAGAACTTTCCCTGATAGAATAAACTCAGTTTTTGTCAACACTATATTTTCTTTTTAGTCCTTGTGTTTAATTTCCCCCCTAGGAATCTGTTCTCTTTTGCCTTTTCACAGAGCCACTACAAGGAAGTCCTCAGCCTACAGGGAGGCTTCACCCCTTGTTCAGACATTCAGGGTACCACCCAAAGCATATGATGACTGCACATGACATGCATAGCTTCTTTTTTTCCACATAGTTGTTCAAATTATAGAATTTTGCACTGAGAAATTGAATGAAGCTGTTAAAGTAGAAAATACATATTTTCATATAGCTTAAAAATACAAATTTGAAATATCAAACACATGTACTTATTATTTTTCCTTAGTCATTATTAAACTGATAATATTTGCTCTTATTCCTATATTTAACCCAAAAAGGTATGTCCTTAACAAACTGCAAGACTGTCTAATAAAACTGGGTATCAAATTTTGGACAAAAACATTTGTCATCATGTAATAGCGGCCAGCAATTAAGACAGATAAGGATTCTAATTCATTGTCTCATAAAAATGTTGTGTAGCTCCAGAGACATTGATGAGCACAAAAAATTTGCACTAAGGACAACAAATACAAACATAAAAGGACTTAAGAACTGAAGTAAGAAACTATGAAAATTAATTCCTTTTATGAGCATTGAAATGAAAATATGCCTCATAGGAACAGAAGCATTTGTCCTCAGACTCAGCAAGTGCTGTCTTGCAAGAGGAATTAAAAAATCTATGAATATTTAAGAGAAAGAAATCACATCACCCTACATGATTTTGCTACATTTATAATGCATGACAAGTGTTAAACATATTTTTACCCGAATGGAAAAAAAACAAGCAAATAAAAATGCTACAGACATAGAGATACATGCTATTTCCTTTTTTTCTTAAAGTAATATCCTTCCTCAGGTTAAAGAATAGGATACCCCAAGGCAATCTCTAAGCTATTGATGCATAAAATCACAAAAGCTGTACCTGTAAATCAACAAACATTTTATTTCCAAGGAAGAAAGTAACATCATTAGTTTAGGGAAATTCAGGGGTCATTTGAAACAAAGACCAAATACCAACTGACTTCAGTAACAGGAGGAACTGGCTTTTGGGGTTAAACTGTCAAGCTACATTGTGGTCTAGAATCATAATTAAGTTTTAGTTGTAAACAGCATCAGCATCATTGTGTATTTAACTTTTTTCTTGTTCTTTTCTTTACCTTATATGTACTGATTACAGATGACCAGGTCCTGAACCCCTCAAGCCAAAGGAACACAGAATATGCATTGGCTGTTCTTGGCAGGGTAAGACCCAAACCAATTACTCAGCAGGTAAGGAAGGAGAAAAATTAATTGCAAATATTCTTTAGTACCTTGTTAGAAATAGACTGTACTGTTCCTAAAAGTCATATGTAGTGAGTTTTAAGATAGATGTACTATTAAAAGAGGGAGTATCAGTGTGAAAGAACCCCAAAATAAGGAAAGAATGTGGAGCTCCGTGTGTGGGGAGGGTGGTTGTAAGGCAAGACAGTACCAGTTTAATTCCTTGTTAGGTGTATTGCATGATGGTGGTTTTTTAGCATGACTAAACACTTATTTAAGGCAGAGCAGGCAGAGTTTGGAGTAGATCTTGCAGATAGAGAGTGGAGAGGAAGTGGAGGGGGACCTGAAAGCAGTGGAAGAATACCGGGTCTGCTCTTCAGCAAAATAAAAAACCACAGCATGTGAGTAATCCAATCTTCACTCATCAAATTATGTATTCAAGTCATTCTCAGAATAATGATGGGATTACTCACAGGGGGAAGGTTAAGTTCAGCTTTTGCTGAACTCATATATTTGGACAGTATTCTATGCAGGTCTTTCTGGAGGTTTTCCCTGCAAACACTGGAACACCCACAGAATTGTAAGGAGCATAAAGACTCCTTTCTGCTTTCTGTGTAATTATCTCAGAGAAACTCCCTAAACTTAAATTTACTGATTTTTGCTTGCTTCAAAGCATGTTAAGCCTCATATAGGATATTATTTTGTCCTAATACCAGGACCAAATACTAGGACAGTGCAGTGAAGAATAAAATCTCTTATAAGGGGATATGAGCCATTATTCTGGTTTCAGAAGTCATTGAAACTAATATGACTGTGCAGATATAATTGAAAAATGTGGCCATTAATTACTACAGCATATAGAATATTTGTCTGGAGTAATATAGATATCTTTTTTTTGGGGGGGGTACATGGCAAAGAACAAGGAAGACTTGTTTTGATGAGACCATGCCATGAGAATAGGGGCCTAAGAAGGGAAAACACTGATTTCAAACCAGGGAGGACTGAGTTCACACAACCCAGGCAAGAGAGGGCTGCCTGAACCTCAACATGCAGAAGTTCCTGTGCTGCTCCCCTCAAACCAAGGGTGGTCAAGCAAAGGGAATGCAGATCCTCAGGCAAGGAAGAAACCCCCAGGTCTAGAGATAGACTGAAAAAGGGGAGGTGGGAGAAAGCCATAAAAGAAGCAGTCAGAATGATCCATTCCTATCTATCAGTTTTCTATGGTCCAGAGTTATAAGGCAGATACACCACACCAGCAATAAGTGTTGATGCATACATGAGGTGTAGCAGCAGTGGGATGTTTTGACACTGACTAAAACTACTACTAGTAACTCTCCTATTGATCAGTATCCTCCAGCTACCGTCTTTTAAATTATAGTTTTCTAACTGGTTTTCTGTGATATAATAAGGAAAAAATGAGTTACAGACAGCTGATCTATGAGAAAAATGGTGTGTGGAAACCGTTTCTACCAGAAATTAATAATTAAATCCACTTCTGTGCAGAGAACCTGAATAAGAGCCATATGCCATTTATTCTTTTCCATTGAGGACTGTGAAGGACCTTGCTGGAGGCATTTGGCAAAGTTGCTGGTCTAGCTCTTAGAAGTTATGACAAATCTGATGCTAGATCTGAGCTGAAATAAGTGAGAAAGGGAGCACTGAAATAATGGTCTGGAATGAATATGACTTTAAATGAGATCAGGCAGTTTAGTTTTACCTAAACTAAAACAGCAGTAGATCCAGTGAACATTTTTTTTCTAAACCACTAATAAAAATACACTTGCCATTCAAACAGAATGAATATACAAACTATTTGCACATTTTGCAAACTTAGTATTATTTTTTCAGTCAGAAGCTGTGCCATAGAATACCTTCCTTTGTTAACAATGGCACCATTTCTAGTAAAAAACTTGAAAGGAAAAAAAAAGAATAAATTAGTTTACAATTATTGCTATGACCTGATGCAATGTTAAGGCTTCTCTCTTGAATTGTAACAGAGTTTACTGTGTTCTGAATTCTCAAGCCTGTAACTGGCAGCTGCAACAGGATGAGACCAGGCAGGGCACTTTGTTGTAGGTTTACAAATCTAACTGCAGAAAATGTGAAGCAAAGAATTGGCATTTTTTTTTACATACATGTAATCAGGTAGGTTACAGAATTTAGAGTAATCATTCCAACTGGTCACAGCAAGCCAGACAGGTGTTTTAAAGTCTGGGTAATTTTGACAAAGGATCTAGAAATCCTATCAAATTTTCTGCAGTAACTCAGTCGCTTTGAAAAGGTTTCATACAATTGAAAAGGGAAGACAGGATACAAAGTAAAAGGCACAAATGTTATAGAATAGTCACATTTCTTGAGTACAGAGATCTTATAAATTAGATAGTGATTAAAATTGGGAACAGCCATTTTGCTGCTGCTTTATTTGTCAGTGCTGACTCTTTCTTGACCAAACATCTCTATCTTTTCTAATGCTGCACCACTATGTGCTGGAGGAGTCTTTTCTGAACAGCTTTTCTTGTTTCTTCCCATTTCTGTAGCTTCCACCAAAGTATTAGTCAATGGTTTTCCCAGTGTTTCTGGAAGCATTATGGTTAATATTCCACTCAGAAGAGCCATGATTCCAACAAGCAACTGGAAGAAATAAACAGTAGCTGTAAAAGTAGGTAAGTCTCAAGCTATACATAGTTTTCATCTTGCTTGAGAGTAAATTTAAAATAAAGCACAAGGAACTGTAAAGCAAACATTGTAAGTCTTAAATGTTGCCTGTATAAAAGATCTACCTTTTTTGTTACATAAATGAAAAGATTATGCAGCAGAATTAATGAATGAGAAAGTGAAGTGTTTTGTTCACAAGGGATCAATACAGTGTGAGCAGGTATAACTCTGAGAAAACAATACATGTTACCCTCATTTGGTATTTCCAGTATCAGGCGTGTATTTAAGAACTGATTCTAGGATTGCATACAGTTATTTTTACAGGCATATTCACAGAGCTACAATTTCCCTACCACCTGTAATCTCAATTCACACTCCAGCTCCTGTGTACCTGTACCTGTGTGCTTGTTCCTTCCCTACGCAGCCAGATTGGAATTTTTCAATACGGCTCATTGGCCTGGAGCCTCAAAAGTGACTGACGTGTGCTCAGGAGAGCTCTTCAGCAGATGATGAGCTAGCTCACAACAGGAATACTTTGCTAAACTCAGTTTCAAAGAACTGTTAGGAGTGCGGGCATCTACTAACATATGAACTGGGATCATATTTTGGATTTGTCCATGTCGTACACAGTTCCATAACAACAGCATGAGTGGTGCAAGGATCAGGATAATGTGTGGTAGGTAAACACACACTTGTTCCAGGAATATCTCCTCTTTCCCTTCACATTCTCTTCAAATAGACATTTCTATGTCTTGTTCAATGACAGCAACTCCCACTTTGCTCCTCTGAGTACAGAACAGCATTAAACCCCTGACAGTCCTCCAACACCAGGTTAAAAGTGACCCAATTCTCTCCTGATAGAAAAGCTTTCACACAGAACATCATGCCTTGTCTCAGTGTTTTTCCATTCCATGACTGTGAACTACGATGCTGTATTATCCTTATCTTGCCCTGTGCTGAGTCTGTCCTGTGTTTAATGCTTTCTTTCCAAGGGTGACAGAGAACATTTGGAATCACTGTGCCTACGTCTCTCACACAGAGCTTGAGACAAGAACTAGTCAGCTACCATCTGCAGCTAAGCCAGACTTTAAGTCAGAAAGGTGCTTTAAAATCAGAATTCCCTACTGTAACCTTGAACAGTGCTATTTTCCTGCACATGCACCATGCTGGTTTTGCTTCTCTTCCCTTCCAAAAGAAGAGGACATTTTGTCTCATGTATTCTTTTGAGAAGCAGAAGGCACACTGTTGCATACCCTCCTTTTTGCACTTGCAATAAATATAGAGGCAGACAAAAAAAAATCAAAATACTGTTAAATACTACAAACTACAGTGAAAATGAAATACCCATGCTCTTACTATGAAAGTTAAAAAGATAAATCCTAGCAGTAATAGGACTAAGGGACACAAACTGAAGGAGATCCTTTTAGACATATATGTGGCAGAGTGATATTTAAAAATACATTTCAGAATATTCAAATCTCATCTCTGAATGTCAAAATTCTTCTCTACTATTCAGACATTATTTTCTGCCCCAGAAGGACAGGGTGAATTGACCCATGGCAGCTATTCCACAATATCCTCTTTTATGTACACCTTTTAGTCTGTCAGAAGTTTATAACTGAGCATATTGAGGTCTGTAAAGGATATTGAATCTTATGGACACCCATGAATTTGGAGTATATGAGAACTGGGTCACTAGTGATACTCAAAAGAACAAGCTTAAAGTAACACTGTGTGCTTTAAATATGTGTGTCTTTTCTGTTTTGGTTATTCTTTTTAGACACTTGGCATTCTTCTCATGTTTCCCCTCCTCATGAACCTACCTCTCACTCCCCTGAGAAATCTCCCTCTTCTGTAAGTGTACACACAGCTATCTTTCCTGCCTTTTCATCTCAGCTCTCATAACTCTATTTCATCCCATGTTAGTTTCCTTTTTTTTCCTCTATGTGAAAGCTGCTGCATGCTGAGTAATTCAGTACATTTCTCTTCTCCCTGACCCTCAAAGCATTTTCCAGTATTTCCTACAAAAGACAGAGTATGAAACAATTAAGTCACAGTGTATTAATTCAAGGACTTCTCAAATGTCCTCTACCTTTTCAAGGGCAGTGGCCACAGTTATCAATCAAGTGACTCACATTTAGTAAAAGTAACTCTTTTGTAGTCTTTTGGCACACTTCTCCATAAGGCATCTGACAAAATTTAGCCTTTTGCTTGCTCACTACAAATGTGTGCATTTTGCATGTATATATTTACTATTTTAAATACATAATTCAGTATCAGAAAATGTTCTGCTGATACAGTCAAATGCTTATGTGTACAAATAAATTGTATTTGTGTTATTGTACAAGGTATTTAAGTATGTTTAAGTATGTTGACGTTAATTTGACGGCATACCTGCTTAAATGCATTGTGTTTTCAGGGTGTTAATTTGAAATCTGACTTTCTGTTTAGTCAAACTCTTAGAGTGTTCCCAACACTTCAGTACAACCAGCAGCTTCTAACAGATACCATAAAAAACTTCAGAAAATATTTACCATCATTTTTCTTATGTCCTCTTCCCTATCTGGAGCATCTGGAGATATACTCCAGAACAAAAGATAATTTGAATTAAATATCCTTGTGAAATAATACTCTGCTTCTGAGAACAAATTATTATTATAGACTGCTATTTATATTTATATTCACATCTGACGGCTCTAAACCAATCTAAAATGTGATCTTACTGACAAAATTCCTACCTCTACAAAAAAGGTTATATTTTGACATGAAAAACTCATTGTATTTGACAGAGGGTTTGTATTCATTTATTAACATCAGTGTGAGCTTTTTAAATTTCTAATTTATGGTTTTTCTGAGAGAAAAATCAAGCCTGTTAAAGGGCTATTGCAACATAATTCTTAACAGCTGAGCAACAGAAATAGGTTATATAAAGAGCAGTTTTTTACTGCACATTTTCTATAAAGTTGTCACGTGAAAAACACACTTGGCAAGTTATTCAAGATTTATAGGCATTCAAATAAGATGCTTGCAGTACTTACAGGTGGCAAAACTGTGCATGAGGCAGAGTGCCAAACAAATAGCAGTAGTAACTGCTCAACAATGTGTGGTGTTTGCAATAGATCTGGGTGATGTGTATCAGTTTACTTACAAATGTAATCCATTTGATTTCACTTCCATTCCAAAACACTTACTTGACTTGAGACTTGGCACACTATGCTCCAACTCAAGACAAGCCTATTTAATAAATTGACAAATGCTCCATAACAGGAGCTAGTAATGGAAACGTTCACTGTGAACAACTACTCAACTCCACAAAAACTCTGGATAATTTTTGTATGCTGAGAGTTGTTCATAGCTGAAATAATTCCTGTGTTTATACTGTCATTTGCACTGCTCTCCAAAATGTTTGAGCACTCCCCCATCTGTGATTTAACTGCACCACTTCTGTACAGATAAATCTTATTTCATCCAGTAAAGGCAAAATGCTGACAAGAGGAAAAAAGAAATGTTCCATGACCACTCTGCTGTGCAAATGTTTCTTTGTCTTTTCTGGGATTCGTTTGTGTGGAGACATTGTTAAGAAAGAAAACATTTTTAGAAACTTGGAGAAATAAATTTTTTTGTGGTCTCCTTCATCCTCTTAGTTTTCATCGAAAACAACCAAAAGTAATTAATTTAAATAGTGAATAGAGCTCACAAGAATTCTCTGAAACCAGTCTCTAGCATCTATAATTCAAGATTTTAAAATTGCCAAATCAAAATGACACAATGCCCTTGTTTAGGAAACTCCAATATAGTGAATAAAATTTGACTAAGAATCCAGGTTAAAGACACATCCCATTACACTCTCACTTTCTGACACGTATAATCTACATATAACAGCAGTGCCCTAGTCACAGTACTTTCTAAGGGGTTTTTGACAGAATTCAAACTATTTTAAATCATTAATAAACATTCCTTTACTTAAAGCTTTAATACAAACTTTGTAATTCCATCTGGTTTTACATATATAGGCACAATTTATCCTTGAAGAGAAAAATGGATTGAATTGCTGCAGGATTTCTAAGCAGCAAATGCTTCATAACAGAAATGCAATGAAGAAATGTGGTTCATGTATGACTAGGAAACACATAAAATATTTTGTCCAAAGTGGATCTACTACATAATGCCGAAAGTACACAAAGGAATGGTCCCACCTCTCTTTTCTGGGGTAACTGGTGGTGAAAGACAAAACCTAATGGTAATCTGACCTGGAGTTACCTAAGAAGTATGATGTGCTTAATCAATACAAGGTTCTGCTGCTTGTCAAAGTCACCGTGAAGCTCATCAATATACCATTTCTTTCTTTTTTTCTTTCTCATGAATTGTTTTGTTCAATTTTGATGAAAAACACAGAACAGCAGCTTTGGGACAGGTGTGGAGACCAACTATATTAAGCACAAAACCTTCCTGATCTTTTGGAAGGCTATTCCAAAGATGCAACGTCCCAGAGAAGCCATGGAAACTATTAAGGCATAATGTAAGAAAATGCAGCCACCTGCTAGGCCTGCAGAAAAGTCCTATGACACTTCCTAAATGTTACATGGCAGATGCAGAATATTTTTATCAATTTTATTATAGGATTCAGAGCATAAATATTTTTCTGTCTTTCATCATAAAAACATTTCAAAATATTTCAGTGATTCAAAGTCTCCCTTTTGCTTTAGCAGCATATTTTTTACAGTATGAGGCTACTAGTCTTTGGGCCTTAAAATTTCAAACAAGAGTGGTTTACTCAATTTTCTTTTTTAAATAAATGTTCAGCTTTTGGTTCCTTTGACACATGAAAAACATACTTGGTAAGTTACCAAAGAGAAAACAAGTGACACATACACCTTTTCAAAAAACATTCACCTTTGAAATAAATACCTACAAGTGGCATGAAAATCCAAACACTTCTCAGATATACACAGAAAGGAGCAACCACACTTCCTACACGGCACATCATGCTTCCACTTCCAACAGCAAGTGATCTGGACAGAAAAGAATTTGCATAAGAATTCTGGCAGTTAGAGGAAACAATTATAAATGCACAGACACTTAAAACATCAGTAGGATTTGTGTCTTTAAGCAATTATACTAGGAAGCTGTTGCTATGCCAATGTAAATTTATGTTGTAGTGAAATTCAGCTGCTTCTGTAATTAAGATTAAAAATTTAATTATCATTCAGCACAGATCACAGGATGAATAACCAGGACTTATAAGAAAGGCATAAAAAATGTTTAAGGAAGTATTGAGTATTCTTCTAGTTCCCCAATGGAACCAATCAATGCACATGGAATGCAAAATAAATAAAAATCTATGGTACAGCCAAACTCCAGACAGCTCTGAGGCAGCTGAGGAACTCATCTCATCCCAAGTATTTCAGATCACCACCCCTGATGCCAAGAGCTACTGGATCTGGTGCAGAAGCATAACAAAGGGAATGAAATAACATCAAATTAATGAAAAATACATAACTGGTGAAAGTTCTTACCTTACAATTGTTGGGTACAGTTCTGCTGTGTAGAGATATATAAGGCCAAATGCCACACCTATGGAAAATTTTCCAGCCATATTTGCTAAGATAATTAATACACTGAAATCCTATTGAAAGAGAACACAAACAAATATATCACCAGAAAATAACACCCTTCCAGACATAATTTACATTCTTCAAAAGTTGTGACCCTTCTTTAAACAATAAGCAATGCTCATTGCTTGCTTTTTAAAAATTGCTCAATAGGTTACTAGTTTCCATATCACTTTTTGCCAGTCCTGGTTCACTGAAGCCTTGGGAGCATTTTACGTGTCACTCCAGCAATGACAGTGAAACCTGTACTGAAAATATAGAAATCTATCTTAGACTGGAAGCTGCAACTTAAAACCAGCCTTTAATTAACTATTCTATGATTTAGAAAGAGCATCTACCAACTTAAGAGCCTTTAAAATCAATTTTTGCTATAGGAACACTTCCAACCATATGTGACTAACCTGAGGTATGAACATAATTAAAACACAGATCAGTGCACTTAAAATAAGGAACGGAATGAGTGTGTTTCTCCTTCCCAGTTTGTCCATCGCAACGCAAGCAATGATATAGCAAGGCAACTCCACAGCACCTGTCAGTATGAAATTATCTCAGTTTAAGTCATGATTACACATATTCATCTTATAACTGTAACTTCCTCTTTATGAGGAATTAATCTGATCTAAGGGGTAGTAAGCAAGTAAAATCTAAAGATAACCAGCGTGTTGGGCTAGTTCATTTGCTTACAGAAAGTGTAACAGAAGGCAGAGAGCCTAAAATACAGAAGTGGGAGTGGAGAAGGACAAGGGAAACAGGTTTCACACCACAGAGCAGCTCCAATTCTCTTTGGGGTGGAAAATTACAGAAAAGAGCAAGACACAGTTCTGTTTCTATGACACTGACACTTCTGTCTGAAAGCTCTACATTTGCTGCTCTTCTCCTTCAGGTATTTTCACATTAACAGCTCAAGTGTGCCCACAGGGAATACTGCTAGTGTCACATCGACACACCTCTCAGGATTTGCCAGCTTCCACCTGGACAGGGAACTGAAGCCACAGGTGCCTCCCCCCGAGCTCAGCTCAAAATCATCCCAAAGTAAAAGGCAAGAAAGGTCTGTCCACATCCAGTTTTCTGAGTAAGCCCCACAAATACAGAGTGCAGTTACAATTTTCTCCCTTCTCCATAAAAAAACAGGGCTTACAATATCCCACTCTTAATACAGATCATCCCTTCCTAATGTTTTTTTCCAGAGAAAATCTGCTTCTCTAAAGGATCTGGCATTTGGCTAGACCTGTTTGCACTGTGTAAACATGATTTGCCCCTAGACAAATTATATTGAGCCAAAGCCAGTTCGGACATGTTTTAAGCCAATTTGCTCATGAAGAATGCTATTATGTCCAATGTAAAATCAAGGAAGAGCATAAGATACGGCCCTGAACAGTCTGGATTCCTTTATCAAGTTCATATAGCATGTCAATATACCTATAATATCAGGAAACAATCCTTTGGGGTTGTGCTGGAAAAAGCAAGTTGTAATTATTTGGTGTCTGTTAGTCTGCTAAAATATTTTTAGAAGAGGTGGATACAGTGTACTCCACAATAGCAGTTTAGTTATCTGTGCAATATCAGCACCCACTCTTCAACTCATCAGTCTAACAATACACTGTAATACATGACAAAACAAACTGGAATAATGAGAGCCCCAGTCCTTCTGTGAGCTTGTGGCGATCAGTCACATTCACTTCACTGAGAGTACTCAGCTGCACAAAGCAAAGCACATGATTTAATTCTTCGCTGGCTCAGAGCTGCTTGTCTGATCTGGAGTCTTCTGAAGTCAGTGGAATATTTCCACTGATGTTAACACACTTTGGATCAGGCCTTGAATGCACTGAACTGCCTTTATAAACAACTTATATGCCAGAGAAAGATTACAGCCAGAATGATAAAATTAAAAGAGTATTACAACTTAATTAAAAATACACTTTTGAGAAAACTAAAATGACCCTTCTGACAATTATGACTATGTTTTCTACACAGACAAACTCAGTATGTCATGACTAAGTGATAAAAGAAGTTTTTTTTTTTCTCCCATTTTCCTAGTTTGTGCCTTTAACAGAACTGTGTGAATTTTGTGTTGCTTGTCTGCTTCCCCTGCTCTTTGTGTGGGTCTGCTATAAGCTTCCAGGGCAAAGAGAAGACAAGCAGAGTATGGTTTTACAATCAGGAAGACAGAAAAGAATTCTGTACACCAACAAATTCTAAATATTTTTTTCTCAGAAGCAGTGAGATTTTGAATGAATGATACTCCTCCTGTGTTAGGCAACTTTATGAAGAGTTAGCAAGAAACTTTTTGAACAAGGTTCACAATTGAATGAACAAAGTAAAAACTTGGCTGTCAAATCTATAGGCATTTTTAAATGTTATGTTCCAGTTCTGTCATTAACAGAGTAAGGTACAAAAATATTTACCTATGAGAAAGAGATTTAAATATTCATTTCCTCCTAGACTGACAGAACTGAGGGAGAAGACGTAGTACCCCAAGCTCCCAGTGAACCAGATCAGCCAGACTGTGATGGTCCTTCTTGCAATTTGCCAGTTACAAAACAGGTCTAAGATGTTGTGCTTCTTTGCTGAGGATGTGTCATCATCACCCATTCTGCCACTGGCAAGGTCATCTTGTTGGACTGAGCACAGTTCAGAAACTTTGCAGGGAGTGCTTACTTTATTCCATCTTGCCATTGTATCAATCACTTTTTGTGCATCTTCATATCTTTCCTCTGACAAGAGCCAAAAAGGTGTTTCTGGGAGCATCCAGCAGCACAAGACAAAGGGAAGAGTTGCTATGGAGAGAAATATCTGATAGACCCACCAGGTCCGAACCAAAAATCCCACGAGTGCCACAACCATAATTCCCATAGCAAAAAAAGCATGGACATGCATAGAAGCCCAGGTTCGTGCTTTAATGCCAACAAATTCAGTCACATAAACAAAAGCCACAACCAGATAGCCACTTGAAACCTGGGAGGGTGGGAGAGAGAAAAGAAAAAAAAAAAAAGAGTGAGGTTTGTTTCTACTCTCCTTGTGTACCAGCAGTAAAAACAAACAGCTAACAGTGTTCCACATCTGTGTACACTTAATTGTCACCGCGCTGGCCTGTCTCACAATGACAGAAAAAAAGGCAACCATGAAAACATATCAGCTGGAGAAAAAGTTCCCTCAAACCTTTAGACTGCCTGGACACTATTTTAAAACGTGAAGTGAATTTGGATGCTTCTCTGTAGTGGGGGACAGCAGCAAGAGACACCTGCAAAGAAACTTAATTTGCTGATGTCATTAAGCCCTTCCCCTCCAAAAATCAGGTCCCTTAATG
>WEKY01050772.1:109291-131195 GCA_013390045.1 Picathartes gymnocephalus
TCACAAACTGGACACTTTGGAAAGTAAGATCCCCTGAAGTAATTCTCACTTCTGAAAATTTTGATCTCGGTTTTTAAGCAGACTATTAATAACCTGCATGTCAGAGAACTGCACATTTATGAAGAATTACCTTCCACACCCTTGTAAAATATCTGATTAAATCAAAACTTTCACCATGTCGGAAGAGAATCATATATATACAATTACAGGTTTTCATATGGTATCAAGTGAATGCAATTACTGGCATGTTCTGCATAATAGTATTTCTTCGTTGAATATGTATATATATATATATATAAATGAATATATATATTCCAATTTCTCAAATATCTTAACATCAAATTCCTGGTATCTCAAAACATTTCAAAACATAGACAGAAAATAAAGACTAGAAAATATTTCAGTATATTGTTTTGATTAATCAGTTTTCCAGTTAACAATATTGCAGTTAGTAATCTCCAATTCTGAACCCATTGATAGGAAAGCTGTACTGACCTCCGTGGTACGGCGCTAGAGTTTAGGACTGCACCTTGTAAATCAGTCCCAGTGGCCAGATAAAACCTACAGCATTGGTCTGGTCAGAGCTTTTTGCTTTTCTAAACTACCACAGGACCTGGCATCAGCAGCCAAGGGAGTCAGCAGAGGGACGCCTGTAGATCTCACTGACATAATGCAGTTTTTCCTGCTAGGAAATTCTTCTGAGCTCTAATTAGGTGAAGGGAGCTCCAGGTGTAAGATCCTATCTTGACTAATCCACTGTCAGCAAGAATAAAATAAATTATGGGACTATTTTCAAATATCTAACCCATGTTAATTTAGATGATTTTTTTTTTGTGATGGCATTCTAATTTCTTTATGCATTATATGGTGAAAAGCTACAAATAATGTACTTTGGGCCGTAAAATAGTTCTTTTTAATTGGTTACTATGTATAAATATTGAATATGTGTCAGATATTGGATACCACACACACATAAAATTGTGTGTGTGTGGGTCTGCATAAAAACATATACTGAAATACCCTTAAGTACAGTATAAAATATCTAGGTGTTAAACATGTCTGCCTATGTATTTAGTATTCCAGATACAGCTTAAAAGACCAAAGAGATGCATGGAAGAGAAAATGTGCATCTCTCCTCCATCACTCAAAATGGTAGAGATAAAAATAATACTTCTTATAGATTTGCTAGTTTAAGAAAAAATATATTCCATTTCTAACAATAAGGAGAAATGCAACAGCAGCTGCAATGCAGAATCCAGAGTTTGCTGCTCACACTTGGTATTTAATTACCAGTCCAGCAGAGGTTGGGATGGAGGAAGTACCAAACACTGCTTCATACAGTCGCTTTCTATTAATTCAAAGAGGAAAACTGCTGTGGTCCAAGAACATTCAGACTCTCCCTGCTCTGCTGAAATAAGTGCAACAGACGGGGCTTTAGAATAATGAAGTAGGGGAAGAAATAATAACAAAAGGGAGGTTTTCCTGAGAAGGGGTAAGAAATTACATGGAAAAAGGGCCAGGGTGATCATCCTTTCTTACCATAGCGAGGAGAAAGCGCACAATCACGAAACTGTAGTAGTCAAATGTGAAGGCCACTGCCATGCCAAATACAAACTGACCAGCACTTGTGAACCATATAACACGCTGTCTTCCCAGTCTGCAAACCACAGCAGTGATAAAATAATGAATAACCACAAACATTCTATTAAAATACACCTGCAACTCCAGAGAGCCTTGCTGGAAGTTTAATAACTCACCACAGAAAGTCTGTATTAACTTGTATTAACTTGTCAATAATTCCAGCTTGCAAGAAAAAGGATGGATGAAACTTCCATTCCACAATTCTTGGCTGGAAGCAATGTCCAGTGAGCATCACATATGTTCACCTTCAGTTTTAACTTCTACATGACTGATTGGTAAATTTACTCTTATTTATGAGGACATAGATCAGTTTTTCAGATATTTTATATTAAGTAGCATTATGTTAATAATGTCTGACAAAAGTTAGCTGTGATAACACAGGCCATCTTTTGCCAAACAACTAATTTGGAGAGTAATGAAAGGCTTCTGTAACACAGCTTTGTTCAGTTCTTTAAAATGGAATTCTCTAACAAATGAGAATCAGATAGTTCCCCATAATTTTCTGATTTCTGACAGCACATATGCATGCATATAAAAACACAGAAATCCAGGAAGATAGTATACTAATGGCAAAAAAATTCATGTCAAATACTAGCTTCAGCAGTAGATATACAAGACTCTACTGGGAATTCACTGCATTCTATCTACAAATGCTCTGTAACACAAACTGCATGAAATTATTTTTCTTCCCTGCTAATAATTCCTTGGTCTCTTATTATCTCCTCCATTGCAAACAGCTTTTCACAAATGGGGATATTACTTTTAGACAGAGAGTTTGAGGACTTTTGGAGTGGGTTTTTTTCTGTCAGTATTTGGTACTCCAATAAAATTCCTCTTGTTTTTTTCCAGCCTTGACCTGGAGTCATGATTTGGTCTTTGATCCCTGCCAGAAAAGATCCCAATAAGTCTTAGCTATCAGAGCTCTTCTGTTGGGAAATCTGTTAATTGGTAATGGGAGGGACACACAAACTTATTTCCCATGAGCCAGGATGTGTCAGAAAAGAATAACTTTCAGCTGTAAAGTCTGCAGTTGTAAATCTGCAACTCAGAATGTGTGTATTATCTTAACTGGTTGTCCATGGCTTGAATTAATGGCAATAAGAACAATACAATCCTAACCTTATAAATCATGTCCAAGTATTAATTAAGTTATGAATTATTTAAAAGGACTCAAAACAGATGTTGGCATTATATTCTGGTTTTGTACTAAATACGATTTTACAGACCCTGGGATTGGGAGGCAGATTGAGTCCATGTGTTCTAAATGCCAAATTAAAAAAAAAAAAAATCATCATTACTTTTGTATTCCCATGTGGTGACTGTCACACTGTAGTGTTGTGCTAATGAAGGAAAATCAGAAAACAACATGCCTGATCTCCTTGTACTGCTTACACTGTTAGATATGGGATGAAACGTCACCCTCCACCCAACAGAACTGTCAGTCAACAAGCTCCTTTATAGAAAGACATAAATAACTCTAAACCAGCCTTCAAAGCAAAGCACAGGTACAGAAAGTGCCCAAAACAAAGCTAAGTTCAACACAGCTGGGATATTTAATTCTCATATGGAGAGATGGGCATGGCTGGGTGCTCTTCTGAGGCAGGAATATGTCTGTTTGTGTTGAGAGAAAACCAGCTGAGGTAGGAGGATACAGATGTACACCCTGAGGCTCACTGTTGCTTCTGAGTCCAGCTCTGATGTTGGATTTCAGTGCATGATCTAACTCCCAGGGAGGAAGCATTGGGTGGGAATGGGCCTTGGAAGCGTGAGCAAGAGACTGCTCGGATTGAGTCCCTCCAGGACCAACGCTCCTCGTGCTCAAACAGAACTTTGTACATGCTGGTAAATAAGTGAAGCTACAGCACAGCTCACCCACACACATTTTTCTTCTTATCTGCACTAGCTTTCAAGAGACTGAAGTTTAAGCTAAATTTCAGGGAAAACCTACAATTGGACAGGAAAAATAGTGAATGGGTGTTTATTTTAAGAATGGGTGTTTATTTGCATCAGCCCTACTGAGCTGTACTCATGACAGAGGTTAGGAAAGGTGATTTTTAAACACATGATATTTAACCTTCAGCTTCAGCTGTTTGTCATATTACAAAATAAAAATCAGCATTTCCACGAGAAACATCTCCTCATGAAAAATTAGGTGAAAATTTACTCCCAGGTTTTATCATTGTTATTACAATGAGCTGTTGCTATTCCTGTTAAAATAAGTAAACTAAAAATAAAATAAAATAAATAAAATCTAAAGGCAGATACAAGCTGCACAGACAATTTCAGGGATCAAGGCCTAGAACAATGGAGGACATAAAGTATGAAGAAGTTTTAACAGTAAATGACTTGAGAATACATTTTAAAATTAGTACTTGCTACTGGAAAGAGAAATCAAGTTAAACAGAACTGTGAATAAAGCAATATCCAAACCTCCTGAATGTTGCATATGTAGTTATGAATATACAATAAATGAAAACAAAAAAACCAAGTAGATACATGTGGAGTTACTCTAGTCTGAAGCTACAGTTTTCAGAGGATGGAACTTTACCTGTCAGCAATGTCACCAAAAATCACTGCTCCAATCAGGACTCCAAGCATGAACGTCGGCTGGATTAATTTTGCAAGCCATTCTCGGTCACAGACCAGATCCCACTGCGTAACAACAGTGCTCTTCCACTTTGTATCATCATAGAGAAATCCATCAGAACAAGGCAATACAGACTTGTTGCCTTTGTATTCGTATGCCAGATCCAAATTGACTTCTCGTTTGGACCTGCTGCATTGATCAAGTTCCCAAATTTCTCCATTTTCCAGCTGGACTACAATGTAATTTTCTGTTGATGTCCATAGTGTCCAGATGTCCTCTATACTTGATGCAGAGGAGTTGTGGAAAAGAACACTACTCACATTTCCAGGGAACCCACATACAAAGTTAGGAGTAACAGCCATGAACACAGATGCTAAGTAATGGATACCACACGACATAGCTTGAAAAACAGATGCAAAATAAACACATGCTTGAAATCTGTAAAAGGAAAGAAAAAATTTTAATGAGGAAAAGCACTCTATACATGAAAAAATATTCAGCATAATTGTTTGGGTAGATCAGTAAGTGGCAATATCATTAATGTGTCTAGTGTTTTGTTGTGTGGTGCTGCTTCAATATTAGCAAAGCTCTGCAGGAGACCAAAGATGAGAAAAAGATCCACAGTAATCTATTGTTAAGAAAAAAGGGCTGCTCTTAATCATGTGTTTAGTCACCATTTAAAATGAAACAATTCTGTCTTTGAGCACTTAGTTTGAAGCAACCTTCCACCCTCCAATTCTCTGTAGTACATCCCCTCAAAATAAGACCTTAGATTACTTGAATGGTTAGAAAAACCAAAATGTTGCAACCTCAGGTTATTAGAGATAGAGATATGTGCATCAAATAAAACAAACCAAACACATTATGCCCCTCATTCCATATAATTTTATCTCCATCTATTCCATCTATTTTCCATCTCTCTTTATTGCAGCCAAAAGACAGAGAATACATGTAGACACACGTAGAAGATAGAATCTGAGCAATGTGAAGTGTTTTGTACAAAAACAGAGCTCTGAACTGGGTTGGGTTTTGGCTTAAACAGGGTGTGCAGTTATCCATTAAAGATTGTATCATGCAGCAAACCTAGTAAAAGAATGTTTTATGCATAGCCTGAATTTTGGCATTTTAACAGCTTTTAAAACTTGATTGAGATGCAAGTAAATCTTAGGACAAAAAGTGTGTATGTATTCAGAATTTCAAAAGACTTGCAATGAACTCTAGTGTCACTGCAAATTCTAGACAGTTTCTGATAATTTAGGCATAAAGAGTCTTTTTCTCAATTAAATGTTTAAATTATGCATATAATTAGTACAACATCTATTCAGAAAAAACAAAATAGCTTTTTTTCTTCTCCTTTTTTTTTATTTCCTGAAGGCCAATCAATTGCAGTAATTTGAAGAAGCATTCAGTGAGCTTCTATACATACATTCTTACTGCAGGATGCAGCAGGCCTTGACAGTGTGAAACAAAAAGCAGATTGTTTTTTTACATGATCAGAAGCTATCTCTGCTGAAGTTACAGGAAATAACGTCTAAAACCAATTACCTTGAAAAGTCTTCTTGGAAAGCAATTCCAAACCCTGTAACAAAAGCAGCCTCTATATACTCCTCTCCAAAATGTATCGAATCTGGCCTTGAATTCCCGTTATACGGATCTCAACAGTACATGGCCTAGGACTTTTAAATCTACCATCAAAATTTCGAAATAATTTTGAAACTATCTATACGCAAAGTATTGAAACAGAATTTACTGGCTACATTGTCTTAATACCCAATTGACCTTTCCAATAAAATAGTTCTCTTGTAAAACACACCTCCGTTCACCATCATCATTCTCCTCCGACTTTTATTTTGATTCTTATTTCTTTCCTTGGTAAATGTACACCTGCTAGCCTGTCCTCTCCTTCCAATGGCATTTGACATTGCTGTTGTTCTGCTGCAGTGCTTTTTATCCCCATTTCTCTTGACTAACAGCTCTATTGACTTTTCCACAGCAGTCTGAGGAGTGAGTTGAATTGCTAAACCCACCGCAGCAGCTCAAAAGCCGGCTCCACTTCCCTCTGGAGGATACTGCAAGGCAACCCTCATACAGGTGTTGCGCTGCTCTTTCCCAGGCAAAACTGAGAGAGATGGTCAGGAGAAGCTGAACATAACCACAGCAACCCTTTAAATCTATCAATTCTCTCTCCAAAGAACAGCTCCTTGGGGATTAAGTAGCTTGCCATAGATCAAAGCAAGGCTGAAACAGCTCTGAAAGGCATTTCGGCTATCTTGGACCACAAAAAAAGCAAACGTTATTTTGAAATGTAACCTTTTGGACCCTATTAATGGCAGACAAATATGGTCAACAATGTTTTTTAGTTCCTCTTCTCTAGTTTCATTTTAAACTGTTCCCATCAAAAGACACAAATTCATTTTAAAAATAGCAGAGCACAACCGAATTCAACAACCTGGGCTACTGTTTGCAGTATGCAGAACACTAGAAAGAGATAATAGTAAATTAAACCCCTAGAAGCTATGCACTGACATCTAGTAGCTAGTAAAAAGTGGCATACTTGGAACTAGGATCCCCAGTATTTGCAATATCTGTCATTATGCATTAGAAAATTGCAGTGTCAGATAATCCACTTGGTATTTCCCAGAGAGAGGGAGAATGAAATAATTTCAAACTCCCATACACACTTCTTGAGTTTCCCAATTACTTCTTGCAATACAAGAGATATCACGATCATCATTTATCTTCATATCAGTAAGAGTGAGTAGGAAAATTATGTTTATGTCTTTTTTTGTCGGAGAGGTTTGAAGGGAGATAACAACTTTTAAGGATAGAGACTGAGAAAATGGCATGAAACAATGCACTACATAAATTTTTACAACATCAAAGCCCAACAGTATCACCAGGGCTGTGAGCAGGTCAGGTTAATCTCTGCTCTCACTACTCACTTGAGAGTTTTATCTTATCTCTTCCTGAACATTTCTTGTGAGCATACTTCAATGACCATTTTGACAGACTGCTCCACTGTCAAATCTTTCTGTTGGAAAGTTTCTCATTAAATCTAACCTCTATGTCCCCTTTTCAAATACAAGACTATTATTAGCTTATAAAACACCCTAGTGCAACCTTTAATAAATCTTCCTTTTCTTTTATCACCTCATTGTACAGAATTCTTAGTTTTCCTCCTCCTGTTACTGTCTACAACCATACAAACTACAGTCTGTTATCCTTTCATTTTCTTTGTGTCCCTTCTTTCTTTCCACCTATGTAAAAAGCAATAAAGGATCCATTTTAAAGAAGTATCTGTCATACCATATTTTGCCCATCTTTCAAGGGTTTAACTTACAATTAGATATAGCTTATTCTTGTAAAAACATCCTTCCATTTTCAGTGTTATGAAAATCTTATTCCATTTCAACAAAGAAGTCCACTCTGTAGCACCATTATTTTTCTTACCTAATGTGCAGCACCAATGCTAAGCAAACACAAGAAGTCAGAAAGAATATCAGATATACATTAACAGACATCATTTATGCTGAATATAACTTCATTTAAGAATGGTAAAATCTGTTTTTACAGCAAAATGACCATGTTGTTCAGAATATTGCAGGAGGGCTTGCACTGCAGTTTTTAACCTCTACATGCTCAATAAAAGAGCCAAGGAGCAGGCAGGGGGAGCTGGAATAGGGGGGAATAAGGCCTGATGTGAAGTTAGAAAAATGTGTGGAAGCACCAGTGTCTGAAGGCATTCTGCACCACACTAACAGGCTGCTTCCCTCCCTGCTCTCTCCAGTAAAATTCCACACTGGGCTGGCTAAGCCTCTCTCTGTATATACTCAGTATATGCATATTTTTCTTTATACAAAACACACAAAAACTATCCTGAAAGCCCGATTTTGCTGTGAAGACAACATCCACTGCTGACTACAGCAGTGTTTTAACAGCATTCCCACTGATCCTACATCAAAAAAATCCAACCTTATGAGTTGCTGGCAAACTCCAGGGGTAGGAAGAGCTTTTTTTTCCAGAAAGACCAGTGGTGTAAATGTGAGGAAATTCCTTAACCTATATAGTTACCAAACAGGGATGAATCAGACCATTAGGGACAGCATAAAGCATGAAAAGCATGTAGGGAGGTCGATATGTAGGGATGTAGGAAGGTAAGTATGTAGGGATGGGAGGAGATGGGAGAATACTACAGGCACATGGAATTTTGCTTTCCAGAACAGCTGGAGATTGAAAAGGGACACAGATCCAGCCTTGGGGCAGACAGTGTTGCTGGAATAGAGACTGGGGTGGCAGAGAGTGCTGAGCGAGGAGGAGCACAGAGCTGCTTCCTCCTCTGTTGCCACCCGGGATCCCTCCCTTTGAATCCCTAGGTACACGAGATGTATCTCAGACCCTGTGCTGTGGCCATGTGGATGCCCTGCCCGAGTCTCAGAGCCCTGGGAGAGGTCCTTGGCCTGTGGGCATGCGATGGCTGAGCAGCCTCTGGCCTTGGCGGGAGCCCGGAGCAGCCCCTCCAGACGCTGTGCTGGGCCAGGAGGTCACAGCACAACATACACAGGTCATCCACTTCACTGACCCTGAGGCACAGGGTAAGGGCTAGGCTGTCCTTGCTCCCTGCTGTAAATTATTAACTTTTCTCCCCGAATTCTTGATTTAAGAACACCAAACTGATAAGAAAATCCTTTATTAGGGAGCTTAAATCTCTCTGTTGCAGACAAATATATACGATAATCCCTTTATTAACTTCATCAAACTCACTGTTAAAAGTTAAATTTCCCTGAATAAAGAAACACTGTTGCTCATGCATCAAAATGATAAGAAAATACCATTGCAGGAGCAAAAATTACTATTGAAATTCACCAAAAGAAAGCAAATTCTGTGATTTCTTTTCCTGGACAGATCTCAAAAAGGACAGATTTTGGCAATGGTATGTTATATACCAGTCATCTTCACATACACATAACAGATTATATAACATATATTGTTGCAAACAGTCATTTTCAAAAACCTATTTTACAGGTATGTTTTCCTTTTTAAAAAAACACAGTTTTTGCAATTTTAAAAAAAGTTCTGTGAACATGATGACTATCCTAAAAGGTATGATAATTTCTCTCAGTGTTTTTCCATCTCTTCAGTGACTTGCCATGGGAGATAATTATTTGGCAAGTACATTTTGTCTCTCTTGCCGGGAGTGTCAAATAGAGAAGTCAAGAAGACTTTATAGGTTACTGCTCCAGTATAGAGATGCTTAATGAATGCCAGAAGTCAAATGAGCCTAAAATTGTCTTCACAAAAGCTTGAGCAAGACACAACACGAAAATGCTCCAGTCCCTCTTAAAATATTTGTGAAATTTCTCCAGTTTTTTGGGGTTTTTTTCAGTTTGCAGCTCATAGTAAAAAAAGATTTTCGCATTTTCTGTTTCCTCTGCACAAGTTTTAAGATCTCACCAGTAAGAAAAGCAACTGATAATATGTCAGTACCTGAATATCAGAAATACTGTTCCACAAAGATAATGAACTAGATCTCAGACCACTGCTGAGTTGCTCTGGCTGTAGTCTCATGACACAGCATCTCTGTGGCACTGTCACTGCATGATATTTTCTCCCTTCTTTTTTGGCACTGCTTTTCACCGCCTTGAGATACAGTGCACTCTACCCTCAGCTGTGGTAGTATTTCTTTTGTGGACCATCTGTGAACTTTGTCTGGCAAACTGATCTGATTTGAATAAAAAAGTCAAAATAGATATTAAATTTTAAAAAAGAAAAACAAAAACAACAAGCTAGACTAGCTGCTCAGTCTAATTTATATTGCATCCATGCAAATAATCCACACCAGTCTATTTGAAAGGTGGTACATTTGGCATGCAAAAAATACTTGAAGTGCACATTATCACGTATATGTTAGAGAATAACACAGCCTCAGAGTACTTTCAGCATTGTCAGTAATTGCAGTATAGCAGGGATAAAACTTGTTTTTAAACACTAATTTTATGTTAAATAAAATATTATTCTAATTTCCTTGTCTGTCCATCAAGAGGAGAAGAGGGGAAATTACAGGATACTCATCAAAAGCTAATATAAACATTTAAAATAATTTTAGTGTAGAACAGTCTCACAAAACCGTTCTGTGATTAGCAAAAGATTCATACTATTCCACAGGCTTTGCAAGAAGTATTTTTTACCACTTGTCTTCTTAACTACCTAATTTGTAAGTTGCTTAAGTCAAAAAACACAGTATGTTTTTGTTGTGCAGTGTACACTCAACAGGATGGATTCAGTGGAAAGAAATCTCCAGACATTTACTCTTTCTGAAAGAATTTGTGCTCAGTAACCACTTTAACCTCTGTATTCCATACTGGTTGGTTGGTGGTTTTTTTCATGTGAGAAAAGCCATTCAGCATTCTTTCCACTCTAAACCAAAAAGTTATGATGCACTTCCACATTTATTTTTTGAGAGGAAAGGAATTAAATGTGACTCAAGAATATTTTTGCCATGGTGCAGAGATACAGATTTGGAAGCAGCTTTAAATATACAACATGCACAGCCTTATTTGACTTATGGTGTCAAGAATAAACTTCCTTCCCTCCTAAGGGAAGTTTAAACTACGCTAAGAGTCTCAGCCCACATGGTTATTTCCAGAATTTGTTTTCAGAGGCATGAGATGCTGTGTTGGATATCCAGTTTAAACCTATCAACAGCACAGATGTAACAGAAATAAAGAAAACAGGAAGAAAATAAAGACCCCAGGAATTATATATTATTATCACTGACAACGTGTGCATCAATGTGCAGTCACCAAACAGCTGACACCAAATCGTTATTACAATCAGTTAAAACTGATTCCCTGAAGAATTCACCTCTATCCCATTAAACTTATGCACATTTGCCTTTGATTAAGATAAGTTGGGCATTTGCTCACCAGAGTCAAGAAGAAAAATACATTGGCTGCTCACTACTCTGCATTTGGCATGATGGCTTACATGAAGGAAGTCACATCAGCATGAAAATAAAGAAACTGTGCTACAGAATTAAGGGCCAGACTTTATATATAATTTTTGAAACTTAATATAACAGTTCTACAGTTCTTCATTTTTGAATCAGGCACACAAGGTTCCTGTCATCACCTGTGACAAAACAGTAAATCTTGCTGGGTTTCAGCAGTTAGTAGCACAGCTTTCACCTATGGACAGCCATGCACAGCTGAAAGGGAGCTGCTGCTAAAGGTGCCCCGGTGTTTCTTGCTGCCCCTCTCCCGAGGGTTGCTGTTCCCAGGAGAGAGCAAGGCAGGAGGATCATGGCTCAGCCACTCCAGCCCAATACCCAACCTTCTCGTCCAAATGACAGTGAAACTGGGAAAGACACAGAGGCTCTGGATTTGCAATCAAGCAACCAAGGTACACATAAACATTCCACTCGACTTTCCTGGGAAAGCAACCTCTGATTAAGGGAGAATGCATCACTGGAAGCAACAGCAATTCCAACACTGGAGTCAGTATTTTTTTATTCTAGTTACCCACTTGCCCTTTCTGCTTTACAGGTGTTAGGGACATATACCAGGTAATTTAATTAAGAAAGAGCATGACCGTGCAGTTTTTAAGCAAACTAACTTTGTTTTGGATTTATTTGGACTAGTGTTAAACACAGCAGAGTGGTTACACTTGAACAGTAGTAACACTTCAGGCTCTATAGTTGGAAGTTTCTATTCTAGGAATGGCATTTCTATAAACATCTACCATTTAGAAAATTTGCATGTGCTCTGCATGACATATTACTAGCATTACTTGTCACAGGGAAAACTCAATTCCAGTTTCTCTGGTAACACTGTTTTCTTTTGGTCAGCCACTGCTTTGTGGACAAATCCAAATTAGGTATTTCATTCCCTTCCACACTGTACTGTTTCCATCAACTTATGTACGCAAATAATTTCACATCATAATCTGTAAAGTTTCTAATAGAATTTAAGTGTTTTTATTGAGATTCCATCTAACTATAGGCATAGGCAGTACTTCATGTATAAACTGTTATATTTAATTCTTCCTTTTCCGTTTAGGAAATTGGAGGTTTTCTGCTGGTTACATTGCTGACACAATGGACTAACTTTGTTCAAACTAGTTTCTATTTATTTTACCTTTTTTTTTCTGTCTATAATCCTGGAATAAAACTGACTCATTGTCATATTAATTACATGCTTACTCCTTTGTTAATCTATTTACATATTTTTCTGAAAAACTCTGAATCTGTTGTAGCTGACAGTACAAACACATGAATTGAATATCTACTTCAGAATGTTGAAAACTGCCATTCTGAAGCAATGAGCAATCTATTCTTGAAAGATTATTTCACAAAGTAATTAAACCTTACTGTTGTCAAAGTTATACTATGCCTTTTAAGAACTTTTTTGTTGTTGTTGTTTCCTATTTATAGTCATACTTAAGAAGATTTGGATACAGACAGCTCATTTGCAGTCTGAATTCTACATAAATTCTCTTAACACCACACCATACATTGTTAAGCATACTACCCAAAGTTTGAAATTTCTATATTTGAAATTTAATTCCTTCCTGCTTGGAAAATGATTGTAAAATTACTCATTCTTACAGGTTTTTGAAAGTTCTCATGGAAAAATATAAAACAAGTGAGAAGTCTGTGTAATTAGTTTAAGAACATTGGACATCACTTTCCTAGGGAATGTTCGTAACTGTTTCTGTACATATGAGTAACTTCTGAGTTTTCAATTAGAAATAATATGGAATATTAGTTCCATGGATCAAAGTATGTTTAAATAATTTCTGTAAATACTTGAGAGAAATGTCATGGAATTTTGGGTTCCTTAATACAAGCAGTGATTTTATCCATAGCATTACTTTTGCAGCCTTGAATATGATTAAGGTAATTTAGTCTATTTCTATGGGCTACATAAAGCAGCTTTAACTAGAAAATGTGTCATTTTACTCTCCCTGGCTCCATTTGCAACTTTTACAATGTTCTTTGTTAATTCTGACTTTCACCATAGTAACTCCTCATCAAAAGCAAAACAGAAAAGCTACAGTAAATACCTTTGCTTTATTAGCTTTTAAAGAATATTTCACTAAAAAGATGTGAAATTGTAACAGTTAACAAGATGTTGCATTAAGGGAATTAAGTGTCAGATAATGCTGACTTGTAAAATTTGGGACAAAGTCAGCATGTAAATCAAGGCATCACTTCAGAAAAGGCAACTCAGTGTCAGCCGCAGATTCTTTTCTGTTGGAGAGAATACTGCCTGTTGCAATGCTACTTATATGGAATCCTACACTTCTATAGCTCTACAACTTGAAGAAAGGGATTCAATTTAATGCAGAGTCTGGTATGGTTAAAGTATTTTCCTCTATTAAACATGGTTTAGCTTCTGGAATTGTTTAAGTACACCTGTATTTAGCGGCTATGTTCTATATTAGAAATAAAACAGCCTCCACACCAGCTCTTCTTCCACTCTGTAACAGACTGGCTTGAATCTTTAACAAAGTCTTCTACAGGCTTTATTAAAACCTATTTAGAACAATGAAGAGGAGTAAAACTTATCTCCTTTCTCCCTCTCTCTTCAGGAGTCTGCACTGATGACCCACCAATCATTCAACAGCTCTTGCGAGGGCTCGGGTTAGTAGCCCTGACAGCACATCTTCTCCAAGGCAAGGCAAGTTATCTCTAAACCCACAGAAAAGATGGTTACTGATCACGAGAAGACTTTCAGCTTCCTTTGCAGGTTTGTAGCTCATGTTCCCTCCAAACTGTTCCTCTTCACTGGAAATGCATAACCCATTCTTTACGTCCACAGTGCTGTCAGATTCTTTCCTTGAGTCTTTCCATTATGGTATCTCATACAAAGGAATGATCTGGAATAATGCTATATACTAACTTCACATTAATATTTACAAGTGATATAAAGGTCCCATTCTCCACAAGAATAAAGAAGCTTAATTCTGCTCAGATCTATCAGGATTCTTCCATGTAAATCTACCTTTGTACTGCCTCCTTTATTCCTGATGAGTGGGACAGAACCGAGGTTGGCTACACTGATCTACAAGGAATGAGAGTTCTCCAAGGAGCCTAAAATACAAGTGTAAATGAGATGACGTCCCAGTGGCTCTAAGCCTGGAACTAACATGAATTGTCTCTCTCAGAAAGGTGGAGCTGTAGCAACTTTATGGTATTCCCAGCACTGTTGACATACACCAGTTCTAAAGACACAGGAAAAAAGATCAAACAACTATTTGTTCTGGAATATGATAGGTAAATATAAAATATTGACATGAAATGTGAGATCATCAGTATCATTTCACGATACTTACAGTTCACTTAGATGCAATATAATGTATACATATGCTATCCATATACATCTATACTATTTCTCTAGATCCCCTTTTCACTTGGGGAGGAACCACAGGATTTACCCTGTCCTAAACCACATATTGAAAATGAGACAGATGGATCATGCCCTTAACAGTCCAACTCTCCCTCTGGACAAGGTGGCTTAACAGATGTCTGAAAGTTTCCACTACAGACTTGTAAAGATACTGAGATGAGCTCACTAGTGCCTGGATTTGGACAGCTGATTTCCCCACACAGCTAGAGCAGACTTTTACAGATGTATCAGGCAGGAACTTAGATGCTTCCATATCTCTTTCACAACTTAGAGAGGAGAATGAAGTCACAATACAGCTGAAGAAGTTCAGGCCATTGTGGATATAACACATTTAAATGGCACTGAACTCCATCCAAAGTGTGGTGCAGATTGCTCTTTATAGAGCAGCAAATTATTCCCAGTTCTTTGAAGCTCCTTTTCAGCACTTCTTTTCTACTTCTTGCTGCCTTATTGGCCTTTTCCATCTATTCTCTGGGGCTTGTCCTGTATTCTTGCCTCAGCACCACTGCTGCATCTGCACCTCCGATGCAGCTATCTAACAGTAATGCCTCCAGATAATAGGAAAAGGAAACCTAACTTCACATCTTGATGAAAACATTTTCTTGAGGAAAGGGTTCAGTCTATGATTCAATGCATGGTGCTTCTAGATTCCTCAATTAATGTTTTCACCACATGTGGTTTTCAAAGAACATCTGCTCTGCATGAGGTGAGCACTATAGTTTGGCCATCAATATACCATATTAAGGTATACATTGGCTCTCTAGGCAGTTTCAGTATTTTCCGAAGACAGCTAAGATTTATCTCCAAGTGTATGGACAATTTGGCAGATCAGCCATCATTACTAGTACTTACAAATCTCTGTCTTCTACAGTTTGTTGTCACACTTTTTCCAGTCTTGCAATTGTAACTAAGATATAGCTACCTCAGCTGGTATCTTCTCTGGCTTGCTGTTTTTTCTATATTTCTGGAAAGTTGAGGATCTCATATGCTTGTTTAGCTGCTATAGTTTCGTGCCTCAAGCTACCTTAAATAAAACGTCAGCAGTCTCAGTACTATCCTTGTTGTGTATAGCAAAATGGTGGCAAAGAAATTGTCACTGAATGTGCTAAAGGCTCCTGGGGCCCTCAAAAAATTCCCTAAATTTAACGGTGTTTACTACTTGCATGATTTTACTTCCTGCAATAAAGTGGTCAAACTTTCCATGAGTAAGGCCTTTAATAAAAAATTCCTTCCGACTTTGAGATATCTTAGTACTGCTGAAAATCATTACTATTATGAGAAGATTACTGACAGATCTTTTATAGGAATGGTATCCCAGTCCCAGGCATTGTATTACAGGGAACACACTGTCCAGTGCCTTACATATTTCATTTTCATACACACCATAATATTTCAAGATGAAACAGTTGATCATCAGCTCCTTGACATGTGTGATAATTGCCTTATGCTGCCATAACTGTGTCTATGCTACAACTTGGTTTAGAAGCCACGCTGGGGGGTTGGCAGCATTTCAGAGGTGAATCTCAGCCGTCTGGTTTACAAATCATAATTGATTTACCAGGTTTAAGTTTCAGTGTTGCTCTCATTGCAGGTTCTAGCCTTAGAAAAGTAACGGATAGTACAGGTGCAATTTCATCCTGCTTTTTATTTAGTAATCTTTCTATTATTGTAATCTACTTTTTAATCCTCTTCTCTTACTATAATCTACTTTTTCAAGCCAAAAACAGGCAGGCACCTCCAGGGAGATGATGCCAGCCTGTTCTGTGGCAGAACACTTTTGTCTATGCAGATCTTGCTCCAGATTGCCCCCAGTATGACCTGGATCCCAGCAAATGCTGTTAGTACCTCTCACAGACCACGCTGCTGGTGCACTGCCACCATTATCCCGGAGCACTTGCCAGGATCCAGCTTTGGTTCTGAGTCTTGAGAATGTTTCCACTTTTGCCTAGTCAGGCATAGATAATAAGGCCTTTGTTTAAGCTGCTAGAGTTTGCTCTCTGAAAACACATGGGCTGTCTCATCTGTCCAAAGCTATTATGATGCCTTTCAACCAACAGGATTAAGGACTATTTGCAAAACATCTCCACCACAAACACACACAAAAAAAAGGGGGAATAAAAGAAATGCAGCCCAGTCCCCCTGTTTCATGATATGAACATCTGAAACGAGCACAGATTGACTCAGACCTTATAATATAGCATAATTATAAGAATATTTATCAAACATGTCTGTTGAACACCATCCCTGACTAGGAGCCAAAGGAGGACTTAGATTTGAGATTCTTCTGTCTGGCACATTCCAGTAAATACAAACAGCTGTCCACTGGTACATTTTGAAAACTAAGTGACAGATATGTTGCAATAAACTTTTCCACTGTATAAGGTAGCATATGGAGGGGAAAAGGATTTTTCTGAAAACAATCTCCAAACCACAGCATTTTGTTAATCTTCAGCAAACTACTCAAAGGGTAAACAGAAATTCACATTATATTGTTTAAAAATATTAATTTTGTGTAGAATGTACTAAATACTAAATGTATTAGTATTTGAGAAAAATCTTGTAATGCTTCCATTTTTTAAATGAAAACTCATCTGTTCAAATGCTGAATATGAATAAAATGGCCTGCTTCTTTATACTAACTTGAAAAAGGAAAACCAGTTTCTTTCCACGTTTAATAAGCATCCTTCTCCACTTGAAAAATGTATTTTTGTTGGGAAAGAACCTTTCAAGGCATCTGTAAAACACATGAGTTTGAAAATCATGCTTGAAAACATTCTTTTTTTCTTTTTGTTAAAAGAAGTGGTGAGCATGAACTTTGAGATACTTGGGACTCATTATTTGATACAAACCAAGAATTTCTGGAAGTAACATGTACACAGCACAATTTGAAGATGTAATGTGATCACAAGAGCTGTGAGCCGTGAAACAACAGAGAGGATAGGAGCAGCCTGAAAAGAGGAGCCTGGAAAAGTTCCGAGATGTGAAAAGAAGACAGACTGTTTGGTGTAGAGCCTTAGAAGTGAACCAAGAGCTCTGCAAAGTAGGGAGAAGAGAAACAGTCTTAGCACTGGCCACTCAAATTTTGCTACCATGGCACTGACCAGCAGTCAGTACAAGTCCACTACAAAGAATTTCTACAAAAGTCAATCAAGTTTTTGAGCTAAGCAGAGTCTCTCATATATTTATAAACACTAGAAAAATTCCAAGGTAATTAAGGGAAGGTGTTGAAACTGTTGTTAAGTGCATTAATGTCTGCTAAGCCCCATGTTTGGCTGCAATAGGTGACTGTTCTATCCAAACAGGCAGCCTGTCCTGCTTCCCTCCTCCTCACAGCAGCCATTGCTAATCTTTGGTTTGCTTGCTTCTGAAGTCCAAACTGTAGCAACTCCACTGACCAGGCAAAAATTTCTTAGAAGACAACAGTGCAAAGATGTCAAGATCTGAATAAATACATAAACATCTCAGTAAAGATAAATAGCAGTAATTTTTAGTTTATTAGATAGTCTAGCTGATAGTAAAACATATTTTTTTGTAAAACCCACATGTGAAAATCCAGGTATCTTACTCAACTTTGTAAAAGACAGAATATTTCAGAAGAAAAGGCAATCTTTTAAAAGATTATGGAAATACTTCATCACAAAATCTGGAAATAGTGTCAGTGACACCCAATCTTCCCCTCCCTCCCCGACAATTTTCACCACCTGCTTTTAGCTAAAGTATAAACCAAGATTTGAAAACTGTTAATCACAAAGAAAATGCTGCGTGCTGTGTAAGCTGCATCTCACAGCTACCAGACGTTCCAGCTGGGAAATCAAATCCTTATGCTCATCCACACTTACCATAAGGGGTACCTCACTGTATCTCTCTCTAGACAGTCATTCCTGATTAGATCATGTCTCCACTCAGCACACTGCCACTATGCCCATCACTGTGACAGAACATGTGACCTGTTTCTTACCAGCTACCACATATGTAAGTTTTGTGTCCTGTTGGTAGAGTAAAGTCTCTGAAGTTAATAAAAGTCCTTTAGTTTACCTGGGAATTAGATGTGCAGGCAGTGTGAGCCAGCCAGCCAGCCATCTCTTAAGGCTCACCTACCCACTATACACACACTTTGCTACCAACCTTATGCCCACTGGTCATGTCCCCCCTTTTCCAGCACGGGGCCTGCCAGTGACAGCCAGTGTCTGACTGCACCTGACTTTACCTGATGGGCCCCTGAGAGGGTTTTTGGAGTTGGAGTGGGTGGGCAGAGAGGGGCTGAGGCAGGGAGCTGAGAGGGACAGCCCATAGGTGCAGTCTGGCAGGATCTCTGCATGGGAGAAGGGAGCAGTTCACTGCAGGTACATTGGGAGGTTTAAGGCTTGGCAATCCTTTAGTGATGAGGCCACCTGAGTCAGGCAGGACTATTTGTCTGTCATCCAATCTCTGCAATAGTGACCGGTGATCTCATGCTCCACAGACAGACTCAAGAACAATGTTTAAAACAACCTTCTTGAATTTATAGGCCACAGATGCTACCCATGCCCAAATTCAAAGAGAGGCATAAAGTCTTCCTTTAATGGCATAGGCTACAGAAGCCATTACATTTTTATGGTTGTTCATGCACGTCTCAAGACCCTACTAAGAGCAATGGCATCACTGAGACTTGTGAAAGAGAGCCCAAACTGAAAGCAAAATATTGTCAGCATCCATGTGAATGTCAATTCTGTAAAATTCACAGTGTTAATCAATGTGAAATGTTTATACATTATCTGTATTTTAATAACTTCTATATAGCTATATATTATATATTACACATATATAAAATGCATACATACCATCTCCATATTTATATATGTATGAACAGCTGCTCATTCTCTACTGCATCTGTCAGATTTTAAGAAAATCAAAACAGTCTCAAAATACTAACAGTCATGCTTGGATTGCTCAGAATCTGACTGTGTCAAATCTATAGAATCTATGTATAGTGCATAGGTTATATGGGCCTTATGGGAATTGCTCGAACTGAAGAAATGAACCACTGATTACCTCTAAGTGCCAGGATGCTGCAAACTGAACAGAACTAATTCGATGGTTACAGTTATGAACAACTTTTCATATGAAATAGCATCATTTATCTAGCACTATCAAGGGATTAAAAAGAGTTTGTACAACTTTTTAAAATAGCTCCACCCACCATAAGCTGCTGTTACACTTACTGTTATACTATACCACTAGTGTGGTCTTTGAAATCTCAAACAGCCATAAGTCTAACAGGACTATGCAAATTTTGGTAGCCTGCATCTCATCTCAAAGCTCCTAAACTTAAAGCAGCTCCTATTGAACTTCATCTCAAATAATCTGGTCCCTAGATGTCAGGACATTGCTGTAGGATTGGTCTCCTTTTGATTGCAAGGAGTAGTTTTGAAAACTTTATCTAAAGTATTGATAAATGTTCTCAAGTAGGAAAACTACTCTGGCAGCTAAAAATAACTACTTTTGTGTTATTTCAGTATTCAGTGTCAAGTGCCTGCTTTGCAGCAAGAGCACACAAAACAGCAGAACAGCAGCAGCAAAATCAACTGATTGCTAGGATTTCTCCCCTAGTTCACATAGAACAAGGTATTTTTGTTGCTGACCCAGAATTGATAACAAATGAGATTTTGTTCAGATACACATGCCTGTAAGTCACAACTTAGTCAACTATCTAATTTAAACAAAGGTGCCAGTTAAGCAAGAAAATGTCTTTCCATCCTAACCATCTGAAGAGGCTACTGATACCCACCACTACTGCTTGCACATGATATTAAGAGCCTCTCCTGCTGCAATTCAGGCACTTCTACCATTACAAGGAGCTCCCAGACTTTGTCCAAAATGCTGCTCCTGCCTGCCCCTGAGAGAAGATCAACATTGTGGGTTAGGCTGGCTCACTGGTCACCGAGATAGAAAGCACAACACTGTGATTCAACAGCTTGAACTTGTAGCCAGATTGTGACACACAGGTCTATTCCAGCCATCTGCTCCAAGGAGCGTGTGCCTGCAAACCCCATGATGGTCAGCACATCACGGAAGTGCAGGAGAGAGCTCACTGTGAGGATGTGCGCCCATTAGCCTTAATATTCATATCCTCTAAAACTTAATTTCCTTGCCTAACATTTCTTCTCATTACCCGCTATAAGCAGAGCCTCAGACACCAGGCCTGCATCCAGAGTTACAGAAGCATAACCAAACACACACATGCACACACACCATGTCTGTGTATCCATCCAACAAACCCAGGCCTCTGTACACACACACCCCACAGCCACAAAGCCCATCAAAGGAAACTCACCACCACACACCACACCATTTAACATACAGGTAAACCCTTGCTGGTAAGGATATATGCACGTACTCCACATCCAGGTAACACAGGCAACAAAGCCAGCCTCAATAAAAGCCCATCATCTCTTGCACTCAACAGCCCTGTGCCCCTAAGCAGAAACAGCCTGAGTGTCACACAGTGCTCCCCTGCATACTGCTTGTGCTCTTCTGTCACCCCTGAAGTGCACAGGCAGTTCCAGACCTGGGGCTCTGTGTGTGTGTTTGTCTGTGTGTGCGTGCTCACACGTACAAGAAATGTGTGAGTGTTCAGTGTCTAAGAGCGCGTGCCACGAATGGGTGGCTGCATGCACAATGCGTGGGGATGCACGTGGTGCCGGCCGGCACCTCTGTGCCGTGTGGGTGCCTGTGCGAGCACGGCACAAACAGAGATGTGCTGCTCGGGGTGAGCGAGCACACGCGCGGAGCGATGCACGTGTATGGAAAAGTGTATGGGGGATGCCGAGTGCTGCAAATACAAGCAGCAGTGCCTGTCTGTTCCGTGTGAGTTCATACAGCGCGGTGCGGCGTGCGTAAGAGCCCGTGTCATTTTCTCTGTGTGTGTGACAGTCCCTGTGCATGTGTCGCTGTGACGGCCGGCGCGGGTCTGAGTAAGCGCCCCGCAGCCTGCGCGATGCCGTGAGCACAAGGGCGCACGGTGCTGTCTTCCCCAGGAGCAGCTGTGACACCCGGCCGGCGCGGGCAACCATCAGTCCCCGCACGGGGATGTCCGGGTGTGACAGCCGCGTGCGCGGAGCACCCCCAGTACCTGCCGAAATGTCCCAGGGAGTCGAAGAGCCGCTCGGAGCTGAGAGCCATCGCGGGGCGGCTGCAAGCCGGGAACTTCGGCGTCGCTGTCCCGGCGGTGCGGGGAAGAGGCACTGTCCTGTCCTGTCCTGTCCTGTCCTGTCGTGTCCCGTCCCGTCCC
>WEKY01050772.1:131202-179379 GCA_013390045.1 Picathartes gymnocephalus
CGCCCCGCCCGCCGCGAGGAGAATGGGCGGGCGGGAATAACGGGCGCGCCCAATGGCAGCCGCTCCCACCGGGAGCCGAGCCGGCAGCGGGACCCGGGAGCCGGGAGCCGGAGCCGGCCGCTCCCTTGGCCGCGGCCCTGCGCGCCCCGGAGTGTCTCCGGGCCAGTCACGGCCCCCGTGTTGCCGCTGTGGAGCTTTGGCTCCCCGGCGAGCGGTTCAACCTCCCGCACTGACCAAGCGCCTCAGCCCGCTCATGTTTTTCACGTTAAAACGACATGAAAGGAGGGAGTTATATGCTTAAAACCTCCAGCTACAATCCAATAATCCAATATATTTAGACTCTAGTGTATTTCACGTGGACGATTTCCATTAAAGGAGGGTAAAAGCATTTTTTTTCCCACAGGGCAATATCTGAATCGTTCTCAGTAGCCTTACAATCTGCGCTGCTATTTGGATACACCACCTTCCTCCCTTGCCCCCAAAGTTTTAGCACACAATGTAAAATAGAATTATCATTTAATAAAAGTAAAATGCGTAACGTGTCCCATAGCTGCTTGACTGTATTAGCTCTCAAATTTGTAATGAAGCCTCAATTACATTTGGGCTTACTTTTCTGCCTTGCTCGCAGTAGGCCCAGACAATCAATTTGAAATTGTTTGCGGATTAGCAAAGTGAGTTGCAACAGAAGACCTTTGTAATTGACGTAGCAGAGGGTTTTGTTGGAACAGCTACACTTTAGCAGCCCAGTCACACTGGGCTCTGAGACTTAGGTAAGATACAGGGAAAAAAAACTGTTGCAGGTGCAGCTCTCCTATTTAAGGCTTTTCTTCCCTAGAGAACTTCCGTTCCCTTCCTGGATAGATACAAGTTGCAAGTTTTCCATGCTCTGAGGCAGGAGGTGGACCAGATGCCCTCCAAAGTCTCCTTCCAACCTAAATTATTTTATGATTCTGTGATGAAAGACACATTTTCCAGCAGATTGCATGATCTCTTTCTGGGCTGCTCTATTGAAAAACACAGGAGACAAGAAAACAAAAACCAAACAAAACCAAACAAATCAGCAAAAAACCCCATGTAAATTCAACCTTATTACTTGCATACTTCATTTTTTAGGAAACACAGAAAAAGCTGAGAGGTTAAATCCCTGGTAGTCAGCCTTCTGTCTCCAAAACCTGACCCAAATCCTTCTGCTACCACACTCAGGCTCCACTGCTTCGCAGGGAAATGTGCCTTTAAGAGGCTCTGGCACCAAGCAAGTACCACAAGTGTTCCTCTGCACAGAGCAGATGTTGGGGCTTCAGGGTGACAAACTGTTCCAGCATAGACCTGGAAAAAGCAGATGTTTGTCAGGCTCCTTGGCTCTGGGTGACTCCTGACCACACCAGCAAAATGAGCATATAGTAAGTTGCACAACCAGGAACCTGAATAATGAGTTCAGCAGAGGATTGCTCCTTGCAGCCCGGGAGTTGTTAGGCCCCTCACTTCATCCACCAGCTCTGAAGGCTTTGCTACTTCTGACAAAGCTCCCCATTAGTCTCTGTGCATCCGCAAAGGACATTTTTAACACTGAATCTAGACTTTGTTGCAGTTACTTTCTTAGCATATGTAAGCCAGAAAGCCTAAGGATAGGCTTGTTTTCTTTCAGCTTCTGTTTTACCTTATAAATACCAGCATTAAATTTAATCATCCTGGGGTTTTTTAGTTTGTTTTCTTGGGGTTTTTTCAGGTTTTTTTCCCCTGCAGAATGTTTTTCAGGTTTAAAAGGGTATGTGCTTGAATGCAGCACAGGTACTTTAACAAAGTGTTTCTTTCTTCAAAGAGCCGCACTAGTCAAATAACTATTTGCATAAATAAACACCAATGACTAGGAAACATTCTGGTTAAATATTGCATTGCTGGTCACGTGTCTGGTTTTAGTGTCTTGCCTCCTGCAAGTAAATTCATCAGTTTTCAGCAGCATTATGGTATGTAGGGAATATCTCATTTTTGGAGAAGTCAAGCACAAGAGAAAACCTAATCCCTTTCAGCGCCATTTTTTAAGCCTAAAAAGATCCATAAATAGTTTATTCTCTCCAGAATCTCTTGTAGGCATTCTTGTACACATTTCTATGCTTGTCTCTTTGATAATGTCATGAGTTTACTGCCTATAGCAGAATAAAAGAAAGAAATTTGCATGCACTCCTATTAAAGTTAATAACAAACTCCCACATGTCTGCTTTCTAAAGGTTATTAATGTAATGTCTTTAATGTCTGCTCTCTTAGACTTGTCGTGGTCATAGATTTTCCTTGTTTCAAGCCTGTGAAGGTGCACAACATGGTTTAAGCCTGCCTTTTCTCCTATCCTGTTATGCCAACCCTACATAAAGTAGTAACTGTGCATTTAGTCCCATCATTTCTCTCTGAGATGTTTTTCACCAGGCACCTGGATATAGTCATAGTACTGTTCACATACAATACACAGGTCTCTTCCCAGAGGATTGTGCTCCATGATAAAATCTTGTGCAACAGAAAATACAGGGAACATCAAAGAACACATGATAGATTCCTGTAATTAAAATGTGTCAAGGTGAGGCCATTCGCATCCAAACTCTACTTACTTAAGAATTTTAGAAATTTTATTAGGGATTTATTCAGAAGAAACTTAAGCAAGGCTGTAATCCCTTTCCTATAAGGTCTTTAGGCGAGAACATCAAGGGCATTCACTTGACAAACACTCTTCAGGGTATTTCAGAGGTTTAAAATATTGGTCTTTTAATCCTGCAAGGGGCATGTGCAAGGGTTCATCACAAAAAATCTTCAGTTAACCTCATTTCTGGCACTCACAAGCAGGCTGTTTTTCAACAGAGACATTCGATACTGCACAATCCTTGAGGAAGAAGTGAACTTTACAATTTGTAACAGGAGAAGAGACGGCTTACAAAATAATCTCCTTCAGTCTGACATTCCCACCAGGAAAAATCCAGTACCTACTGGTAAGGGCTGTTCATGGTCTCCCCTTTTTTAAGTCAAATGGGTGACAGCATCACCAATACCTGAGAGGTGTTTGAGGAACATGCCTGTGACGTGGTTCTAATACATCCATACATGTACATGGAGTTTCACATTGCAGCTGAACCTGAAACACCAAAGTGGTGTGGATGGCAGATAACTGCCGGTGTTGCCAACATCGTTCCATGGACACAGATAATGACTTCTTAAATAGAGCCAATTCCTGGCCCATCTGTTTCCACACTAATTTTGACAAGGTTTGTAGCCCAGAGATGAGGAGCAGTGCAGGAACTACGAGAAACAAGAAACACAGTTGATCTTTACCTACTGCCTAGTCTCCCCCAGGCTTTCAGGTAGAGTCCATCCATGAGTGCTCTCTTAATATCTGCTTTTACTACACTAGTGGAAAAAAACCCTCACTGAAATCAACCACAACACATCTTGAATGTAACTTCTCACTTCCTGTTTTGAAGTTAGAAATTTCTGTTCCCTTGCAGGAAAAAACCTGCAGGACCCCATGGCAAATGTATTTATCAATGAAAACACAGCTTCTAGAGAGCAAGCCCAAAACAAGCTTTACTTGCATAAATGTGTGTCAGCCATTGAATTGCTGGTGTTGAAGAACACTTGCAGAAAACTTGTCTTTATGAATAGCTGTTGTTAGGTGCAGATGTTATTTTTATCTGCTAGAAAGTAAACCATGGCATTATGTGAGTTTTACTTTGGCAGTTTGGAAGTTTTGCAATTACACTGCAGTAGATTGTTCAACATTTTGCATTTAACAGACTTACAAACATGGTCAACAGTGTAACAAGCAGGCTGATACAGCAGATCAGCACATGCATCCAGCTAAGCAAAAACTTTTCAGTCTTCTGAACCACAAGGAAGGAACTCTGTAATCCCCTGATTTCTCATGAGTCCAAGCATTGTCTCATCAGTCTGAAAGAACCAGAGCTGTAGCATGGTTGATGGGAGAGTGGTTTGTTGGCAGCTGCTACAAATATGCTCAATATACCTTGTTTTCCTCCCTGCTGCTGCTCAAAGCAGGCCAGGCAGGCACGAGGCAGTGGCAGCAGCCCAAAGCCATTCACTATGGCTTTGGCTATATTTTTTCTTCCACTGTCTCCTGGACAGGACTCTGGAATAATCATGAGAGGCTCCCCTAGAGAACTCATTCAGGATTTGTATTCAGTGCAATAAGGGCCCAGATAGGATTTTGGAAGCCTAGAGAGTGTCTCTTAGCTGTACTGTGGACACCAACAAGGACATATCTAACCATGATACTTAAGTGTGGGCCACTTCAGCTTCACATTTTCAAGACCTCTTCCCCCACAGTGTGCTTTTGTATTTAGTTATTGCAGCCATACAGATGTTGAATGTATATGAACAGAGTGCTTCATCATGAAAACTTTCTTTACTGGTCCAATATGAATAAATACCCCTCTTGAATAATCTTAAAACCATACAGAAATTCTGAAAAGCAAGTTGAATGTTCAGAAAAACAATTAAATCTTTACAGGTCATTACTCCATCTCAGCTCTCTGGGGCAACAGAAGCCCATTAGTCTGTAAGGAAGATGGCAATGAGAATTTATCTGAATATTGTTTCACTTTTGGACTGTGTCTACAGGGTGTATACATAGAGTCTGCCTTCTAGGGAAAGTAGAAGCTAAACTCCATGATATCTTCACAACAGAGTTCTTCAGGAATGCCTTATAAAAGACAGAGAAATCTGATAGGTGTTGAAAAAACACATTTTAGCAAAAGTTTAAAGAGAAATTCTAAAGAGAGTGCTGTTAATTAAACAAAACACAGTACACTCAAAATCCCATCTTTGATTTTTATTTAATTGTTATGAAAGAGGGCAGATCTAGACTAGATATAAGGAAGAAATTCTTTACTGTGAGGGTGATGAGGCACAGGTTGCCCATTGAAGTAGTGAATGCCCCATCCCTGGAACTGTTCAAGGCCAGGTTGGATGAGCGTCTGAGCAACCTAGTCTAGTGAAAGGTGTCCCCAGCAGGGGGGTTGGTTCCTTTACCAGGTTTCCTCCCTTCCTGGATCACCAGTGATCCCACGTTCGCCAGGACATAGCACCCTAAAGCAGACCAGCAGACACAGGCTCAGTGGCAAACATTCTGTCAATTCTGTCTGCTCTAAGGCTTTCACCACAACTTCCTGGACACTAATGTGACCAGCAGAGTGACAAAGTGGCCTTGTGAACTTCCTAGACACCTCCTAAAACAGCAGCGTTGGCTGCAACAGCAGTGTTAGCAGGATGACCAAATTATTCTCTGCCAGTCTGTATTTAGTTGGGGAACCAAGAAGGCCTCTATAGAATATGTATCATTTAGAATATCCTGCATTTTATACTGGTTATGTTTTGATCTTTAGTACCTTTCTTACCAAAATCTATAGATAAGAAAATGCTTCAAAGAGGGTGAAGGGAGCTCACAGTTCAATTTGTAATCTTGTTAGAAGGAAAACAAAGAAGTGACTAGAATTTATGTTGCATTAGAACCTGAATAAGGAAAAAATACAATAACCAAGTGGCCCTATACAGTAGCAGAGACAGAGATAATATAAAAAAGAAGCTGAAGGTTTAAGCCAGACTCACTAAACTGAGAAAAAAGGTCCATGACCATAGCAGAAATTGTAAATAGTTACTGAATCCATCAACCAAAGGAACCAATGGATTCACCACTCCTTGAAATTTTCTAAACATCATCAATTAGATGATTTTCTCTTCTGTAGTAAGATATCTATTCACTTATATAGAGATATTCTCATATAGAGAAATACTTACCAAATGAGTTATATAATAAACCAAGTTGAAAACCTGTATCTTTCATTATGCAAATGATCAGGCATGCAAGAAGTGCCTTCTAACTTACAAATATATTCAGAGACAAAATTGATGAGGTGAAATTTTTGTTGCAGTTGATCAGTAAAACCACGCTGGCAATTACTGAATTCCTTTCACTGCTGCCATGCCGATGTTTGGAGTTCTTTTTGAAAACTGGAGTTTCTTTGGGACCTGAAAGAAAAGCATTGTGGCTCCTTAACAGTGCTTAACAGTGCAGAAAAAACAGCAGCACATCATGTTAGCTTAAGCTCTTTAGCATGATTAACCAAGGACACAGGTCTGACAGATTTAGATGAAGTGACTGAGGATGATACCAGTACCAAGTGTCTGCTCCATGCCCTCTGCTTGATGCCTCAGCAAATATATGGTCTGTGAAACAGCCTGGATGGGGTTCAGATTTCATATTATTTGGCCCTCTCTGTGTTGGCAGAAACATGGGCTGGACCTGAGTGCCAGCAGTATCTTAAACCCCTGCATTTGGACTCCCAGACCCTGTCTGTTGGTGGTCTCAGCAAGGAGGAAGTGGCAGCACAGATTTCAGAGCAGGAAGGACGCCAAGAACAAGCACCTCAGGGATCTGGAATGCATACTGTGTGTACTGTACACTGCAAAATAACACCCTGGCTAATAAAGCAGACCATGCATCAACATGCATCATTTTCTAAGGTAATATGACTTTAACATATGGTAAAGAGCGATGAAGAATAACTGAAATTTTTGAGAAAAAAATTACTTCCTTAGGGCAAGAAAAGTATAAAAAAATGAGAGACACATACAGCCAGGTATTGTCAAATACTCTCACCAAAAAATTATCATTTGAAGGCAAAAATTTTAGACGACATTGTCAACAGATTCAAAAACTATTGCCACACAAAATTATAGAAGCACAATTATTCGGCATACCATTTAGGGATACAAAATGCCAGGGATGAATTTGCATTCACTGGGCTTGCTTGCATTTAGGGTATGAAGAGTCAAAGAAAAAGGAGACTGAATTTCCAAAGACACAGGCAAGCATCCGTCACCCAGAAAGCCCAACCTCAGGCTGATGTTGGCTATGTAAACCCTATAAAGATTTGAATATTGCTCCCAGGCTGAGCCAGGTGAAATCCACAAATGGTTAGAAAGTAAATCCAAACTCTAGTTCTACAACTTTGTCAAAGCACAACCCCATAGAAAACCTCATGCCAAATCCTGTGGCCATGTCCTTCATTTCTTAAGGGGTACAGAGAAGCCACTCTCATCAAACAATACTCCAGATGGGTTTTTCTATGAAAAACTAGAACAAGGGAAACAGAAGTAGGTGAAGATAACGCCAAAGCCCAGCAGCAAAAATGGATAATACTACAGCAAGAACCTTCCACGAGAAGCCCTACAAAGAGATGGTCTTGTCTCTCCTTGAAGGCACACCACCACTCCTAGACAACAGAGGCAAGAAAAATTACATAGTTTGTAAATTCAGTCGAGCAAAATTCACTGGCAATTTTGGCTATTATGCACTTAACTGTAACTGTTTGATTTCCTGTACAAGGTAATTCATATCTGGGTAGAGAATCCCACAACAGATGTCATTTCACACTCTGTAGCACACACCCTGCACCAAAAAACCTGTGCATTTCCTGTGCTTCTCCTCACTTAAAGGAGTTATCAACAACCACTACTAGCTTAACCTGATACCAGCTGAAACTGTCCCTCCTTTTCACTCCTGAAATTGGCATGTGTGACTGCTCCAGATTTGCAGGGTCCTGTGTTCTTTAGACAAATATGAAAGTACAAATGAACTTCAGTGATGTGCTAGAGAAGCCAATATCCTATCCAAGGCATTTCAGCTGCTTTGCTTTCACTTTGATACACTCAGCTCTTCAATCTTGCAGTGGAAATTACCTGGACTGCATCAATACTTTTTTTCCAGTTGCTTTACTCCCAGTTGACCCAGTTTATTCCTTTACTGGACTTGCTGATGCCTGCTATATGCTGTAAAACCACAGTGAGGCAGGTATGCTCAGCAAGTTCTTGCCAAGCCTTTGGGATTAGCAGTTTGTTTAGTATTCCTCCTACACCCTGTCATGCTGGCCTGTGTGAGATTTCAAGCAGAAAGCAGTGATTATTCAGGATGCTGCTCCTGTTACTTTCGAATTTGTTTGGCTGCCTTGAGAGGGACTGAACCAAGACTGCACAAGCTCGAGGACTTCCAGTCCTCTCAAGACAATTATTTTAAGGTACTAAATATAGTTTATGTTCAAAACAAATCACATAGGATACACAGTTGAGTTTTCCAAAGGGCATTATTAAAACACCCAAGGCTCAACATAAGCACTCAATTTTAACACCAAATCAAACCACTAAGTGTTTTGACAGCTCAAAAATAAGCAAATCAGGAAACTAAAGGAGTGATTTTGTGTGCTTACTATACATCACCTGCTTCTCTGAGATTCCCCAATATACAAAAATCATCCCAGGGCAGTTACTCCTGACATAATCTTGGGTAGATTGAAAAATCAGGTCCACCATCCTACAATACTACTTCAAATCAGATGGAAAAAACCAGCAAAGAGTTGTGAAATGAAAGAAGTAAAATAGTGAGGCTCTGCATTTCCTTCCATTTGTTTGAGAAACATCAAGCTTTGACTGCTTCGAAGCACTCATGAAGAAGATAGAGGGGACCAAAAAAAAGAAAATTTGTGGCTTTGGACGTGTTACCAAAGCGCTTGTTCCAACAAGCTGGGTCTCTTCCCTGGTAAAGAAAAATGAGCTGAAATATTCTTTTTCATTAGAATTTGCCAATTCGGTGATGTTGAAATATTTTGTGGAAAGGCTATGACTTTGGCAAACTTTCAGAAGAGCCCACACTTGTCCTAAGCAGCTCCTCAGCACCATTTCCTGGCTGCTTAACAAGGACTCATCTACTAGCAACACAAATTGCTCTATTTTCAACTTCTCTGGAGCCCACAGGCCCACAGTTTCCAGGATGCGAGACTTGCTGCTTTCTCCAGTGCCAAGATTGTAGTCCCTTCCATAGAAAATCTGATATATTGGGGTTTTGCAGCTAGGTGGAACAAGACCAAAATATTAAAATGCCTTGTGACAGTGTCAGAGGAGGCTCCCAGCACAGCCTCCTAACTCAGCAGTTGCTTTACTGGCAACAGGCACAGGACTGAGCAACAGGCACTGTGGGTGCAGGGATGTGGGCTGTGATTTTTGTGGCACATTGCAAATGCCAAAAATGGTAGATAGAAGAGAGGGAAACAGCAGTGATGGATGGACAGAGAGGCTCACCCTGAACAGCATTTCCTTGAAACCTGGAGATGTTTCTCTTAGCTTTATGGTGGCCTTTTGCAAATGGGGAGGCGAGATCTTGGTGCCTAAAGACAATTCATAATGTCCTCAGCAAGAAAAAGTATAAAACAACTAAAGATCGGGTGACTCTTGATCTCTCTTCCCTCTGACTGTCTTTTATCTGGCAATCAGAAGCAGAGTCAAGATTTAGTGGAGCATGATGGTATCTATCCAAGAAGATCACATGATCCATCTGCTGGGTGCTGCTCTTAGTAGGAATTCCGCTTAGGAATATTCAACACAAGAGGTTCAAGTAGCTTGGGAAGAAGAGATACATCTCCTGTGCACCTCTACTGACAAGAGACACAAATGTATGCACAGACTGTTTCTATCCTGCTGTCTCAGCAGAGACTGTGTCCATGCTAAAACCTGGATGCTGGCAGCTGCAGCAACACAAAACTCGGCCCCAGCTTCAAGACCCACCCAGCAAGTAGGGAATGAACGACCATTAGGGAATAAAGCCGTGTACATCGTACTGTAATCTCCAGGGTGGCTGCCACCTCAACAGGCTCCACGTGTGAACCAAAGGCAAGGTTTCATTAGAAGGACAAGTCACATGAGCATGTTGAGGAAACAGACCAAGAGCTGCTATTACTGAAAGAGATCCCCCATGAAACCCTTGAGTGTTCTCCTCTCAGTTTCCCCTTCTGAAACCCCTTCACTCTTTTCTCCCATCACCTCCCTTTCTCCTCTGCTCCATCTCCCTCAGATCCTGAAGGAGCTGGTGAACACTGGCCAAAGACAGGCTAGGACTTGTGAGTAGCTCTCAGGGGAAGCTATCCCAGGTGACTGTGGGTGATCCACTGCCTGCTGCTGGTGGTCAGGTCCACGGGCTCTGCTCTCTGAGCTCGACAAAAGTGTGCCCATGACACAGGTGCAGCTCAGTGCCTCTGCCTGTACACCACTGCCTCCCACTGACTGCAGTGGATGGGACTCCACGGCTACGGGGACCCTTGAGCACAGAAGGTTCTGTTCCTAGCAGTGTTCCCTCTATGCTCACCCATGCCTTCACCTGCCAAGGGCTGCACATGGGCTGTGCGACCCCATGTCTCTGCTGGGGAGTAGAAAACAAGCCATGGCTGTGCTCTCCTCCACTGTTTAGGCAAGGACAGCAGTAAAGCTGTGGGTGTGGAGCACCCTCCATGACACCAGGAGGTGACCCCCACCTCCTCCCTGTCCCCCGGCTCATCACAGCTTGCAGCATCGCTGGATGATCTCAACAACCTATCAACACGTTTGAATCAGAGCAGCAAGTAGCATCTTCCTACCTTCACACACCCCTGCTCTGTATTCACCAGTTACTTTGCTGCAAAAGGCATAGCAGAAACGGGATCTTTTCTGCACTTGACACTTGGCTTTGACAGCCTGGAAGGTATCCAGCTGGCTGGAGCCCTTCACAGCCCAGAGACTTGAGCCCACGTTCTCTGGGAAAGGACTAGCTCTCTCCTGGGGCAGCATGGTTCATGGGCTCAGCCTTCAGTTCTCATTTCCAGCCACAACAACTTCAGCCCATAACAGGTCATGCACATCCAGGGAGAACAGTGCCAGGAGCACCAACCTTTCCTGCACACAGGACCAATAGGCAGGTACAGCCACAGCAAGGGTGAGTGAGAAATTACCTGCCAGGCTTCAGCTGCTCTAATGCAACCCAGGAGGCAGTGAGCCACCTTCCCTGTCCTTGGAGCAGGGCTCTCTGCACCATCTCACACTGGTACCTGGCAAAAGCACCATTACCTTCTAAAATTTTCTGCCGTTATCCTTTCAGCCGCCAGTAGATGGTGATACTTTATCTCCATCCGAGACGCACGCGGGCATTGCAGAGTCAGGGAGGCAGCATGACAGCCTGAGAAGAGATTAAAAAAAGAAAAATAAATGCAAAAGTCAGGCTACAGACAACTTCCTGCTTGTGCAGATGCCGATTTTTGAAGTCCATCTAATATCCCAAACCTCTCTCGGGAATCTTGGCTAGATTTACAGAGCTGAAAAAACTGCAACTTCAGCTATATCACTTGCTTCCTAGTGTGATCCTTTGTGTGTATTTGAATGGGCACATGAGAAGACCACTGAAGGCACGGCTTTTCATGGAATCTGCATGGTCTGGGCACCACTGAGATGAAGAAAATGTATTTATCTCTGAGAATTCAAATAACATCCTCCTCATCTCTGACAAAGCAAAATCCTGGAGGTGTTTGGCAATCACTTAAACTCGAAAAGCTCCCTTTATTTTGTTCTCTTCCCACTGCAGATGAAAAATAGTGTAAATCAATGATCTGCAGAGCAGTGTAAAACACTGATCTACACCATCCTCTGTGGAAAATGTGGCCTCAGGCTTCCAGCTCTTACAAATTGCCTTCAGAGACACACTTGGGCAAGAACTGGCCAGATCATAATGAAAAAAATAAAACAGATCTGGCTAAATGCTGCTTGAAATTGAAATGGCATTATTTTTGTCATTCCTGATTTATTGATATATCATTTACTTTGGGGCAAGACTGATGTGGTTGTGAATGATGTGGTCCTAAGCACAGGCAAAGGGTGGCAGGATAAGAAAGCCCTGCCTAACACTAAGCCCCATGGCTCTGCTGATGCCTCACAGGCACACTAGGAATAACTGAAAAAATATGGACCACAGCAGATCTTTCCCTTTTACTGCTACAATTACAGGCCTGATCTTCCTCTCTCAGAAGCTACGTGGGTTACATAGGTGATCATTATGCCTGCCCTAAAACCATTGCTAACACACTCTCAGCCATTTAGCTCCGAGCCATTTTTTGGCTGTTCCCATCTCCATTGCTGGAAAAAATTACTTTGCAGTCTCATCAACTCATCCTTGTTTAGCCTGGATCCACCTCATAGGTGTTCCAGGTTGTGGCTTGGTTTGGTAGTTTGCATGAGGCATTGAGATTCTATAGGATCACAGAATGGTTCAGATTGGAAGGCACCACAGAGGGTCCAACTCCCCTGCTCAAGCAGGATCATCCCAGAGCACATGGCATAGGATTATGTTCAGGCAGTTCTTGGATATCTCCACTGAGGGAGACTCCACAACCTCTGTGGGCAGCCTGTTCCAGTGCTCACCAGCACTGTTCCAGTGGTCACCAGCACAGTACAGAAGTTCTGATTCATGTTCAGGTGGAACTTCCTGTGCATCAGTTTCTGCCCATTGCCTCTTGTCCTGTTGCTTGGCACCACCCAGCAGAGCCTGGCTCCATCCTTTTGGCACCCTCCCTGCAGATACTGACAGACACTGATGAGGTACCCTCTCAGTTATTTCTTTGCAAGGCTGAACAGGCCCAGCCTTGCCTTGTAAGATAAATGTTCCAGATCCCTAACCATCCTTGTTACCCTCCACTGGACCTGCTCCAGCAGCTCCATATCTCTCTCGTCCTGAGGAGCCCAGAACTGGACACAGCACTCCAGATGTGCTGCCACCAGGGCTGAGTAGAGGGGCAGGATCACCTCCCTTGACCTGCTGGGAATGTTCTTCCTAATGCAGCCCAGGATACCATTGGCCCTCTTGGCCAAAAGGACACTTCTGGCTCAGGGACAGCTTGTTGTCCACCAGGATCACCAGGTCCTTGTCCTCAGAGCTGCTTTCCAGCAGGTCAGCCTCCCGCCTGTGTGGAGCATGGAGTTACTCCTGCCCAGGTGCAGGACCCTGCATTTGTCTTTGTTGAATTTCACACAGTCCTTTGCCCATCTTTCCAACTTGTTGAGGCCCTGCTGAAGGGTTGCACAGCACCATGGGGTGTCAGCCTCTCCAGATTTGTGTCATCAGAGAACTTGTTGAGGAGGCATGTGCCCCTTCATCCAAGTAATTGATGGATAAGTTAAACAATACTGGGCCCAGTTTTGACCCTTGGGGGACACCACCAGTGACAGGCCTCCAACCAGACCCTGTGTCACTGATTATGACCCTCTGGGATCTGCTGTTCAGCCAGTTCTCAATCCACTTCTCCGCCCACTCATCCAGGCCACACTTCCTGAGTTTGCCTATGAGGATGCTGTGAGAGACAGTATCAAAATCCTTGCTAAACTCGAGGTACACAATATCCACTGCTCTCCCCTCATTCCAGGTAGTTGTCACATCACAGAAGGCATTCAGGTTGTTCAAGCAGGATTTACCTTTAGTGAACCAATGCTGACTACTCCTGATCACATTCTTGTCATCCATATGGATAGATGGAGGTCATCTCCAGAATGAGATGCTCCATCACCTTTCCAGGGACTGAGGTGGGGATGACTGCACAGTAGTCCCCTGGGTACTCGTTCTTGCCCTTTTTGAAGACCAGAATGACGTTTGCTTTCTCCCAGTCCTCAGGCACCACCCTTGACTGCCACGACCTGTCAGAGATGATCCTGAATGGCCTCACTATGGTGTCCACCAGCTTACCCAGCACTCATGGATGCATCCTGTCAGGCCCCACGGACTTGTGGATGTCAAGTTTGTTTAGGTGTTCTCTAACCCCATCCTCCTTGACCAATGGAAAATCTTCCTTCCAACAGTCCTTTACCTTGGTTTCCTGAGTCAGACATTCCTGAGGGATGGTCTTGTCAGTGAAAAATGATGCAAAGAAGGCATTCAGTAACTTCAGCTCTCCTCTAGTCCATGGCTGTAATCTTACTTGCTGCCTTGCTTTCTCCTCACCCGATTCCCAATTCCACAGTATGAGCCAACAACATTCTTGGCAACTACTGATATGTGCCCATAACATTATTATGAAATCAGGGATCTAAAACCAGTTCTCCCTTTTACACTAGCAGTACATGTAGCCCAGCAAAATGGGCAAGCATCTGAGAAGAAAGTGGCCTGACTTAAATCCCCCCTGCTAGGGGACATAGCTATCGGTTGGGTTCCAGCCTTCCCTACTGCACAGTTAGCAGCGTGGCTTTTTCACTCAAAATACAATTTTTAAACAACTAATTTGGACTCAAAATATTTCTCTCTCCCTCTCTTTAAGTTTTGAGAAGACAGAAACACAAATTAGAGAGGGACTGTTCAGATTTAGCAAGACACTGTAAGTGTTTCACCCAATGAAGAGAATAAACATCAGCCAATAATTTTACAATCCCATAAAAGAGGCAAAAGCCACCCAGGCAGACCTCAGAGAAAGACCTCCAAAATACATGTACAGAAATAGGAGACAAAAAAACGAAGAGCAGTCAGTTCCCAGGGGCTCCTGCCCAGAGCAGTAAGGACGAGTTTGTGCTGGCCAGGCCCAGAAAGGAGGGAAAAGAGCAGTCGGTGCTCCGAGTGTACCCTGGGAGGGAGCAATGCCTGTCACCAGCCCCAGCCTGGGCATTTCTCACCTTCTGTGAAATGAAGCCCTAATCTGAGCCTCTTCTGCATGTGTGGGGAATGGCTGACTGCAGCAGCTGGCAAATCGCTCTGGAGAGAGTAGTAAAAGGCATCATTAAAATTTAAAATTAAAAAAAAAAGAAAAAGAGTGAGAGCAACAGATACATTTGACAGAAAAATCACATCAGAAGCAGGTTATGGGGAAATGCCTGTGGTGAAATTGCAGCTTGGGGCTAAAGAGGCACCTGCTGTGCCCATGGTTAATTAATTGCCACGGCATCAGACGCTGCCAGAAACGCCTCACTGTGGCTATGCAGCATACGGTGGTGTTATGAGATGTGCCTTGCCTGTGAAAAACCACCACTCAGAGCATCCCTCCAAGCAGCTTGCTGGGAAACAAAACCCCCTCAAGCCATCTGGTGGGATAAACACTCCCAGTTAGCCTGGATTCTCCAGTTCTGGGACAGGTGGGTGTTCAACATCCTGTGCCAGGGAGTCTTCAAACCTTCCCATTCTTAAGCTGGTGGTCCTGAGTCAGCCACAGGGTGAGCTGCTCACAGGAGATGTTCTCCATGTAAACATTCCACATGGTTTTCATATTTTCTGCACCCTTTCTATACAAGATTTTGTGATGGATGATAGAGCTGGGCCAGCCAGGAGCTGCGGCAGCATCTCCTCCCAGCTCTGTATAAGGCTATGAAGGAGAAATGTGAGTCCCCAGACCAGGCACTCAGACTTCACTTCCCTGGAGGCACAGAGAGGTTGCACCTGCCAGCCAACAACTCCTGCCTTCCCTTCATGCTGCCTCCCAGCCTGCCATCAGTGGTGGCTCCGTCCACCCTTTCTGCTGCTCCCTGGGTCAGGTTCCATCCCCCCTGACCCACTGAGAGAGCTGCAAGGACTCCATTGTCCTCTGCCTCCATCCTTGTTTATCCCACTCTGCATCCAACAAGCACCATGTCATCACTGTCCCTGCCCAGATGGGACCAGCAGTTTGCAAGGGGCAGAAAGCCTCGGCCAGCAGTGATCAAGGATGCTCTGTCCCTGTGGAACATCAGAAGCAGCATCAGACCTATGATGCCTTTGTCTTTCTTTCAGGACCAAAGTTCTTCCTTACTTCCATGCCGCTCAGCTCTCTTACCAGCCACCCCTCTTATCCCTTAATTATAGCCATGAGTCTCCTGTTCCCATTTGTAAAACATCCTCAGGAAGGTATCTGCCACAAGAACAGCTCCCACCCTGAGCCCCTGCCACATTCCAGGGATGCAGACAGCCCCAACTCCGTGGCATTTCAGCATCAGATTTATTATTAATTATTGGTGTCATTATTGCACAGCACCTACGAGTCCTGGCCGCCTAGCAAAACCCTGCACAGAATATTAAAATGCTAATTTCCCTCCGAGATGAGAACTTGCTGGTGTCTCTCTGCTCATTTGTTTGCAAATGTCGTTTTCCTGTCGAGGCTGTATTCCCAGCAGGCATGGCAAGGAAATGCTTGCATAAACAGCCCCTGTTTAAGAAACCTTGTATCTCACACATTCGTGCCTTATAGCCCTAATCGGCATTACTGTGACACTATAAGAAAAACGTTTCCTTTTGTCTGACGCCTTTTAAAGATTTTATGGTGCCTTCAGAGTGCCTCCGTGCAGCAACAGCATCAGGATATATCGTGGGAGATACAATTTCCCCCTGCAAAGCATGGTTTAGCTGGCTGTAATAGGTTATATTAAGGCACAGCTCATTTTTGTGCCTCTGTGTAAGCCCCCAAATGGCGCGCTGGTGTGTGACTGCTGCAGCTGTCCCGGGTTTTGCCCTGGTGTCGGGTTCGCGCTTGGAGAGCGGGTGGCAGCGCGGCTCTTGGCAGAGCTGGCTGTCCTGGGCCAGGAGCCAGCACCCGCCCGAGTCCACGGGAGCCCTTGCACCGCTGCCAAAGGGCTCGGGGGCTGACACCCTCTTTAGTGCCACAGCACAGAAGCCCCTCTATTTTTAATGCCAGCGATTAGTAGGGTATGGTTTAAAACTCTAAAGACAGCTTGGTGGTGAGGGGCCTCAGGAAAAGCAGAGTAAAGGGCTGCAGCTCTGCAAGTGAAGCAAGAAATGCTGCTCTTCACCCCTGCACTGAGTTTCCTTGGAGAGCTGCATGAGAGGTGCCAATCTCCTGAGCATCACCTTCCATTCTCACTGATGAAGTATCTCCTGAAAACATCCGAATTCCCTTCTCCTCACCTGTATGTTTTCCAGCAGTTAATGCAGCATGGGAATTCATGCTGCATTTTAAGGTAACTAAGGCAGAATTCAGTTATATGGCAGAGGGAGCGAAAGAATTTGCCACCAACAGATGCAAGTACAGCAGTTCAGCTTAAAACAAACAAACCGATGAAAGCAGGATCTCTCCCTGCAGGTATTTTTTGTGAGAGCCTGCCATTATTGTCCCTCTGCCATTGAGCAAGACTGTTACCTCAAGCTGTGCAATACCCTGAATATTTAGATCTATTTCAGCAGCTCTGTATTGTGGAGGGATACAGAAACACAGCCAGAAAGTACCTTAGAGAGAAAGATGGACAGTTTTTGTGGCTTTGCAGTGTAAGTCACACACATGCACAGCACAGGCCATTTCATTAAACTTCTTATAATCGTGGTACCCATCCCACTTACAAATACCTGCCATTATATTTAGGGCCATGTGTCTGCCTCCAGGTGCTGATACAAACTGATTATAGTGGGGTTTGCTGCTCCCAGACAGGATTTCTACATTGCCAGTAATAATCCCTTCCCCAGGTTAGGGATGCAATCATCCTTGCAAGTGTTTAAAAGTTTATTACAAAAAAGGCATAGCTAGCACACCTGAGTGAGACAAGAGAGTCAAACAGACTGGGAAAATTTGTGGGAGAAAAAAATCATAGTTAAGATGTAGCAAAAATCATTGCAGATATTGACTTCTCTAACTCTCAGGGCTAAAACAAGTCACTGTCACAGGAGCTAGAGCTCATATCTGAGGATGCCTGTGTCCTGGCACCAGAACTGCTCCCAGCTTCATTTCTGAACTGCCCACACACAGCTTTAATTCAGGAATGATTCAAAATGTACCGAAGGGTCTGAGCAGACATAGTGCCTGGTTTTGCATGGATGGGTGTATTGGGATGCCACAATTTCCCATTAAAAACCTCCCTAAAATCATTAAAAACCTCCCCAAAATCTCTGTCTCATACAACTGCCACTGCTCACAGCCAGGGTCTAACACTACTCCAAGCCTGCCCAGCCACAAAACACAGCCTAATCGAGTTCTGCTGGGTGCAAAAAAGTTAATTAGCAGGGAAATATAAAAAAGAACCATGCCCATGATGAGCAGTGCAGAGCAGATTTTTCCAGCCCATACATTCACAGAGGGGAAAGAAGGGCAGAAAGAAGGCAGACTGAGCCATCAGCACAAAGAGCACCCCCCTGGGCAGGTTCTTGCTCTCCTGCTGAAGTCCACCACATGCTGCCTGGGCTGCCCAGTGTCCCTGCTGCAGGTGGGATTCACTCTGTGCAGCAGAGGAACAGGTGAGCCTGGTAGCTGAGCAGGGGAGCTGGTGGAGAGCACGGTGCAGAGGATCAGCTGCAGCAGCCCTTGGCATGTGGGCCGATCTGCTGCTCCTGCTGGTGGTGCTAATGGTGCTTGGCCCAGCAGGCTGGGCCCTCGCCGTGCCTCTGCTCTGCACATTAACTTTGCCTCCAGCATTATCTGACAGCTCAGACACGAAGAAGGCAAAATACATGTTGAGTAATCTGGAAAACAGGTTCCCTGTGCAAACAGCAGGACTCAGGCAAAACACTGCTTATCTCCGCGGCAGAAATAGGGGGAGGGAGGCACTCTGTAAATCACAACGTTGCTCTTTCTCTACCAGGAGTATGCAGAGATCCTCTCTGCCTGGTTGCCTGGGCCCCAGACCACAAGAGGATTCTGGTATGTAAATAGATTGAGGCACTGCTACTCAGAGGCACAGAACTCCCAGCTGGCCACTCTGAACTCACCGACATCTGCCCCACCACTGTCACTGAAGTTTCTGCTCCCCGCTTGCCCGCACAGACCTCGCTGCTCTGCCTGCCCCAGCCAGGCACTTCAGCAGCTCCTCCTCAGCCTGCGGAGATCACCCTCGGCTGTTGGTCTCAGCGTGGGCAGGTCCTGCTTCCTTTTGTCATCCTGCCCTGCTGACCCCACAGCCAACGCTCTGCTGTGGCATCACCCTCATCTCATCCTCCTTCATCCCCAGAGGAAAGGCACTGGCTATGCCTGCTTTGGCGAGAAAGTGCTACAGTCCTGCATCCAGCACAGCTCAGGGCTACAAAACTGCAGAGAACAGGCTGAGTCTGGGATGGTGGTCACTGCAGGCCCTGGTGGTGGTGGGCAAAAGCTGGACACAGAGGCAAGATGCCAGCATCAGGACGTACGTGAATGCCAGGCACTGGCAGATCAGGAAGTTCAGGGCTTCCCTTTGAAGGTCATATACATCTGCAACCTGTCCAGAGCAAGGGGGTTATGGAATTGTATTGGACAGTAATGCAGTCTTCAGTCTCACCAGCTGGAAGCATCAGAGCAATGAACCCTCAGCCCTCAATCCTGTCAGAAAAATATAGTATCCTCTCTGGCCAGGGCAATACCACCTAACCACAACAGCTTTCCTTCTGCAGCTCCCTCCCGGGCTCCATCCATTCCATGGGATTTGCCAGCAGATGGCAGGCAACCCCTGGCAGAGGTCCTCACCAGCCAGCCACAGAAGTCCTGGCCAGCTACACTTGGCTATTGAACTCCTCAGTCCCACCTGAACAACGGAAAGGTGTCCTCCAAGCTCTCTGGCCCCTTCCCCAGTCCTATATTTAAGGAGAAAGAGGCCTATTATCAAGCACTCCATGCCAACACCAAGGAACAAACAGATACCGCACCTCATATTCGGGGCCCTGTACCTGCTCAGCCTGGTTGGTCATTGCCCAGGACACGGGCCAACACAAACCACTTTCACAAACCCCATCATAACATCATGGAGGTGTCTCTGCTGGCAGAGGCTCTTTCCAAGCAGAAAACGGCAACAGCTAGGGACAAGGCATTTATTTTTCAAGCCTCAAGAAGCTGTTTGCAAAATCAAAGCCAGGATGCAACAGTTTTGCTCTGAAATCTCCCAGTGAAACCAGTGACAACTCTGCTCTGTTCTGTGGGCTGCTGGGCTGGGCAGCAGGGCCTCATGGCTCTTCTCCCTCCTCCACACCACATCTGGTGAGAGTGTGTGGTGAGTTGCACCACACACTCTCACCAGCTGTCAAAGCCTGTCATTCATTGCCTGTGCCTTATTCATGCTCTGGCACCCGGGACGTGAAAGGCCTGAGCACTCACAGCCTGCGGTGCTTCTCACTGCACTTCTCCATTTGCAGCGCACGTGGAACAGCTCAGAGGAGGTCAGCATCTCTCAGCGGACACAGCAAAACAGTGCATTTTTGCCCTCCTATTGGCATCACCAGGAGCCAGCTGGGTGTGAGAGGACTGCTGATGACAGCATCCACCAGCCTGGCTGCCTCTGCCCCATTCACACACACACAGCTTGCATGTCGGCGTGCTCCTAGCATGGCTGAAAGGCTGCTCTCCTCTCCAAGCATGTCGGGAGCTGTGCCACAGCCCTCATAGGGCCAGCTCTGCCCACACCGGCTGTGTGCTACCTCATACCTCTCATCTTCCATTCCTGTTTTCCCAGGGGCTGCACCAGCTCCTCCAAGCCAGGACAGCCATCACCCCTGCAGCGCTGCCTGCTGGGCACAGCCATGAGCAAAGCTGGGGGTTGGGGTTTGAGACAGTGACAGCTCTACTGCCCAGATTCCTGGTCTAGGACCATCACATGGAGATGAGGTCCTACACCTCGTCTCCATGTGATGGTCCTATGCCCCCAGGCTAGCAGTGGCTCAGAGAGGTTTCAGGCCCTTTCAGGGTTCTTATTTTGGGACCAGTGCTCTTCAAAATCTTCACCAAGAGCATAGAAAATGGGGTCGAATTCAGTCTCAGCAAGTTTGCAGATGACATAAAGCTGAGCGGTGCAGCTCTCACTACCGAGGGAAGAGATGCCATCCAGAGGAACCTGGACAAACTGGAGAAGTGCGCACATGAGAACCTCATGAGGTTCAACAAGGCCAAGTGCAAGACGCTGCAGGGTCAGGGCAATCCCAGAGGTGAGTACAGACTCAGGAAGAACAGAGAGCAGCCCTGTGGAGAAAGACTTTTGAGGGTTTTCATGGATGAAAAGCTGGGCATAAGCCAGCTGAGCACTTGCAGCCCAGAAAGCCAAACACATCCTGGGCTGCACCAAGAGGTGTGGCCAGCAGGTCAGGGGAGGTGATTCTGCTCCTTTACTCTGCTCTCTGAGTCCCCACTTGCAGTGCTGCATCCAGCTCTGGGCCTCCCAGCACAAGAAAGATGTGGACCTGTTAGAGTGAGTCCAGAGGAGGCTGCAAAGATAATCAGAGAGATGGAGCACCTCTCCTGCCCAGACAGGCTGAGTGAGCTGGGAGTGCTCAGCTTGGAGAAGAGAAGGCTCCTTGTGGCCTTCCAGTACCTTAAGAAGGCTTATAAAAAGGAGGCAGAGAGACTTTATATGGGCAGATAGTTTTAAACTGAAAGAGGGCAAGTCTAGATTAGCTATAAGCAAGAAACTCATTACTGTGAGGGTGGTGAGACACTGGTTGCTCAGAGAGTTGTGGCTGCCCCATTTGCAGCCACAACTGCTGAAATTGTTCAAGGTCAGGCTGGACAGGTACCTGAGCAACCCGGTCTAGTGGAAGGTGTCCCTGCCCATGGGAGGGGGGAACTGAATGATCTTTGAGGTCCCTTCCAAAACAAAACTTTCTATGATTCTACAGCTCTATGGTGACATTACCACTACTGAGGGCCAACAGCAGTGACTGCTGCAGGCTCATGCTGCCCAGCTGCCGAGCAAGGAAAATAAGCATGCTGGTGTTCCAAGGATCCAGTGGAAGAGTTAAAAAGGGGTCCTGACCCCTCACTGGAGAGCCTTGTGTAGAAAAACAAGCAGTGAGAAACTCCTGTGGAATGGCACATGCTCACAGTTCATAATACCATAGTTCACATACCATAAAAACTTAGCTTCATTTAGGTTGAAAGAGACCTTTAAGATGAGCAAGTCCAACTGTAAAGCAAACACAGCCAAGTCCACCAAGCCGAGGCAAAGTCAGCTGAGCCTGTTCCCACCAGGCTGGCTGGGTCTGGCACACACCACATATACCCACAAGCACGTGGCTGTTAAAGCATGTTCTGGTGACAGAGAGATGTGGGGTGATTCAAGAGAAAATAATGAAGCCACTCCCACCTGCCCGTGTGAATGTGACTCATGTGGGCTCAAACACCCAGATACAAATCAACAGTTCATAAATGAAATATAAAAGAATACCCCCTGAGGCCTGGCAGCCTGCCCCACCTCTCTCCCCCTACTAGGACGTCTGTCTCTCTAATGGATTCTCTCAGGGTTTGTTCAGATCCTCCCTAAAATTACCCTGTGCTCATTCCCTGCCAGCATCTTGAAGGGAAGCAAAAATGCATATTTTCAAGGATTTTCCAGGAGAGGGTCTAGCTCTCACTCTCTTCTTCCCAAGTGGGAAAGTCATCTGAGTCAGTGTAGTCTTTAGCTGGGACTCTTCCTCCAAAGCAGCTGCTACCCAGGACTTTGGGGCGAGGCAGGTCAGGCTGCAGAGAGGAGAGCAGGACAATGATGCCAGTGAGTGCTCAGGGTCCCACTCTGCAGAGCACCAGGGGCAGCCAGTGTCCTCCTTGATATTTGAGGAAGCAACCATCTTGCAGCCCTGCAACAAGATGCTGGAGACCCCCTTCTTGCATCAGACCCTCTGCTACCTCCCCTACCTCGACAGGCTGAGGTTGCCAGCCCAGCAGATTTAAGGAGGCAGCAGCTTCCTGCTGATGGAGGGCTTGCACAAACTACACCTTTCCTAGTCCAGATGGGCCATCCAGAGCCCCACACAAGCATAATGTTTGGAGACTTCCTTTTGCCTGCCATGGCCAAGGAATCCAAGTTTCCACCAGCCCTTTCTGTTTAACTTGCAGGTCAATGAGATGCATTTCCTCAGCAAGACTTGTGTTCCCCAAGCAGAGGATCCAGCTTCATGGCAGATGATGCCTGCCATACTGCAGAACTGTCTAACTCTCTGCCATGTAGGACTACTCTTTCCTTCACAGCTTCCTCAGTAGTCTCTAATGAGGCACACATTTGAAGACTATAATCCCAGGAGGGCTCAGGCTGTGTTCTGAAATACGTGCTGTCATGTTGGATATCCTGACAGACATACATCCAAGCTGTCAGACAGTTCCCCAGGACAGCAGACAGCACTGGCAGCAGATATCCTCCCTGGCAGTAAAGTAAAAGTGAAACAAACCACCCAAGGGCCCTCTGAATACACCTTTTCTTTTAAATGCATCTGCCATGAGCCATAAAATGGTGTCCTCAGGTACAGGCTGCCAGGTGTCTGGAGAGGAGAGGCTTTGTGTAGGACTGGGCAAAGCTGAGCCATAATATGAAAAGGGCCGTTTTTGCCAAAGCTTAGAGCAGCCCTAGCAGATGAGAACAGAGCAGGGAAAAAAGATTGGAAGGTATGAAACCTTCCTCAAATCCACCTAAATCCAGTGAACTGCTAGTTACTGTGAGACTCTCCAGTGGGACAGCACAGCAAAACAAGATTTGTATCTGGGGCATGGTGGAGAAGCAGAACATGCTTCTCAAAACTTCACAAAGTCCTACCCTCACCCACATGTGGGACTCGTAAGGCTGTCCGAGAAACCTCGGAGCCAAAAACATATTGGAAGACGGGTACTGCAGCCCCACTCCATGGAGGCCCACCACCAGGGAGCTGAGCAATCCCGTGCGTCGCCCTTCCAGTCAGGAGTGAGCTGGTCCTCACGTGGCACCTTCCCCTCTGCCTCTCCCTCCCGGCGGCCCTGGGGAGCGGCGTGCGTGGGGGGAGGCGATGCACAACATGCCCATCGCTGTGCTGGCTGGCACCTTGCTGCTGGCACCAGCCTCCTGCACGCTTTCAGCTGCTCGTGCCCCAGTTTGCACGGCTGAGATTTGCCATGGGACTCCCGGAGGCCCAGAGAGTTTCTGTGAAGCGCCATGGTGTTTGCAAAGCGTCCACGAGAGAGGATCCCAGTGCCAGAGCCCCTCTGACCCAGACAGGAGTGGCACACCAGCAGCGCTACCCTCTCCCAGGCGGCCCCAGGCACTGCCAGCACCTTCCCAGGTCGCCCACTGCTGCAATGTGTGCGGACAGCTTGCGGAAGGTGGGGGCCCACAGCTCCTGGGGGCTGGGCAATCTTCTGCCCATCTCCGCGCGTGGGGCCCACTCCGGAGCTGCTCCATGGTGGCGCATCGCATCCACCGCCCCTTGCATCCACCGCTGCCGCTGCCACCCAAGAGGGGACCTCTGCGCCCACCCCAGAGCCTCCCAGCAGGCCAACCCAACAGCTCAGACCCATCCGCAGCAGCAAACCTCCACATCAGGTCTGTGCGGGGGCTGAGAGACCTGCCCGTGGCACACAGCACCTTCCCTTGCAGGAGGGACGGTTCTAGCTGGGAGCAGGTGAGTCTGGGTCAGGTAACTGCGCTCCCAGCCAGCAGCTGCAGGCCTGGGAGCTGCTCGGGCACCCAAGGAAGCGATCACGTTACACGGTGGGGACGTCCGGCCCCGAACGCCCCAGGCTGTGGTACGTGGCATAAACCTGAACCCTGCTCCGTGAATGCTCAGCGCTGTTATATTTAGGATGCAGAGCTATGCTGGCTACACAGGGTATCCTGTTTTCTCAGGGCATTTTTGGGAAACGAGTTATTCCTTAGCTCCACATTTGGATATGTGTGTGAGAGCAGCAAGGCATAGGAAACTTTCTTAGGTTTTTTGGTTTGGGTTTTTAAATTAAATTTAAGAAGTGATAGCAACTATCAATGTCAACCCAGTTTTATTAATCATGCTGGTGTAAACAAACTTAGGACATATCCCAATAGTTTAAACATGCATACTCTTGGAATTCACCTGTCTGGCAAGGTCCTGAAATGCCAAAGCAAAAGTGGGTTTTGTTTTCATATTCATATGGAGCATATTCAGAAACCATCCCTAATCTCACAGAAGCAGGAGTAATTCCCACTCTCTTCCTGTGCCCCCTCTGTAAGCGTGCCATGTTGCACGCACTGGAATTTCAGCCCACAAGGACAAGACTGAATGCTGCTGTGGTGCTCTTTTGAGTTCATTTCCAAGGTAAAGTATAGACTATCCAGAGTCAAGGCCATTTCACTGCTGGTCTCCCCACAGCCACACAGAAAACATCCCGAAGGAGCTTGGCAGAATACAGATGGATTACCACATCTCTGATGCACGAGAAGCAGCAGCGATAACGCAGTCCTGGAATAGCACAACCACCGCGTATTAATAAAAGCATGACGCACTGCGACTGATTTATGAGCTTGGCACGTTAGGTGGGAAGGGAACATGCCTGGTTCTGACAGAGCTGGCAGGTTGTTCCTTACATTCCTCCAGCACACACGATCCACTGACAAGTATTTTATAAGATTTACATTAGCAAGTCACAGTTGAACACTTCTCCACAGACAATACATGTAAATGTTATCGTGCGAAGTTGAGTTCCTGGAGCTGGAAGTGTACGGCCATTGTTCAAGTATGATACATGTCACACTCTCAGATGACCCAAATGCACTTACAACACCTCTAACATCGCTATGGATGATAAGAGAAGCTGCTTCCTTCCTGTTTCTCAGAACCAACAGTTTCAAAGTCACAGGGGATTTCCAGCTTTCATCTAGCAGCAGCATGATGTAGAAGCAACTCTTGACAATCCCCATTGGGACATACCACCAGGGTGTGTTAGTAGATGTGCCCATTGTTTCTTAAATGAGTAGGGATTTATTTCCATGCCTGTGGGATACTGCAAGCTACAATAAAACTTTCAGATGTTTAAAGAAAAGCTCCATTATTACCAGGGGAAGTATTCCGAAACCAGAAACTACACAGATTTTCATGCATTTATGAGTGGGCAAGACCAAAATGACTAACTCACATCAACTTTGCTGGATATACTGTCTACAGTTGTGATGCTGCACTTATATCATATGATCTGCCTCCTTGAATCTCCTCTGCTGCAGTGGAAGGATTGACACCAGCAAGGGAGAAGCCTGATCTCCTTTGGTTCCTCTTCCTTAGCAAGTTAATGTTCTGAGTTTTACTGCCAAAACCAAACTACTGGAAACTGTCCTTTCTTCTGTACCGCTGCAAAAACAAGTCATACAATTACAAAAGGTTGAAAACCAAAAATCATAATTACACTTTCACAAATTACTCATTCCACATCATACTAGATAATGGCAAGATGTTTTAGAACAACAGATGTTTTAGAACTGCATAGCCTAGCAGCAATTATATGATCTGATAATTTACAATCATCTCATAACACTGTCTGTCAAACTAGGGGGGGCCACAGGAGCCTTTTGCAGTAAGACTTTAAGCCTTTCATTTTGCAGCTCTCTGGCTCACCTTTCAGCCAAGGAAGTGTGTTTTCTGTAAAAGCTGATTGCTTTTCCACAGGCTTGTGTGACCTGAGCTTACAGGTTAAAGTTCAGTGTCCACTTGTGTAAATTTTCTGCAAGGCTCTGAATTGACAACCATGACCAGGTCATGCATGCAGAGTTGAGGTTATCTTTTCAGAGCTGCACTGTGCCACATTGTCCAGACAAGGGTACAAAACATTTTTAACAAATGTTAAAAATACATACTTGAAAGTATTTAGAATTTCATTATGATCTGGAGAACTTCAGATACCTAAACTTGATAGCATAAAATTTTTTTACAAAATCAAAAGGCTGCACACTTCCACTCCTTTTCCCTCCACAACATCCCCGAGAATTCCTATTTGTGGATACAGGGAAGAATCTTACCCGTGTAGGCTTACATGCAGGCCATGGAAAGGATGTCTGAGCCATACATCACTTGGCATATTTGGTTCATAATTAAAACTTTGTCTGCTGCTGATAGGTATGAAGAATTTCTTTCTTCAGTGCTTCATGTATTGGGTTTTTGGTACTTAAGACATGATGTCTTATGGGATGGAGATTTCCTAAAATGTATTATTGCTGGCTACCACATCACATCTAAGATTCAGTAGCAAATAACAGATTTTTTTTTTTAAGTAATATTTAAAAATATATTTCAGATTTTCCTTTACTAATTTATTTATCACATTTACTGACAGTGCAAGTGAAGCAAAAAAACTATTCTGGGAATGGACTGGGCACAGGTATTCTTTCTGTAATGATTTCAAATATCAACTTTATTCAAACAACTTCTTACTAAATGCCATCATAAGACATTTTAGCTAAGAGAATGTATTGTTGAATACTTCACTTGGCCATGTGTCCTGTGCATGCAATGCACATGTAGAAGTTAAATACTCTCAGGCTGTCTGTCCTCTTCAAGATGCTTCAAAGAACACACAAAATAATCACAGAAATGTCTTGTTACAGTCCCAACAATACACATACCAGTACACCAATACACCAAGCTGGAAAAATTGATCCGATTCCAAGGCAAGTAGATTATATAAAAATTATTAGGTAGGTTGGTATTACTTTCAGACTTGCAATAATAATAATAGCAATAATAACAACAATAATAATTTTTAAACACCTACTCTGGATTAACTTGGAAATGTGTTACATAACAGCTGTGGTACTCCCCCAGCAATTTCAGCAGCTCAGCTATGACTGTACACACATCTTTCATAACCTTGTTGGTGATTTTAATCTACCTCAACAACTGTTGTTCTAATAAATATTTCTTTCAAATGAAAAAAAAATCATTGTAGTAATTATACAATAATAATTTTCTAATTGCTACAAAACCACCAAAATAAGCCATGGTGGTTTTATAGTAATGGCTTTTTCTGTGATCATAAACAAGGACATGAAGCTCCCTGGAAAGTAAAAAAAAAACGTACCTGTTAAAAAAATATTACAGCTGAACCATCATTAACCTTTTCTGGCTATTGAAACAATGCTTGCTCAGGTTGTGTGATGAGCCACCTGAAATTGGTATTTGGCACTAACATGATGCTTTTTGTGTTGCAATAGAACATGGAAAGTGACAACACTACTATTGTGTATTGTCCAACAGTAAAACACCATGGTATTACGATGATTATTATTCATCTTCCAGAGTGCTGCAAGCCCCAGTCATGAAGCTACCATATCAGAACAAAATGACTGTTCTTGTCACAGGGAGCTTGCGAGGGGTGTGCATGGAGGTGACAGATGGATGCAGACAGACTGGAAGGCAAAATGAGCACTGGAACAGTTTCCATTAACACAATAGGTATTACTCCTTGCACACCAGTAGCATAAAATACTAAAGTTCTGTATACATCAAAGCCAAAGGGTATTAATGAGGGATGCAGAAGATACCGAGGAGGGAAATTTTCAGAAATTTATGCAACAGCTCTTCAGGAACAACAGGCAATTGGAAACAGAGCCTAGAAATGCTTATTTAGAAATCTAAAAATGAAGGGCACAGAGGCTGACCTGGTGGGACAATCAGACCAAGATAACTTACATAACGTCTAGATTTGAGTAAGAGGGATGGTGTAACAGCAGGCTTTGGCAGTCATGTGCGAGTGACGAGAGAGATATGCTTTACAACTAATGCAACAGATATGGCAGAGCCAGGGCAGTAACACAGAGCAAGAAGCAACAAGTCAAAGACTAATAAACAACCCACTCTGCAACTTTCTCAAGGGCTGTGAAATCAAAGTTGTTTAGCTGTCAAGGACAGAAAAAGGGACACCATACTTCAGATCAGTACGGTCAGGCTGGATTAGACTGTAAACTGCATGACCAGGTAGGAAAAACAGAGAGATATGCTGTAAAAAAATGGAGATTGAGATAGAGCTGGCATAGGAGGTTTTAGAAACATCCAAGTCAAAGCTGTTGACTAAGCACAATCTTATCAACAAAAGGACAACAGAAGCAGAAACTATGAGGGCTACAGAGTTGGGAATATTCAGTTGCACTGAGGCTGAAGGAACAGCTCAATCTTGAGGTGTCAGAGAAGCAGACTAAGCGTTCTGTCAAAAGGCCGCTCCTATTCCCACCTTTGTGTAAAAGGCACATCCAAAAAAATGCTTTTCTTAAGGCAATGGGTAGTGCAAGTAAATCCCAACAATTCTTACCATGCAACTGTTATGGAGAAGACAAGTGGGATTTTTGGAAAAAGTTATCCATCCATCCAACAAAAGTTAGATGGAACAGAAACACAGAAACTAGCAAAGCACACAAAATCCCACTTTGAAAACCCACCAATATGCTCTAGCTTATGCTTTCCATGTTGCCACCTGAAACACTTGAAATGCTCCAAGGTCCAGCAGGAGGAGAAAGTAGGAAGGTAGTTATTTCCAGAGTAGAGTAAACCAGGTTTCTTTTTCAGAAGATGCATCTACAGGACTGTCATGCAAGTACGAATGAATCTCAGCAAGTGCCATCGGTGTGGCAAGCCAGCACACTTACAAGCAGAGAGCAAAACCAAAGAGAACACGCCATCGATCCTGCTTTCCATAAGGCTTCATTCTATTTTGAATATCCTTGTGGGCATCTTAAAAGCTGTAATTTCAACTCTGAGGTTTTGCAAGCTTTGTTTTGTGTGGTGTATGATATCATAAACATCCTGAATATAATTACAACTGCAATTTTGTGGGCTGTATTTTCCCTACTCATAGCCCAAAGCTGATGTTTACAAAAACTTTTCTGCACACTTATTTGATTTGAACTTTTTATTATTATTACAAATGTATATTATTTTATTAAAAAAATTCACACTGAAGCAAAGTCAATTCCATTTCATTACAACCAAGAATATAAAATAAATGCAATGAACTCATAGCTTAGTTTTAACAGTCATTTCAAGAGTGACATCAGGACAACTTAAAAGCAGTAAACTCTCAACTCTAGAATGAGAAACAAGTATTTTGCTTTGTGTTTTTGGTAGCCCATTGGCATGGGCACTGCTGAATGCGGCCACCACAGATCCAGAGCGGCTAAGTTTTGTGGCAGCACCAGGCGCATACACAGTAATTTCTAATGGAAACTACAGAAATGAAAGATGCGTGCATGAAATTATTAGGAAAAAAAATAACTGAGCAGAGACAGGCACACTTCCACAAATAGTAAACATGGGAATATACAACTAGAACAATTTGAAAAGTTACTACCTTACATATATAAAAAGTTCTTTAAATTGCTGTTAAAAAGGACATGTTCTGTCCAGATTTTGTGTAATACTTTTTAGTGTCTACACAAGACAAATTTTTAAAAAAATTAAATAGCATTAATTTACTACTAAATATTTAGGAGATAACAGTGCATTAAGGACTTTTTTCATATAGTAATACACATCGCTCCTGTCTGGCGACATTTTTAGAAGATTACGTATGGCCTTATGTACAATACATTTAATCCTAAAACAATTCTTTGCTTAATGGTGTTAAAGTACCATTCCTGAAGATTATGAAGGGGAACTAAGCTTATTATGTTTATATAAAATATCATACATATTTGAACACTTCTAGCTTCCCGCCACCCCTCCTGCTACAAATGCGCTTCCCTCCCCCTCCCCAGATACAGTGTCACAGATACAGTGCAGGACTCGCAGCTTTCCCTATATTAGTCCTTCATTGTGCAGTTTGTGCTACATAAACTTCACCAATGCAGACCAGGCTGCTCATCCCATTAATTCCCCATGTGTTTGTTTCCTCCGAGCCACAGCGGGAAAAGCTGTACTCAGCAGCCCGCTCTCCCACCAGGATGGAGAAGACAGCTCTGCGCCTCTCGGTACAGGTGTGAAACGCTTTGGTGAGGGTCTACAGGTTATGAGCAGAGATGGCGCTGAGTAATAAACTGCACAGGCAATAAATAACATAAAAATGACATGGTCCTGGTTTCCCACAACAAACTGCACAATTCACCTCTGAAAGCGGAGAGTGTTTACCTCATGGGATAACGCCTAGGCAGCAAGGCTTCTTCCACGATGACTGCCACCCACCCTGGCAGCATGCATCAAGCTCCCAGGAAAAGGTAAATTATTTCACCCTCAGGAAGGAACTACAAGAGTGTGTAGAGCCTACACTTCGCAGCCAGTTGCTTTTGTTTTCATTCACTCTCCTCCCGGTTGTGAATTTGAAGGAACAGAGGAAGTCAGCTCGGCTTCACCTGTGCACACAAAAGCTAGAGAGAGGAGTGGCATGTGGTCATCTATCAACCCAACCAAGGCAAGAAATGCAAGTGCAGCTTAGAGAGGTTGTGGCAGTCACTCTAGAAGCTGGAAGCTCACTCAATTAAAGCACCTTACATTGCTGTGAAGTTTCACACTCTACATACAGATTAATCTACACCATGATTTTGCCTTATTGGCACAAGAGCCCACCTTAATTAACCATATGGTTCCCTGCCACCTCCTGATCTTGCATGAATTTTGATGATCAGCTGCAGGTCACAGCAGGGAAAAGAAACGTTAAATAACTGTAGTACAAAAGGCAAAATAATTTTGAGAGAACAGAAGGATGAAAAGAACAGGAGGGGACAAAAATCACTCTGCCTTAGGTTAATTTCCAGAAATGTGACATTCAAATCACAGAAGTATAAAAGAAGTGTTACTTAATGCATTGGCCAAATACCCATTTGATCAAAAGTACCTCATCCTAACATCAGTAAGGGATGGGACAGAAAGGACGTCACCCCAGAGTCACTGAAATAAAGGAACAATTAAAACCTGTTCTTTCAAACAGGGTACTACAGTATGTATAAAATGTAGCATTTCAAGGGTTATATATTGCAAGTATTCTCTGGGAGATTATTTTTCCCCAGAAATATTTTTTTCCTTCCAATTGCTTCATTTAATTTTTCACCACCTTCTTATCCATTTGATGACAAAAGCAGGTTTTAGTTGCTTTTCCAGAACAGTTGGGTGTTGTCAAAATCACATGATGGTAGGTATGGCCAAAGCAAGCCAACTGCTCACAAAAAGTAGGAAAACAGCACAAGTGTGAGGAGGAAGGGGGCACTAAAGATGACTAAGAGACCAAATCCAGTAAAACCATGTATGTGAGTAGCTGTGATGAAAAGCATTCTCCTCAGAGCAAACAGATCCACTCGTCTTACTACATCTGATCACAACTTCAGTGTGAATGTGTACAGGCACACCATTTATTTTGTGTGGGCACAGCACAGAGGAGAACACTCTGCAGTATAAAAACCTGTTACCACTGACTATTTACATTTAAACTCCTCTCACTTCACTTCTTCTCTGGACACCAGCAGTAGAAGTTCGCTGACGGTTACACTGCCAGTAGCTTTCTAAATGCATTCCTCTAGGTTTTCTACCGCAAGAGTCAGCCTTATTTCTGAAGGCTGAAGCAAAAATGAAGCTGTCCCAGATTACATGTTGTGTCTCTCTGAATAACTGTGGTTCCAGAAGTTGGACAATAATCCTCTGATTATGCTTCTGAACTCTTGCTTAATTACTGGGGATTTTCTGCCAGCTACCCATCCACTTGCAGTCCCTTAGGCACAATCAAAACATGTTTGCTCTAGGGAAAAAGAAACATTTCAGTGCAATCAAGCGCATCTGGTGTAACTAATCTGGTTAATCACAGCAATGTGAGGGACACAGAATATGCATTATAAACAAGAAAAAGGACCAATTTTCAACATGCTTTTCAAACTGCACAATAATTCCTCTTAATTATAAATTCTAACATAAAATGATTAAATGCATTTGTTTTTGCAAGTCTTAGTATTTCTGTCATCTTTAAATTTTGACAACTGACTCAGGAATGTGAAAGAAAGCTAAATTTATAGAACTCTCACACACATTAAATAAGCTACTTAGGAGAAAAACAGAAAAAGCCCATCATCCACATTCCTACTGAGACTTGAGGGCAGTAAATACATTTTTCTGACTATTTTGGTGTCCAGCCTGGGAAGACATTCCATTCTTCTGTTCCAACAGATCCTGAAAGCATCTCCTTTTTATGTGACTATCCTGGTTTCATTTAAAATAACGCTTAATTTAAAACTAGTCAGAGCATGATCACTGTGATTTCAAGAATTCAATGTGAATGAGTTAAGGAATATCAGCAATCTTCTGTTTGGCGTTCAGTCCAGTAGCATGAAGCATATCTGTCGCTGCAGAGACTTGGGTGGGTTTTTTTATTTTTTCATTTTTCTTTTTTCATTTTATTAATTTTTAAAATTTTTTATTTTTAATACTTTGCCTGAAAACTAGACTAATAAAAACAGAATAGTAAAATACTCTGGAACAGTAAAATTTTGCTGTTCTTGACATCCATGAGCAAAACAGTAATATCCTGTGAAAATAACATAGTGCTTTAAAAAGGTGCAATATACCTGTATAGCTAAACTGGTTTGCCTAGTATAAAACTAACTATATACAAGCTTGAAAGCCTGGGAGTTCAAGATTTTAAAACTTTAAAATCCCATCAAAGAGATTGAAAAGACAGATTTATGGCAATCACTACAGCGTAGGAAGGTGCACCAGGAATCCTTCAAAATTCCAAAGGTTAAAGAAGTTAAGTGCTGGGTTCAGATCAGAAGGGTTCATTAGAGTAACCACAATGGAGCACATGCAGGGGCAGGGAAGAAGGAAAACTTCACAAGAATCTCCTTTATGGCAATAAAGGGATGGGAATGGGGTAGGGGAAGTCTTCAGTGAGTGAAGTTTTCCTTTTATCATCATGAATTTTAATTCTGCATCACAGTTTGTATTTTTGGTCTTCTCATCGTTACGAACTTCATATTGCTGGAGTCTTCTGGCTTCAAGTCCATTCCTTTCTGAGTGCAGCCTGTCAGGCCCCTCAGTACCTGTGAGACGGATGAGATTGGTGATACTGAGAGCTCTGCTGAGACGATGTGGAATAGCCCATCGTACTCTGGGACTGAGAAGATCCCTGAATGTTGCTTTGGTAACTCAGGCGCGAGCTGGAGTGCTGCAAGAAAAAAGAGAGGGATCAAAGGAATGAAACCCAGCCTGTTACAACCATGCAGCTCAGGAAATTTTTAACCTCTCTGGTGCTCATTAAAATGTGATTGGTGGGGAAGCTGACTAAATATAGGGTCCCATAAAACAAGTCAGCATTCTGATTTGCCATCAGCTTTAACAGAGCACACAAAATACACAAGAACCTTTGGAGACACCTAAAAGTATAGCATGTACACACCCATTTTCTGAAGAAAAAATACACAAGAGACAAGAGAGCAGACTCCCTTTCAAAAGTCATCTGTTTCTTAAACTTACATCTGTCATTATTTTAACTGCTATTCATGCTAAAGCTACAAACACCTTCCTCAAGATAGGCAATACTAAATATTATAGAGAAACATTTTATTCTTTTCTGAGAAAAAGACAGTCATGACTTAAGAGTTACTTGTTTTGTCTAAATGAAAAATTGTCCATTAAGATAAAATAATATAATTTTAAGCGAGTCTTTCAACCTGCTCCCTTATCTTCTGCAAACAAGGACAACTGCTTAAAGAAGGATATGTGTATGTACATAACCTCACATTAATTTTCCTGTCTGGTTTTTTTTTTCCCTCCACAGTTTGGGACAGTCAGCTCAGTGGACTCCAACCTCAGCAAGAAAAATACGTGGATCTTGAAATCTCCAGCCTGCTGAATTTGCCCTTTCATTATCATAACCATTCCCCATCCAGAATGATTCATGAGCTGCCCAATAATGCAAGTTTGCAAAATCACTTGGCATGAGAAGTACTGCTCAATGGACAGGAGACTGTCTAGCAAGGTAAACCCCATCACAATCCACATGATTAGGCTGGTTGTCTAACAGTGTCTGGAACCTGGAATTTTTCTCAAAATTCTGGAAATTTTTTCAACTTCTAATGAAAAAGAAGAAGAATTGTGATAAATTCTATGACTTCATAGGAGTTCTTTCTGGATGAAAGGCATCAGCTCACCATGCTAAGCAAAATACCCAAGGTCACATGAGGAAGGCTCAGTAAAATTCAACAAAGAATTTGCACTGTCATTTGTGGAAGCAACACATAGTGAGGCTGGTGAATGACAAAAAAAACTTCAACAGAGACTTTAGACCACAAGCTAAATGAAACTCAGAGCAAAGGGAATCTTCTGCCTACTTCTGAGTAAGATAAAATGGAGTAAAATTAATGCCGTAAGACTACAAGAATGCATTAACTTGCCCATGCTTATTTTTGTTCCACATATGAGAATTTGTTTTTAACAAAGTCAGACTTGGACAAATTGCAGACATTCCTTTCTGGAACAGAAGATAGACAGCCAGAAGTTAAAGGCAGATAGTCAAACACAAGCGTAAAAATGGATAATCAGACCACACGATTTAGTGAATGACATAAAAGAAACACACAGATCATAATTTTAATGCCTGTGCTGTTAAAGTTTAGAAGGAAGGCATCATAGAGAGTAAAAAAATATGAAAAAAAGAATATTGAGACTGCTAGCAACTTGTAAGGGAAAGTTTGCCAACAATTCAGAGAGCTGGATAAGAATTCTATAATGGATGTCATCAAATGCAGTACACCAGTCCTCAAGGTATAGACCAAACCTGACCAGCCATAAATACTATGCAGTCAGACAGCTGTACTGATCTGTCCAGGCCTCAAGCCTGTCTGGAACTTTTCAAAAAAGAAATCTAGTTGTCTTTCCCCTTAAATTGCCCTCAATGCCTTCATGACCATTTGTAACTGAAAAAGTCAAACAAAGATGGGAGAAATATGTCTGGCATTGAATAATCAATTGTCTGTGGAAAAGGTCTGAAGGGCTAAGTCAAGAAAACTCCAGAGCTGGGTGCCTTAAAACCTACTTATTTTAAATTTAAAGCAGCCTGAAAAGACTCTCTCTCCAAGGTGAGATCCTCTTGGAGGCTAGGGGTGGACAGAATCCCTAGCATAAGTTAAAATTTACCCTTAATATCTATCTTTTTTTTTTATTCTTCGTTCAACAAATTACTGCTCCAGCAAGTATAAACTCAGAAGTACTGAAGATCCTGGTAAGTTCAATGCTTTCTATATTTAATGTAAGTCACTTTTTCAGTGGAAAATAAAATTCTAGTAAGCAAAGACAAGTACGGAAATTCAAAAATTATTCAGTGATAGTGCTTTTCCTTATGAATGCTACTGTACTGGAAAACATGAAATCTATTCTACTTTGGTCACCTTAAAAACAATGCATGTGCCCTACTGTGGCACGAATCAAACGGATGAACCAAATTGTCATTCCTGTGCTTACATGCATCTTTTTTCTTTAACATTAGAAGCAGACTGAGAAAGTTACCAGAATAAACTACAGAACCGCTTCACACACGTGACAATATGAGGAATGAAATGGGAGAGCCTGGTTCTAACTTTGCTGCTTCTTCTCAGGATTGTCTCACATCTGCTCCTCACATGGGATTTAATATTGCCAAGGCTCGAGTATCCTGAACTTGATGCAATGCAGCATTTACATCCACTGGCTTCAGCAAGATTACTCTAAAATATAAAGTATGCCTCAGGTTACACCAAAAATTCATTAAAACTGATCTGTTCTTGCAGTGGGTAAGGGGAAAAATGACATTTTGGCCCTTGGCCCTATAGTATCAGAAGCAGCAAAATTTGCAGAGGTACCTGATAATCTGAAGGCATGACAGGCCCGCCTGAGTTAGTGCCTGAAGGCCCTATGCGTGGTTTCTTGTTCGGAGGCACCTGGTTGAGGCTGGAGTCCTGGCTGTGCTGGAGCCCCGCGGCCGCGGCCCCTCCTCCCGCGCCGGCGCCCGCCGCCGTCCCATTGGTCTGGGCGCTGTTCTGCTGCTGCGGCTGCGGCTGCTGCGGCGCTGCCTGCGGCTGCTGCTGAGCTGCTGTTTGCTGCTGATGCTGATTCTGCTGCTGCTGATTCTGAGGGAAGAAGCGACACAACACGGTCACTTACTCTGAGGTAGGTTTGTGAGCTTCGTGGAGCTGCCAACCCCGGCATCACCAAGGCGGAGGCAGGCCCGCCTGCCCGATGGGAAAACAGAGCAAGGCTGAATGCTGGGAGAAGTTCACCCTCAGTACAGACCTGCTACACCTTGTGGGGCTATTCCACTTGTGGTCGTTTTGCTTTTTCAATAAAACAAGCTGGACTTAAAATGGAAAGACAGTCTAGTGCCTCCTACAGCTACCCAGGTGCTCAGAGAGGATAAAAGGAACCGTTTATAACGCAGTAATCACCTAATGAACTAAATCAAAACACCCATAATTTCACTAGTGCTCACGGGCACACACAGGGAACCACCGTAGAGTTGTCCTAAGTGCTTCAACGGCCTTGTTCACTCAGAATCAAAACCACTTTTCAAATTTTCACTTTTTACTTTCAGCATTAGTGCCAGAAAGGTAAGCAAATTGAGACCTAAGGAATTGTATCATGTTTTCCTGGTTGCGAGGAAATTCTGTGGCAAAACTAGAAACAGGTTTCATTACTATTTTGGTTTCCTATGCTTTTAAGCACTTTGCAAAGAGTGCTGTGCTGGAATAGGGCCCAGGATGGTGCACAACTTATAGGGTCAGATAATCTTATTTAAATAGCAAAAAAGTGAAAATAGACCAAAGATGTTGAAGACAAAAGAGGAGAAAACAGCTGAAAGAAGAATCTGGCAAGGGAAGGAGAAGACTAGCAAAGGAAGAGAAGCTAGATAATTAAGATGACACTGGGACCTAGCAGGAAAATAGACAGAGAAAAGTGTCACAGAAGGGAGAAAAAAGGTTAAGAAGAAGAGCACAAGAACAAAAGACATTAAGAGCTGTTCTGGCTTCAGAGGGCTACAGACTAAAAGGAGTATTTGAGGAAGTGGAGGGAAAGTCAGAAAATCAACAGAGTACAACTCTGCCCTCCATGGTTACGGTTCTGGGAAAGACAACACATTCATCTGCTTTCGAACCCCAGGGATGGCTCCTCCATGTCAGCACAAAACCACCTAAGAGAATTGCAAAGAAATGCAGTTTCACTCCAAATGTGAGATATGTCACTTGCTCGTCATGGCAAAAACCTCCAACTGACATGAATTGAATTAAAAAGCCTTACTATCCTTCCCCTAATATACTGTAGGGAAAATTCCAGGGTAGGGTTTTTTTTCCTAGAGTATCTGCTTATATAATGATCAAAGCTTTAGTATGGCAGCCTTTTAATAGAAACCTCACTTTATTAGTTTCTCAGAAATCATGACAACCAGTTGCCACTAGCAGAAAATTCTTGACACCCCCTTCACCAAGATACTTTTAGTTAGCTCAAATAAATGACATAAAAGATCTGCATCTATGCCAGTCATCAAAATGGTCTCCCAAGATACATTCAGACAAAATTTGCAGTGATGTATTCATTTAAGACTACAAAGAAGACTTGCATCTTCACAGACTTAAGAGTGGCTTGCAATTCCATTTCACATTTAGCAAAACCCATAATGTATCCCCCTGCATGTAGTCCTCAAATCTCATTTCAGTCAGATTCTATTTCCTGGGAGATTTAAACTTCAGTAATTTCAAAAGCTAATCAGACTAGCTTGTAAAAAACCCTATTAAAAAGCAATTTATTTTTCATAATGGTTTGAGCTTCACTTACACAAACAAAACACCAGTAACAAAGGCATGATTTGTGTTAGAATTCTGAAATTTGTGTTTTCATAGGACTGTTTGGATGGAAGCAAGGTAGTTACTATTGTATGAGCTGAAAACCATCAGTTTTTTAATGTGTAAACAAATATTGAAGGGACTCCCACAATTAAAGTCAAGAGCTTGTAGCAGGTCCCAGGTTTTGTGCTTCGGATTTTAGCACAAAATCTGGCTGACTAGCCTGACCTTGCTCTTGTGTGGAACTACTACTGCTACTGCTTGGGTAGAGACTGAGACCTGCTCGGTCAGTCTCCAGCTGGGGCCTGGCTGCACCACCTTACTGCACAAAAATGGCTTTTGCCAGCAAAAACCTTTTCCTCAGTTCAGTCTGGTTCATGGCAGTTCCTAAATGACTACACTCGTGAAAGGTCAACACTTAACAACACATTGCCGTATGTCACGTCTCAGGCACAAATTATCAAGATGAAATTTCACAGTCCTACCTAGAAACAAACGTAGCAGAAACTTGCCTAACAGATTTAAATAAGAAAAAAATATTTTCACTTTGTTTTACAAACCCTCATTTCACTCTTGCTAACTAACAATTAACCATATTGAAGTATGAATGCTTATGCTAAATGCTATTTAATTCAGATGCAAGTTCCAAATAAACAGAGACAACTTCTCCAGGCTTCCAAATGATTATACAGATATTTACGGTTTTAAAAACAAACCAGTCTAAAAAAATCAAACCTTTCATTTACAATAACATCATAAAGCAACAAAGCATGGCACAGATTCAACTTTCAGAATAGCCTTTACCCAGATTTTTTACACTGTGGGAATACATTCAATGAGTAATGTGTGACTTATATTACCCAAATGGTCCAGAAAAAAGTTTAATTTTGAGTGTGCATACATACCTGACTATCCTCAGCAATTTCGAAGACTATTTATGTATTGGCTGTTTTAAATATAAACATACACCATTGTCATCATCCCTGTAACACTCCCAGGGAAAAGACAGATACTTACTTTTAAGTACACTCACTTCAATGTAAAAAACCCAGAGTAATTGTAAGGTTTCTTCTTGTTTTTTGAAGCTGTGAGAGCTGAAGCAAAACTAGTAACTAAATTACAATCAAATCAGTATCATGACTTTCATTTTATTTTTGCTCAGGGATCTGTTTCCTCCTTTGGAAAAAACTATCTGGACACAAAAATCATGGATACTACTGCTTATTCTCAGAATAGAAGAATCTGCAATATCAGTTCTGAAAGCAAAATCTGCTCTCTAAAATATAATTTTAAACTCAGCTAGTTTGTCATGCTACACAGAAAACTGAAAACAGAAGATTCACGTATTTAAATGCTTTCTCCAAGAGACAACAGCCCTTCTCACACAGTCCTCAGATAACAACAGTTCAAGACTGTTGTCTTCACATTTTGTTAGCTATACATCACTGTTGGTGCCTCACTGTACCCTGTTCAGTGCAAGTAACAAACTGTTTCCTACACTGTAGCACCATTGTCCAGCCTTCACAGCACTATGGGACAATCGGCGTGGTCATGCAGCACAGCTGAGCTACACACACCAAGCAGATCAGATTATGTTGCAAACACACCAAGATTTATTATGCACACAAACAAGTTCTCGCCCATGTCTATGGGGCTATGGGAAAGAGAATATTGAGAGCAGATTGTTGCTACCAGAACAGTTCACAGTCCTTATTACTCCTTTGTCTGAGGGCCCTTAAAACTTGATCAGGAAACTGTGTGCAGATGGATGAAATGTTCTGATGTAGTGCCAGAAGCAGGCTGCCACTATTTATTTGAGACCCCGACAGCCATCTACATTCAAATGGCTGGATGGATGCCAGTCATACAATGAAAATGCCATTCTTTTCATGTGCTCACAATATATTTTCATCATGCGATGTTGGAAGAGGTAGCAAGGTCTTCTTGGAACGACAGCAGCTGAGAGCAGGCTACTGCTGACAGAACTGCCAATCCAGCTCATTCCCCACAGGTCAGGGCAAACTGTGCTGCTGATACCACCTGAGACACACTAAGTCATCTGATACTTTTCAACTGTCTGAGAGGCAGTTCTAAGAGAGCTTTGCCTTGGAAACACATTCTTGGTTAACTCTTCATGTTTCACTAGTTTTCATTTGGCACCATGTTGCTTTCTTATTGCATACTTGTAAGTAAAAAAACCCAACCAAACAAGAAGTTCATTATACCTTATCCCCTTTCTCTTCAGGTTCATCTTCATTGAGGAATTCTCTTTTCGGATATGGAATCTGACAGCCAGCAAACACACTGAAACACAGTAAACACGTACACATGGCATGCATTTACTTAAAGCTATGTTAAAAACAAGTGCATATAACACAACTTCATTTCTTGTATTTTATGAATCCTGTTTCCACAAGTGAGTGGCAGTGTGAGCGCCCAAGATAGGTGCTGATTGTAATGTCAAATCTCTTTGCTGTCGACACAAGGCTGTCATTTAGAAATCATGGCATGGTTGAACATGCCCAAATGCCAGAACGACCACTTGTTGATCCAGATGGTAAAATGAACAAACACAGTGTCAGAGGTTCCGCAACACCCAGTTGGAACATGCATGGCTCACTGAATAGACTGATCCAAAGAGTATTAGTGTCTTATGAGCCTCCCTTGGCTTACAACAGGCTTCAATATATTTGCCAATCACAACTGCAGAGTTACTTTCCCTAAGCTTCTCAGGTCTTGTTCAGGAAAGAAGAAGATTGCTTTTGAATTCATCTGACCAATGGAATGTGGAACATTCTTTAAGGTTTATGGCAGAGACCTTATCATAATGTTATCCTGTAATCCATGGGGAGCTACAGCTCTCCACAGGATAGCATCAGATAACCACTAAGCAGAAAATTATTGGCAGCTCTTGATCAATATCAATTTCTTTGATTTCTGTGCCAACATTTAGAATACAATCAACATGATGTGGTTTTTAAAAGGGTGTAAACAGTTCCTAATCTTGCTGCTATGTAGTGTTTGATTTTTTCAAACAAAAAAATTTTAAAAACCCAACTAGTCTCAACTAGACTCCTTTTGCATTCCAGTGACTGTTTCCTCCTTTTAGTGTTGCCTGCTAGTTGAGGAAACAGTGAAAGCAAAGGCAGAAGTCTACCAGCATTAAATTCGTACAGATCATAATGCCATGCACCACCATGCTCCTGAAAACTGGGAAGAGAAACTGACAAAGTCTGCCAGTTGGAATTGAGTATGTCACAAACTTTTCATGACAGTAAAATATACAGTTATCAATTCTGTACTCTCAAGCCTTCTGAACAAGGGATTTGTGGGATTCTAGGCAGCCATTTATCTCTTCACTTTTCTCATACTGTTACTCTGTGAAAGAGGGCATGGGAATGGGCTGTAGGTCAGAGAACTGTCCCAGTCTCAGGGAGTGGCACAATCAGCCAGGCAATGGAGAGAAGGGCTCTGTGAGGCTGTGTAAGGCAGAACAGAAGAGGGCAGAGATTGATTCTCTAAATGCTGCAGTAATGTTGTCACTCTGGCTTCGGTAGTTTGCTCAGAATTACAACACTAGTGTGGAACTGGGTTATTTTTCATGACCACTCAGTTCTAGCACCAGGAGATACAGACACTTCTGTACCACACTTGTAGGTTCTACTGAGCATGACTGAGCTGCAACTTCTTGTGGACACAGGTAGGTATCTCTGATTTTCAGCTGTCATGTCATTTCAGGGACTAGCATGTAGCAGAAAGAAGTCACCCCAGATGTGCACAGAAGAGAGAATACATACTCTGATGTAGGCAGAGGATCCTCTTGAAAGTAGGGGTCCTGCAAAGCCTGCTCTGAGGTAATTCTCTTTGTAGGGTCCATAGTAAGAAGCTTCTGAAGCTGTAAAGCATAACATTAAAAATAGCAAAAAGCTTATCAAACTACCGTTTTTCAAACTATGACTTGTATGCCTTGGATTGTGAATTGCTAAATTATTTCTGGCTTGTCCAGACAAGCCTAAGTTAGTATTGCTTGTTCAGTGAAGTTCCCAAGAACTACAATATACATCCATCAAAGTACTGTGGTTGTGAAGTACTTCTCATGTAATAAACAGTTAAGTGTATCAGACAATATTAATTGCTCAGGCTGAACCACTGCACTAAAGCAACGTTAAATTCAGCTATTACAGGTTCATAAAGCATCATTTCTAAATAATAGCTTTTTGTTGTGGTACATGTATAGCTTTTATACTGTTCAGCACTGCTGGCACAAAAGGAAAAGTGTCAGAATGGACTGAACATGACCAGGATTCTGCATATTGCTTTAGAGGTGGAAACAATAACTCTTCATTTTTTGCACTGGCGACATTCCAGAATCAGAGCAGTCATGCAGCTCCCAAACCCACTCTAATTGGTACCAAAATGAGAAAGAGGAGGAGTAGACCCTTCCTAGTAACCTTTCATCCCTGCCAGGAGGGAAACAAGCACAAATTTATGAGCTAGAATGCTTTTGACTGCAGCACGCTATAAAAGAGGATTACAATATATCAGTAGCATAAAACAGGAATTATAGGCATATCACACCATTTTAAGTGGTTACTTATTTATCACATTCTGATAAACTTACAGTAGGAAATTTGGGTACTCAAATTACATTATACAGTATCCTGCTCTCACACAATACTCTTTTAATTCAAGCCAACAGTGAAAATAAAATTCCTTCTGCAAAGGACATCTCAGCTCAAACTCTCCTTCAGGTCTCCAACAAAAATTGCCTGGATATTCAGCAAAATAATGTGATTTTGGCATTCAGGGCTTTTTGTTCCAATAAATTAAAAACTTGACATATAATTCTATATTCTATATCTATGCTACAGTAAACAGCCTCAGTAAAAGCAATCACCCACCTCAAGAAAGGAAATACAGGGAATCATTTCTCAGTAGTTGTAATGAACCCTACTTGATAGATAAGGTCTCAAAATTCTGTGTATTTTTGCTGTTTTCTTCCCAACTCTTATTCTTCACATACTTTGTGGGCCACAGACCTCAACAGACTCACAACAAAACAGATCCATTGGGACTGTCTCTCCACTCATCAGTTCATTTGCAACTACCTCCTAAATAAATTTCTGCTGCTTGCCTAGGGATACACTTCAAGATATTCCTGCATTGTACACACCTGGAGGGTCTGAATGGGCACTTATTTACTGTGTTCATGTGTGGTGAGATAACTCTTAACTCTACATTTTCTGTGCATCTTAACAAACTGAACTTCTAAAGTGATGTCAGCTCTCTCCATGTGACCTCACACAATACAATATAGACAATAGTTTGGTACTCAGTATCTTTACTTCAAATCATCTTTCCCTACATGAAATTTTTTTGTCAGCTAGAGCACCTTCTGGCACCAATACAGGTTATGCAAATTTCCCAGTTCCTCCACAGTGACTGCAGGGACAAACATATATATTCTGCACAAGGCCACTCCTGATCTTTGGTACCCGATGTCATCATTGACAGAAGAGCACAGGGCATCAGCAGCCTCTGCCCCCCAGACTCCTTCCTCAGACCTGGTTGCTGCAGTCCTACTCGAGAGACAGCTCCTCCAGTTTTCTGCCATATAACTTGGTCATCACAAACTGTCTCCAAACATGACCTGTATTCTTTGTCACTCATAGGGAAGGCTAATATACTGCAGCAAAAGACCTAAAGATATCTTGGCCCTTTTAATGATTTGGTCATTCCCTTATCATTCCGGCTTCACTCCCGGGGATACAATCAGCTTGCCCATTCCAAGTAATACCACACACAATATCACTAACAGTGAGATAACCTGCCTATGCTACTGTGAACCAATGTCTTTGAAATCTGGTTATCTGTAGCTTCTGGGAAAATGAATTTTAAAAAAATGTCTGGAGACAATTTGTTTTCAGGGCAGCTGCTAAGGCAACATAGGAAACCAATGAGACTAGATTTCATCAAAATCTCATACTTCTCTGCAGGTCTCAAGCTCTCAGACTCCACTGGCCTGACGTGACAGCTATGAATACTATGCTTGTAACTTTTCCAGGACAGCAAGAACAGATGCCTCTTCCTGAATGGAAAACATTCTGCCCTTCATGTAGACATTATCATTCAATGTCAATCAGCAGAATGGCATAGTATCATTCTCTTTGTCAAGAGTCACTTGCTATCCTGCACTGATCTACTTGATGCCATCTGTTCCCCATGCACCACACTTCCTGTACTCATTAGCACAGTCTCAATCAATGACTGCTACAAAGCAGATGTCTTCAGAGGTCACCATGCAAGATGGAGGTTACCTCATAAAAAAAACTACCTTGGATATGAACAAGGAGTTTTAGGGAGTCTGCTTTACAATACATGTACCTGCAATGTACAGCAATGAGATATCAGGAAGGCAGTCCATAGTCCTGGGCAATTCTTATTTGGAGCTTTGGGAGACTGACCCATTTGAGATCAGCCTCTGTCTCTGTGGCTGATCATTAAACCACCCTTATTCACCCCTTGACCTGTGAGAAAAATCTAAAACTACCTTCCTTTGAGAACTAAGTTTTTTGATGATGTTCAGAAAGAAACACAAAATATGGTAGTTTTGTTGTTCTTCAGAGACCTGGTTAATATTTCCCCTGGGAAAAGCAGCCTAGCCACCCAAGATGACTCTCAACTCAGTGTTCAGCCTTAGAGAATTAGCAGTATAAGCTGATTTTCTGGTCGATTCCACTTTTGGTAGGAAAACATGGAAATTGATGTGCTAACTATTGATGTCTCTTACAATTGTCATTTATTCAGCTAGACTTACCCTCCAGGTGATTCCAGTGTGTGCCCAGTAAGTTGAGTTTAAGAAATTTTAATTCATTTTTCTTCAAGTCTCACTCTTCTTATGGAAATTCTTCCCTTCCACCTACTTGGGGCCAACCTATTCTGTTTCAACAGCTATTTGTGATATCACCAAGCAGTCACTAATGAGTCAAAGAGCAAATCTTTGCCAGGACGTAGAGAGATGACTTCTATGCTGAATTTGTAACTGAAAACAGACTGCTGAAACTCAGGCTGCACTGAGAGCCTCATTACAGAGCTCCCTGTACACAGCATTAGCAAAGTCACTTTGAACTTCATTCCTAAATTTAGACAGCACTAAGTCATCACAGAGGCATCTAGAAATGATGCTGTGTTAGACAGAGCAACCCTGTGTTGGCCTACAATGGATGAGTCAACTAGGCAACCAGCAAATACATGTTTAGGGATTTTGTTTGGAATTATCCCCAGACCAGTAGTGGACTACTGTCAGGGAGAAGAAAAAGAAAATCGAATTACTACAGGAAATGAATTTCTCTTTCCTCTTCCCTTTCTTCACAAAACTCCTTTGCTTTTGGGGGCTTTTTAGCTCTCTGAAACCACACAGAATCCAGACACATATTACACTCCCTCTCTTATTTGCACAGCAGACCTAAAGCTAAGGCTGGGTATACAAGTGTCTTGAAGATCTTAATTAGAGAAGACTCTCAGATCTTCAATACCAGAAGTTTAAGCAAAATGCGTATGAAGAAAACACATTTCAAAAATGTCCAGTTAGTGATAAATAGCTTTCTTTAACATTGGTATTCATTAGAATGAGATAGGAGCACAGACACAGATATTACCCTTAGAAATGCAATTTCATTCCTCTCATCACAGCAATTTTCAAGTTACACCTACCAAAAGAAAAACTTTGCTGTCAGGCTTGACTTTGTGTTTCTCCATGTATTTTATGAGGCTACTGTTGGCATATCTGAAAAATACAGTTAAAGAAAGACATGTCTGAAATAACAGTGCATTAAAAACATGAACTCTATCAATTGACCACAGAAACACTTCCCAACCCTCAGTAAGTAAACCGTAAAAACAACTGCTATCAGAAGACACGTCAGATATTCATCTAGCAGTTGCACACATAAAATGTGCTTTTCACCAAGAGGAGTGCTATCAACTGTGTAAAGATTATTTCCATGAAACATGCAACTATTATAGTATATGAATAAGATGTTGATAAAACTATGTGACAGAGAGACACAACTTGAAGTTTATACTCCATTTTTCTAAAGCAACTCTACCACAGAAAGTGTTCAGCAGTTCATCACAGCTCAACATTTAAGCTATTGTTTCCAGTTAGAACTTGGCAGAGCAGTTAGATTACCATTCTGTCTCCCCAACCTCCAGAAAACCATGCAGTCCTTACAGCTCCCAAGCTCAAAATTGCCCTAAATACCTATGACCTGTGCCTTGCCTTTAGTTTACAGCTCCAGAGGTTATCTATAGCCATTTTCAAAAGAAAGAAGCTTCATGCACAGATAAGCTTCATATCTTGTGTAAAGCCAGTGTAATGAATCCATGTCAGAGCTGGAAACAGAATCCAAAACTCTAAAATCCAAGTCCTCTACCTTACTTCAAGGAGTCCATGTGACTCTTCACCAGCTGTGATCTATTATCACCACTTGACTAATTCAGCCAAAGCACCAGGAAACAGAAAAAGTCGAAAATTCTCAGAATCAGAACCTATTGAACATTTTACCTTCAACAGAAATTTCTGTCCAATACATTGCTGTCTCCACATATCCGCTTGCCAAAAATACCAGTGTTTCCCTATTCTTTCTCACACAAAATGAATGAAGTTATCTTGAATATGTAATGGAAATGGGTTAAGCAAGCTCATTTGTCTGTGCCTGCCATAGATTAAATTACTTAAAACAACCCCTTCTAGAGAAATGAGGAGATCACTCAGTTGATGTTCTTAATAAGCAGCTGAGGGAGAGAACACCATTCAGGTAAACCAGCTAATTCAAACAGGACAGCTGCCACAGCGTTAGAACGCAAATACTTGAAAATGCCCTCCCCAAAATGTTAGAGCATAGGAGCCGATTCCTGCCTCTACCACACTCAATGAACGGTTGTTACATTATCATTACTTACGTTGTTCTTCTAAAATCTTTCTGAAGAGTTGGATATTCTGGCATCTTCCTTATGTCTTCCCAGTCTTTATCTTTGGTAGTGTGGAAAAAAGAAAAAGCATTTACAATTCTGAACTTGTAGGTTAAGTAATACTCAGGAAGAAATAACTACAGGAGTTGTTTGACCTCCTGTTTGTTGGCCAGTGCTATTGTTCTTTAAGTGTCAGCATTTCCAAATCCATCAAACTGACAGCTTCTTCGTACCTATACAAACAACTAGTAATTTCCTTTAGAAAAAAAAAAAACACAAACAACTCAGTAGCGTTATGTCTGTTGCTTTAATGAAAATGAATTACCTGCAGGGAATCCCATTACACTGAAAATTCGGTCTAGCTGATCATGATGAAAAGGATTGCTTGTTTTGATGTCCTCCTGGCGACAGTGAAATATAGGTTCTGAAGTCAACAGTTCAGCAAATATGCAGCCAATTGCCCAAATATCTAAAAAGAAGGGGGATAATTAGTGAAAATTTACTGTAGTCAATTGCTCTGGTTTTTGTTTCTCCACAATTTCCCAACCTGTATAACCACAGTAAGACAAAACGCTTCACATTTAAAACCAATGTATTAATGTAATACATTAAAAAGGGTAAAATCTGGAAATATGTTTTCTTTAAACCAAAATTAGAGTCTCAAAATCCAATTGGTACCATGGCAGTCCAGCACTTAACATATTCACAGTTATGGCAGAAATCTACACAATATTTGCTTAACACGTAGCTTCAAGGGCATTCCATTGACCAAAGATTATCTGCCACAAAGATACATTGAAATAATACTTCTACCACATATTTCAGAACAATTCCAAACAGATAACTGACAACCAAATAAATACTAAGGAGAAGACTAACAGCTGATATGTTTAACCAAATGGTGCAAGCTAGTTAAAATTAGGAATAAAAATCGTAACTTTAATCAAGTATAGAAGAGTGATTACCAAACTTGGA
>WEKY01050777.1:0-31485 GCA_013390045.1 Picathartes gymnocephalus
ATATATATATATATAAATCCAGTTAGTTACACATGAAAAAGGAAGGCATATTATAGGTATATATCAGATGATTATGTAAACTACTTTGAAAATTCAGGGACAGTAATACAAACCTTCTATTTCTGACTGCAGAGATAAGATGCACTTTTTTAAATCGACAAACACACTTAGCTTTTTAATGTGCGAGTGATATACAGTTTCTCCTCAGAATATGTACTGCAATAGAAAGCAGATGTTTTGAGTTAAGATTTAAATCACCAGCTCTTATTGAATTAGGTGAGTAATTATCCAGAAACATGGACTTTATATCACATATTATACTCATTTCTGTCTCTATTGGGGAAAACAATGTTAAAGAAACATGCCTTCCTCCAGAAGCAATGTGTGTGTGATTTTCAGAACATTAGAGAGCTTTCACATTAAACCCCTAGACCTTATCACTTCTACTTCATAGACTCAGAGAAACCCTACTAATCTTCCAATATTGACAACACTGTACTTGAATTAATGTTTCTTTATTATCTTCTGTTGTAGACATCTAAATAGAGGGCGTATCATATGATATGTTACTCATCTGGCTTAAAATATCCCAATTTTGCTTTAAACTGAAAAATGTTAATGTTTAAAGAGTTCTGTTTTCCAACTATTAATGGCTGCAAATGGTGTTAAATCTTTACCACAGTTCAGACAAAAGATATTCAAACTGCGTATCAAACATTAATGATTATCTTCATGAAGTCACACATGAAATCTAATTGTTCTTCACATCCAAATTTATTTACAATTTCTTTCTATGCCAAAAATATTTTTTTTCCCCCATCAACAAAGCAACACAAAACCAAAATCTGACCAACATGCTTTAAAGTATGTATAAAACTCACATATATCAAGTTTCAGAAACCATTCCCATCTGATATATGTCCCAGAAAGAAAAGTGGGAGAATTAAAGACAATGAAACATAGTACAAGCAATTTCCTACTCCCTTTCAGGCTTCTAGTACTAACAGAAAATCCTTATATAATTTAAAACTGGTAGAAATAGATGAACTTATCTTATTGATAACCAAAGCCTGTTTTTCATCTTGTCTCTGCAATTAAGAGCAAATTATCAACATTTCTGGCACTGGTCTTTGTTGCTTCTGAGCATGCAAATATCAACTTGTACCAGGAAGTGTTTCACAACAAGTGCTGGTACCAAGGCAGTATGAACTTACGAGCCCTTTTTAAATCCAGAACACAAGGATTTGTGTAACCCTTGATGACATGTGCACTGCAGAACAAAATATCTTCTGTTAGAAGTAAAAACTATATGTCAGAAATACTGAAGGATAAAACGTGCCCCAATAGGTTTATTCTGTATGATGGCTTCCCCTTCAAGCATGAGAACAATGACAAAACTTTCACAGGAAATGCAAATATGAATACAACTCATTTTTAAAGTAGGCTTGCTTTGTTGCATATACTGAAATATTTTACCAAGTATTGCATTTACTTTGAAAAAAACAGGGTGACCATCAACTAGTCAACTTCAAACTCTTATAACCATTCTTCCTTTAAATGGCAAACTTCAGAAGTCATTTAACTAACAGTAAATCTCTTTATGCTATAAAGTTCAATAAAATTAAAATTGCTCATTCAATATCTGAGTTTATGAATACAGTTGTTCAATCAGAATATATTTTGTACAACCTATCAAGTATGCAGTCCATAATCAACAATTATGGAAGGCAACCATAATGGCACTAAGTACAAAAGATCCCATTTCATTGCTTGTGCAGGACCAAAATTTCCCTTTCTTTTGTATTCTGGACAAGCAATTTTTGACCACAGCTAGGACTCCTGTGCATCACTGCCCTACAATATTCTTCTGGTCATCACAGGTGTAAGAATTAATTCCCACACTCTGAAGACTTAACAATTAAATAATTATATATCTGATTCCCTTTCCACATGGTTCAACAAAGCCAGGATGGAGTATCCAAAGAACCATTCCATTTTTCTTGAAACAATTCAAGTTCCAAGCACTGGATCTGTGCTTCCTCCGTACAACTCGACCATCAGTAAATCAAGATTGTACACAGAGACTTATTAGGTAATTGAAATGAACCTGATATAAACACTGGTTTCATCTATTTTTAAGTTATGTGTTGATGACAGTTACTGACTGAGTGAATCTAAGAAGGAAACTGAATGAAAACTTTATGCTTGTATATAGAGAAGTCTACTGGACTTTAAGCATAATGTGAGAGTTGAAGGAGGAGAGGATGGCAGAGTTGCGAGGAAGTGTAGTGAACCAAACCACAAAAAACTGAGAGATTTATCTCTGAAAGTTAGTTTGTACCCGATTTGAAAAGATATTTACTTTTATCCATGACTCTTGGGTTTCAGCTGTCAAAAGCACAGATACTAAGCTATATTTAGCACACAACCTGTGTCCTCTGCCATTCACTTTTGATGCCAGAACTATATTTCTGTTTTCTGACATGACTACAGATTTCATCAAGAAGTCTAGATGGTCCTTGGAATCAAAGACTTTTTTTTAATGTAGAATCAAAGAAGTGACTGCTTTTATGAACATTTTTAACATTTCAGTCAAATCTAACATTAACTCTTGATGAACCAAGACCAAAACCTCCAAAGTAATGTGATCCCAGATAGTAGAAAATAAATAATGTGAACAGTCAGCTTGTTACTTCACCATGTGTCATACCACTTCGGTTTCAGTTTTGTTATTTATGCTGTAAGTTGATTATATTGTAACACTATACACAATGGCATCACAGCACTTGGCAAAATACAAGTTGTTTCTTATCAGCAAATGTAGAATCTAAATTATGTACATTACTGCAAAGGATCACAGTACATTAAGGATGAGTGAAATTATGAAAGAACATAAGATGATAATCATTGACTATATATCATCATCAGCAGCAGAGTGGCTTTTTTCTTTTTAAGTGAACATCTTACATTATGTGCCTCATCCTGAGGATAAAAATAGGATGAGAGCCTATGAAGGAAAAACAGAAGAAGATGTAAGGTTGAGATAACATGTTCAGCCACTACAACTTACTGTGAACAGATACCCTCTCTAACCTGCCTCCCCTCCCTTCAAAAAAACTTTTTTCTTCCTCACAGTATTATTTTATTCACTTTCATTCTGATAATTTATTTTATACCGCAATTGTTCTGCAATCTTTACACAGAGATGTATCCTGTTCTGGAAGAATGAAAAGTATTCAGAGAGTAAACTACTAATGAAAATGAGTAAGAGAATTTTATCTAGAGGTTAAAGGCTGTCAGGAAAGCTTGCGCCAAGACAATTGTCCTTGTTATTTATTTCTATTTCTGCTCCATCTGGAAAGTATCTTTTGTTACAATGAGTGATGCAAGTTGCTGAACTGGTCCTTTGAGTAAGAACTTACAAAAATTAATCAAAAGATAAAATTCATAACTGGTAAGTTCCATATTTAACATGGAACTGGGAATACTCTCTTGAGTAAGAATTGTGGACATCAACAGGCCTTTGCAAAAGGAGGTCTATTTGTTTTCTTTCTCGATTAGAATTTTGTAATTTTTCCATACTGTCAGTTAATATATTTTGGAATGAAATTAACACAATCTTGAAAAATAAGAATAATCAGAATAAGCCCATAAAATTACATAATCATGCCTTCTTTCACATTGTGAAAATTTGAAATATTACTGATGATTTAATAAAATTCCCTTAAGTAGACTCACCCTGGCAGTTTTTCTGTCCTGAAGGTAACAAGAGCAACAATCCTGAATGAGATCACAACCCTTGGAATTGGAATTGCTGAAGGACTGTTAATAATGACAGTTGTACTTCCAAAAGCAGTAACTAATTCAATGTTTAATTAATGACATCTTTCGTCTAATTTTCAAGGATGCTCAGTCTCTGAATAGCCTCTCTTAAGTCACATCAGCCCTGCTGATGCCATTTTGAGCATTTAGGTCTCACTGTTGTACACTTAAGAGGCCAAGCACTTGGAGTGGCTGGCTAAGTTTGAAAATGTCAGACCTGTTGCTCCAACTTTACTTACAAAACGTAGTCTCTGAAAGACAATGCAGAATTCCCTTTTATATCTAGATACAAGCAATAAAACCTTTTATTGCCTTTTTTTTTCCTTTAAATATATGCCACAAATCAGTAATAACATATTAGCTTGAAAAGACATCAAGACTTTGCTATGGTGCACATCTTTCTTGTCATACATACAGCCTTATAAGTGGTCATGGTAGAAAGCAGAAACAGTCTCTTCTAAAAATGTATCCTATTTGTGCTTGTATAGGATACATTAACCTCTTGACGCCATTTTCCCTTCTAAAAGTGCAGTGGCAGTGTTTGTGTACGGATATTGTCTAAAATAATCTTTCCAGCAGAGAAAAGATACAAGATTATACAACAAAACAGTCAATACCATCCTGAGGGCAAATGGCTGTTCCAGATCTTGACTCAGCAGACTTTCATTTCCCCTTACAAACTATTATAAAAATATAGAATGATCCAACAACTGCATAGCTATTTTAAGTAGAAGCAAATGTAGCATTTTTCTGTGCAAAAAAAAAAATCATGATCTACAAATACAGCTGAAAGATACTTTCCCAGTGCTAGAAAATGTGAATCCCATTGAACTAAATATTTTTTACTTTTTATTTCATTCACAACTCAGACTTGGGCAATCATAGAATATTCTATGCTGATTAATGCTGATTTAATGTTGATTTTCAATGACCCTATTTATCTTCCTGGAAATTCTAAAAGAAAAGTCAGAAGACAAAAGTATAAAACCACCATTTTTCCAGTCTTCAGGATGAATGGTTTCAAAACTTGCTAAATTCACAAAAAAGGACTTTCTAAGTCTTAATCTTCACAATAGTCACCTTTTCGCTGTATTAAACAAGCTTTGGGAAAAAAAAAAAAAAAAAGTAGGATAGGATATTAAGTAAGATAGTATTTCTAGAACATAAGAAAAGTAAAAGTATTATCTATTTTCTTTCTGCATTCAGATGACTTCAGTATTTATCATGCAAGTGACTAAGCAGCATTATTCATCTTGCCATGCATCTACGAAGTGCCATAAACTTGTAAGCATTGGAATGTATATGTTCTGAATAGTCTCATGGTTTAATCTGTATCTCAAGGTAGAAAACTGAGATGAAGATGGATTGATAATCAACAAATGTGTGTGCCTATACTAAATGAAGATAGAACTGCTATTACTAAGGATCACAGTCTAAAACCTACATTTGGTCAGGAAAAATGGCTACTTGACAAAAGCATAAAAATGTAGTGAAACCTAAATTAAACACTGTGATACTGACAGAGTACCGCTCTCATCTAACAAAACCTTGTCCCTTCTATATGGAAGCAGATGAATATAGCCTGGTGTTCTGCACTCAGCTCATTTTGAAAATGCTGAAAGCTTAGTGGTAAGACTATAAAGTTTCTAGATCAAAAGAAGAAAATTATTCATGGACAGAGAGTCTCAGGTGGAATGAGAGCAGATGGAAATCTGGGAATTATGTGGCTGCTATTGAGCAAGGACACATTGAAATCTCCTTGTCAAGGGAAGGTAGCTTTTCCATTTCTTTCTTTCATGGAAGCAACGGCAGAAATGAACCTTGGCATCTTCTGGTGGGCTTTATTTGCAGTGGAAGTATCAGTGTCTCTTGTGTGTTACCACAGGCTCCCTTTACAGTCAGTAAAGACAGGCGCTTTCAAGGGGCACAGTTTCTGACCTATTTTAGATGTCTATTTTAGTTTGAGATGAATCACACCAGAGAGGCGGGAGGCAGTAAAGACAGAAATGCCTACGCTCTAGATATCTGAAGTTAGGTACAGTGAATCCTACCCCGGGAGCCTGAACTGAATGTTAAACAAATTATCAAAACATGACAAGAAGATATTATAATCAATGACAAACCCCCCACCACTGATTAAGTACACGTGAGGGAAAATTACTATCAGAAATAAAGATTTCTATAATAACTATGTGAAAAAAAACCCAAAACCACACAAACGCCAAAAATGGCTTTTCCCACTTTCCTGAAACAAAGTATGTGAAAAAAAAAACATCTGCAGCAACAAATTCACAGTCACCTCCACATTAAGTCTGCTGCTATAATCACAGGGAAGATTAACACCCCAGACTACAAAACAAAAGACTATTGAGCATGGCAAAATTAACTGCAAAATTGTCCATGTTTTATTAAAAGATATAGTGTGACACAAACAAGTTAAATCACATCTACAAGGTTAAATAACAAAGCAACCTCAGGCCAGGCAGTTCCTAATTCTTAGTACTGTATCTGTGCTTATTTCACATTCACTGCAGCATGAACGTATTTCTTATGAACATTAAACAGATATTATAGACATTTATTACAATTCAAAGATCAGAATTTTTTTAGAACTTCACAGAATTTCATGTATTATTGCAGCAGCTTTAAATTTTTATTAATGTCAAGTAGTGGTGATGTTAATTAGTATGTTCTTAAAATGGCACAGAAAATCTTAAAAAATAACTGCAGAGCACTATATATACAAAAAACTTAAAACGTATATAAAACATCTGTGGTAAATGGAATAGTAAAACCACAGTATTTGTCATGTGTAGAATACTTTCCTAAAGGTAGTGCATTAGGAATTTTCTTTTGAAGAAAAGAAAATGGTACCCAAAAAGACCCAACTCCAGGTTTAACCTGTATTGTCCGTATAATGGTTTAGTCCTTTCCTGAGTCTGACACAGAACATATTCTCAGCAATACCTCATGGGAAACAATTATACATCATCCTTCCTCTTCACCCACTGGCCTCTCCTCTAAAGAAAATAAATAAGATACATTTGATGTAGCTCCTCTATGGAAGTTACATTTAACATAAATACATCCTGGTTTCTTTCATCTTTAACTAAACAGTGCTAATCCTGGCAGCCTCTCTTCACTTAAAAATTCCTTCTTAGCCCTGATCATTTTCACTATCTGTGTCTACATCTCCAGACAGTAGTTTACCACGATGGAATATATCTTGTTCCTTCTCTGTACAGCCAGATGGAAATCAAAAGGAAACATTTTATCTTACTCCTACTCCTGTCCACTTACCAAGACTCCAAAGGTTCTAGTGGGCACATGGAAAGCGGCACTGAAATTGCATCTAAGTGTGGTTTCCTAAGATTGAACAACACTGCACCTCAGAATAAACAGGTGCCATACAAACCAAATTAGACCAGCACAAATACAATTTTAACTCCAAGTTTTCAGACCCTGACCAAGAAAGATAGTTATTAAATGGCAGAACGGTTGCCAGTATTTGCACAGTCTGTTTAACTGAAAAGATTAAGATGACCATGGACGTAGTTTGACAGACAAGCAAGATAGAACAGTTGGGAAAATAAATTGCACATGAGTTAACAACTTAAATAAAACTTAAGATTTTCTTTTTAAAAAATTTCTGATGACTCATTCACAATCATCTCCCCATAAGTTTCCATTATTTACACTCCGCCTCATAATATCTGAACAGATGAACTTGGTTTATGTGCAAATTAACCAAGCTATTTTTTCTACTTCATGTGTCTTCGAACAGTTCAAAAATTAAATTAATCAGTGAACTCTTAATTTGCTTTACAAGAACCTTCAAAAATTCTTAATAATTTCTGAAATTTATTTTTGTAATTAATGCATCTGAAAGGTAATACAGTAAAAATGTACAAAATGTTGACTTTGGAACACTGAGTGCTATAATTAAATTAAAAATGACACGTTTGATGTAATTTGTTTGATGCCACGGTTAAAAAACAACCCTTTACATGAGGGCTAAAAAAGAACTTTTGTATTATCAGCAACTTAAAACATACACAAATCTCTTTCCCAGATACCCTCTCAAATAATTCTTTTCTCAGTTCAGTTGTTTATTGCTTCAGTTTAGACAAAGGTCATCCTACCAAGCAATCCCATCCCAAACATTACTGTGTTTTGCTGTTACTGCCCATTTCTAGAGTTGCAACTAATGGAGCAAGAAAGAGGCAGGCATAATGTGTCAAAGCTAAAACAGAAGAGGTAACAGAGTTGGCATGGAGGCTGTGATATTATTAGAGGGAAATGGAAATCTATATTTATAGGAGTAAACTAAATGCGCTTGGGAAAGTTCCCAGTTGTTGTGGCCAACTGGCACAGTAGAGCACACAAATATGTTAGTCAACACTGAAGTGTCCAAAGAGCCTGCATGCAAACTGCTTATTGGGAATGGTCCCTGCAACAGTCCTATTCCCACACCATAATTAGTAATTGCCTGGAAAAAGTATAAATTAGTGTGAATGAAAAGTGTGCCAGTCTGGGCTAACAGATAACTACTACAGATGATTGTGTTTGACCATCCAGGAACATTTCCCAGTACTATTATACTTGCATATAAACATGCTAAGCCTTTCCAGAAGGTTTAAAGTTATGGAACACAGTAAAAGATTTTATGCATTTCCAGTCTTGCTGTTGAAAATCATTTGGTGTTTAGGGAAATTAGAGATAGGATATGAATGATCAATATCAACCAACTATTTCTAAAAGTGTGATCAAGATAAATCAGACAGGATGCAGTGTCATAGTTGCATTTTTGGCTGAAGAATGCAACATTATATTTGGGAAGAGAATGCATATTGGTACCATGGACAATGGTTACTTTTCATTTCACTCAGTTCTCCCTAGCGGTTGATGTTGAAGGCCACCCTCTTGTCCTTTCGCTGTTTGCCTGGGAGAAGAGGCTGACCTCCACCTGGCTACAACCTTCTTTCAGGTGGTTGGAGAGAGGGATAAGGTCACCCTTGAGCCTCATTTTCTCCAGGTTGAACAACCCCAGCCTCTCAGCCACTTCTCATAAGTCTTGTGTTCCAGACCCTTCACCAGCTCTGTTGTCGTTCTCTTGGCACACTCTGCACCTCAATGTCATTGTTTTAGTGAGGAGCCCAAAGCTGAACATAGAATTCATAGTGCAGCCTCTCCAGTGTTAGGTACAGGGGGATGCACTGCCACACCATTGCTGCTACAGGCCAAGATGCCATTGGCCTTCTTGGCCACCTGGACACAGCTGGCTCTTGTTCAGCTGCTGACATCAGCATCCCCAGCTACTTTTTCCCTGGGCCATTTCCCAGCCACTCTGACCCAAGCCTGCAGCGCTGCCTGGGGTTCTTGTGATCCAAGGGCAGGACCCAGCACTTGGCTTTGTTGAAACTCATGCAACTGGCCTTGAACCATCAATACAGCCTATCCATGTTTTCCTTTTATTCTATTCTAAGCATTAAAACTGTGTGGTGTGGCTGTGCTTCTTATCTTATGGAAATAGAAAGCAGTAGTTGCCCTTTTAGGTTGGTTTGTTTTCTTGATTTGTCAGGTCAGCTCATCATGAAAAAAAATTTCCTAGATTAATGTTTTATGAGACTTATTTCACATTTCCTGAAATGTACCATAAAGACCTACTCTGGATGATGACACTCCTTGTGACCTAAAACCTATTCTCCTGAAAGTGTTTTAAAATTATTTTTGACATTCTGATATTGCTCTTTAAATAAGAAAGTACTGAATTTCTCAGAATTTGGCCTTATAATTACCTTAAATACAGAAAAATCTGTATTTCTCTATATTGCATTTGCATCCCAGTGATTCAGTCTCTTTTCTTCTGTGCAGTTGGAGGTGAGGCTGTTTTTTACTTTTTATTATATATCAGTAATTCAGACTCACATTGGCAAATTGTGGCCAAAACTATTAATTTTACGTCCAGCATGATATTACACAACCAAAGTAATTTTGTCATTCTTACTGGGAATTCTTGACAACTGCAAACTTTATACGGTCTCAAGTCTTAAGAACGGAGATCATGTGTCAAGACCAGCTCTGGATTGTCTGTTAAGATTTAAAATTATGTGACTTGATCAAAACACACAAGTAGTCTATAGCAGAGGAAGCATGGCGTGTTCCAGAGGAGCATTCAACTGCTATAGACAGAATGCAGGATTTTTCTCACCTTGCCACACTCCAGCATCTTAACAACTGTAATCAGTGGCACAGCAGAGTTCAAAAGACAACCTTCAGGAAGCGTTCCTGATGTAATCACCAAATTACAGATCATGTTCAACCTTGCGGACAGAAGTATTGCATAAAACTGTAGGTGCCTCTACTTGAAAAAACTGAGGCTTTATAAACTTGATCTCTTTTTTCCAGTCTGCTTGTTTTACAAATTATTTCGCCCTTCGGCAGTATGCAGCTACAAGCAGCTGACTCTGGAGAAGCAATTTTTAATTAAAACCTGTTTCTCTCCCTTTTCGTTTCAGTTAATGATTGCCAGGAGGTGTTGCTAACCACAGGCCCTTTTCAATACATTCTGAGCATACTCATATCCTATCACCTTCCACAGAAAAGATGGGTGCTTAGTATCTGTGGTAAGTGGGAGGACATGGATATTTCTCTGGCAGCTGAGCTATGTAAAAAGTCTCCACTGATAAGTCTTTATTTTTTAATTAGTTCTTCATTAAAATAAATTACTTGCAGTAGCGAATAAAACTGCCCTAAAAATCTAGGAGTACAGAATCGAAATCACTCTGTCAGTTACAGGAGTAAACAACTTTAGACAGAATGTTCCTGATGTAACAGTTTTCAGTGTTTCCTAGATCAAATTTTAAAGCCATAATATTTATGCTTTCATTATAATTTACTTCATGATTGGTTGGGAATTTATTACCTAAATTTGGGCTAGGATCATGTGGCTAAATTCACAGCACCGAATGTTTTTGCTCATTCATTCCTTCAAGAAAAGAGAGATTAATTATAATGTCTATTAAATGCTGCTGTCAAAACTACACCAGACCTTTTCTATCAGAAGTTACTTTCAACAGAAATGTTTCTTTTCTATGGATTTGGTAGGCTATATAATGAAAGTGTTTTATAAACACGGGGTATATCTTATTTACTGGTTTGTTTCTCTTTATATTGGCTTCTTCAGGAATTTAGTAAGCTAGTTTTATAGACACTATTAAGAAAAGGTTGCCTTCATTAAAGTTGGCTGGCTCAGATCTTGTGATGTTTCTTTGTGAAGATGGCAGAACACAAGGGTTGTCTAAAACTATTCAGACATGTTCCTGTCCACAGAAAAGTCCAAATGGGTACAGCTCTGTGCAGCCCTTTTTGCTCTATTGACTGTGATGCATCAGCCCTGGAAACACACACATAGAAAAGAAAATACTTTTACTCCTTTCCTCCAGCTGATACAGAAAACACCACTGACCTACACCCTGAAACAAACACACGCACTATGAACCCTGCAACTTCCAAATGCATCCTCTAATAACTTACAGTAAGAAACTAGGCTATTTCAAACAAATATTATACTATATGAGTAGGTTTCAGAACTGTTACGAAGCAAAGGCTGCCTGGCGGAACAGTGTTTCTGCTGACACATAATATTTACTACAGAGATATTGCAGAGATGACATAAGGGAAAAAATGGCTTAGGCTGGAAGATAAGGAACTTTCCCCATGAAACTAGGCTACATAAATAAAAGGATGAGGGAGTAACAGTGGACCAGTTACATGACTGCCATCAAAAAAAGATTTAATCTACCATCCAAGTGAGGACTTAACCCTCTCCAATTGGGTTTTCCCTCCAATTCAGCACAAAAGCATCTTAATGTACATGTAGGTGTTCAAAAGAATTGTCAAGCACAATGAATACTAAGAAGCTTTATATTTTTCTATTTCAGCTAATAAAAAGCCAGAGTTAGTATTTTTCTATGATATCTAATCAGCAGCGGGAGGGTTCTATGAGCAGCATGTGAGCACAACAGCGCTGTGCAAAGCGAACAAGGTTCACAGCAAAAACCAGAACACTTTTTAGTTCCTACTGCTGAAAGATTACATATCCGGAAGAGACTTACAAGTATTTAAATGTTATTCTGTCCACTGTGTCTTGCACTGGTTTTCTGTCAATTAAGGCACTTTAAAAATCAGCCTTCTGTGATGATTATAAAGTACTAAGAAAATAATGTTTCATCTTCAGAAAGATGAGGATGTTTCTTCAGGAAGAAAGAGAGGATAACAAAGCTAAAAACAAGTAAATAGGAAGATACTTCAAAGGAATTCACCTTATGTGAAAGATGCAGCATTCTCACCGAATCGTGGTTGCTTCTAAAACAAAACCATTTATCCCCATATGACTTGCAATTGCAAATACAAAGAGGATAAATGTGGGTATCAAACTATTCATGCCAAAGTAATCTGTGAATCATCAAAGGTCACATAAAAGTTGCATACTGGCTTTTAAATAGAGGCTTTAGAAAAATGCTTAGGAGAGCCGCTGATATATTTACAAAGAAGAAAAAAACCACAATGCTTACGGTTGAATTAATTATTTTAAAATATTTATCAACTTACAGGTAACTTATCTCAGAAAGCACAGGTTCGACTCCACACTAATCTCTGCCTAGTGTCATGGTTCTCCACATACAGTAAACAGGCACAGCATGCTAGGTATCTGAGCTTAGAAAGCGGTCCCTCAGTCACTAAGTAGGCTTTCCTTTAAGCATATGCATATCCTATTTAAAACGTAAGGGTCCACTTTCTAATCTCCTCCGCCAAGCAGCGAGTGCACACACCTACAAACGCTCAGCAATGCAAGTTTTCCCAGAGGTCCAGTGATATATGTCACAAATTCGTCAAGCACTCAGGCACTACATCTTTAGAGAATAGCCAAGTTGACACAGATGCTTTAGAGTCCTATTTTCGTTTTAATGGACATGGAAGGGCAGATTTACGTGCACAGCTCATTTTATTCCTAGCAAGAGCCACTCATTAAATGACACGAGAAACACAGGCACCCTCCCTCCTAGTGAAACGTGACACCTGAGCAGGCCGTGAGCCTGCAGCAGCCCTCGGAGGGCGGCCAGCCGCGGGCAGGGAAGGCGCGGGGCGCTGCTGCCGGAGCCGAGCGCTCGCCAGCCCCTCCCGCCGACCGCCACCTGCCGTCCTTCCCTCCCGCCGGGACACCGCCGGGGATGCCCTCCGTCTGCACAGGAAAAGGGGCTTGGCACAGCTGGAGACGGACAACAGGTCTGGCGGGATACAACGTCTTTCGCTGGAACACGGACAATGACGGAGAAAAATTATGTCTGCCAGGGCTTCTCCCCTGGCTGTCGTTCTGCCGCATAGGACTTGCTCCGGGAAAACAGATCCGTGAACAGCTGATAGGTGGGTGCTTGCTGTACCACGCAGATTGCCCCATCCATAACTGGTGGTACAGATCAAAGGAAACCAGGAAGGAGTTTGGAATACGTTGCCCTGACTTCCTGGCATCAGCATATCAGCTTTATATTAAAAAACAAAACAAAACAAACAACAACAACAAAAAACCCCAAAAAACAGAACAAAAAAACCACAACCGCCTATTAAAACTATTCTAAGTGAAATTTTAAATTCAGACTATCGAATTATTAAAGTTTTATTTCGGTCAGCAGTCCATTACTGTTTCATTATTACTTTAACTTAAGAGGCAATAAATAGAAACTACATAGAAAATCAAACTTTTCCGTAAGCCATATCTTCATTTCTTCCTGTCAGAAAGACATGGCAAAGCTTAGCTAATTCACATGCATAGTCCTCCTATAGCTAATGCACACGGACATAATTTTAGAAACCCTTTGGTTTTGTATTGCTTAAAATTAGTTATAAACAGTTCTAATGGAAGCTGAAGGCAATTATAGAGGAAGTAAATCAGGGGTCCTTTGAAGTGTTATTATGGCTGTTAACAAAATTAAATAGATCTATTGCCTCATTCAAGAGAAAAGGCAGTAAGGTAAACTCTTAACTATTTTTAATACATGGAAAAATATGGGACATAATTTTGGATTACCATTTTCTTAGTTTCTGCATTTTTTAAAGCTCAGCAAGTAGGCCAGGCATTAACTCATGAGAAGCCTCTAGAGTTACAGTCTAGCAAAACATTTGCACTTAAACAGCTTTAGGTACAGGTTTAAGATGAGCCTTCAAAATCACTGATTGGTAGGAGTACCAAATACTTCTCATGAAATTTTTCTCAATTTGTTTTTAGACTACTGAACTCATTAAAATAGCAAATATATAATCTTACTGAATTGAACTCTAAAGCTCACAAGTGGGACAAGTATTCATATCCCTTGCGAAAATTTGTACAGAACTGTGTCCTGTTGCATGCAAGAACTGTACAAAGACATAGTAATGTCTGTTCTCTAGAGGTATTATTATGTACGTGGCATTTGTAACAACACTGCTGTAAAGTGCAATGAGATTGAAATTTTATCTGAATTGTCACTGTATTAGGAATATGTTTCAAAATTATCTAGCTCTTTGCAGGAAAAATCGCACTAAGGTTTTCGGTTGAATTTATTAATGTGAAATTCATCAATCATAGAGTATTAAAATATGCAAATTCTGTCATTTGTTACCAGCATTCTTGATTCATGACATACAAAATGATGATGTGATCTGGGAGGACAAGCTTTCTCCTTCCCTTCAAGTGGGTGGCAAAATAGAAAGAGAAGCAAGCGCATGACAAGGAAAGTAAACTCTGGTGGGAATCACCTCTTGAGTCATGGGACCACAGAGAGCACCAGCAGCTCAGCACAGGCAGGGGATCTGTCACAGCACCCCACCAGGCCAAACAGAACTGAGAACACCTGCAGCAGCCAAATGGAAACCCCAAAGTCCCCAACCAAACATGACTAAAAAAATTGAAGGAATAGGATCTCTGAAACTGGGAAATTTGTGGCAGGTGCAGAGTTTCTCTAGACTTCTCTGCTGAAGCCAGAAATAATCAAGTTATGTGTAACACCTGTATAGATGTGTTGTATTCTGCGCATATGCTTCAACCTCTTAAATGCCCACCTGCAAACACAGCCTGCCTGCAGGAGTGGAATCAAGGAAAAGGACTCGTGGGCATGACTGAAAAGCCAATGGATCTCAGAAGTAACAGTGATTTTTAAAAAATTGGGCAAAAATTGCTCTATATAAAAGCAGCTCAGGTAAACTGAAGATTATTGACTCGGGGTTTTAAGAAGTAGAAGCAGTAGGCAACAGCACCAGTGACTGTGCTTGCCAGGCCTGTGACAAATCTACAGAAATTTATCAAGGATAACGCACAGTACAGTGGGGAAATTGTGCTTTCTTGGCCACACAATGACTATGACTTAAATTTAAGTAGTTGATGGCTGCATCCTTTTGGTTCTCCAGATAACAGACAACACATTAACATTCACCTCAGCAAACCATGAGGGAAAGTTTTACCCAGCCTTCAGTGAGGAAACATTTCCTTATGAGCATTTGTAAAATTAGGTACTTCATGTAGAATGCTTAAACACACCTTTCCTGTAAGCCTGCATGTATTGACAACCTCTTCAGATCAGTATCAGTCCTGATATTACATAATACAGGGCCAAATTCTTGAAATTATTTTGATACACATAATAAAAGGTAACTTCTACTCCTGGTAGGAATAAACATCCCACAGCCTTTTACAGTTTTGAGTAACTCTACAAAGCCAGGATCATTAAAGAAACTGGATTTTTTTATATTTGGAGAAAGAGAGGAACATGAATATTTGGGGGTTTTGTTATGATTTTGTTTTGATGTATTTGCTGTGAACATTAAATCAGAATATTATGCTGTAATAGCAGTATATATAAAAAGAGAAAACAAGAACAAAACTCCAAGCAGTGTTCTAAATAAGAAATAATTAAGCATGGGAGAAAAAGCCCTCAGACAAAACAAACACAAAATTACACCACCTTCCTTAGAACTCCAGTTGAGCTGTGGCTCTTAGATTCCAGGCAGATGTATTACTATGTGTGATTTCAGAAGGAGGCACCCATCACACATACCAAAAGAGGAAAAGCTGTTCCTAACACTAAGAAACTTTTCACACATCTTAAACATGAACAGACGTTGACTAAAGGCAATGACTTTCTCAAACTAGACAAAGTGGTATGTATACTCATCTATAGTATTCTGCCTTTTTCACAGATTCACTGTCACACATTACAATTTGTAGGCTTCAATATTAGCTCAAACTACTAATGAAAATTATTTGCACTGCTGCACTGGATTCGGATTTCCAGTTGCTAAGATGAAAATACATCTTTGTTTCTGTCAAAATATGAGGTGACCCAGACCAAGAGTGGGCATCTCTCTCCTATTATAGAGGAGACAATATCTGAGGCTGCTGCAAACATTTGTTTCAAAACATCATCTGATAGCTTTTTGAGCAACATAAGAGAGAAAACATGCTTCCCAAAACTGCAAAGCAGCAGTAGCTAGAGATGGAAACGCAAAAAATGCCAATTCCATTAGAACAGTCATTCAAAGCCACAAAAATCAGAATATGCACAGCCAATTTCTGTGAGTTTTAACTTTCAGCACTTAGTAAGTTTCAAGTTAAAGAATGGTCATTTACCTTCATGCAAAGAACATTTAGCATTGCAAGATAAAATAAATTTCTTTAAATTCTGGAAAAAAATCAGAGCTTACCCAAGTGCTAATTTCTGTCTTTGCTTTCAAGTTTTAAAACAAAACAATACTCCTGCAAATAAAGTGCCACCAACAAAAAGGTAATTTCTATTGTAAAGTCAAACTGTCCTTCAACATTTCCTGTGTTTTCTGTGGAAGTAGGTCTATCTAAGCATAGTTAAAGGGCATACCAGACTGCTAGATGTCCAGCCTTCTCTTTGTGGCAGCACTTGTATTTTTCTGTTACATTTGGTCACAAGGTCTCCCTTACTGGTCTTTTAGATGAGAGTGTCATATACAGTGTACTTATTTTGATCTGAATTCACTGGAGCTAAAACTTCAAGACTTTAATATATGCTTTTAGCTTAAATACACAGACATTAACAGAGCACAGACAAAATATACTTACCGGGATAGGAACAAATGTACCACTGTGATCTGTCATGTTAGCCTACACTCAGAGACAGTAAGAACAAGCTACTTTCTACAAAGAAAACTACGGTTTGAAGTGTTTCAGGAAGCCATCAGAAATAGTCTGGCTCCTTCAAAAGCTTGAAGGGAATCTTTTAGGAAATTTTCTTTTTAAAGAGTGATTCACATATCAAAGCATGTGTTTCAGTCTGATTCAGTGCTTACTTTAAACAAACACCATTTGACATGAAATAATAGTGACAATCAATGGCTATATAGGATGGCTGGGACATTTAATGGGAATATAAAAATTGTTTTCCTGGTTATGAAGTTCACTCTGGTAATACAAAGTATTTCTAGGTACTTGGGTAAATCATTAAGCTGTATCCACTTTGAACTGCATTTCCACCAAAAAGCAGTTATTGCAAAGTGTTATATGATGGAAAGAGACATAAAAATATAAATCTGTTAACTTACTCATTGAATCAACTTTTGGAAATTATTTTGCCCATATATATCTACACATAACTGAAAATATGCATCTGTATTATATATATTTATGTATGAACATATACATAAATATAAAATATTAAAATAATATCAGTGCACCAGAATATCTGTCATAGGGCAATCTCTCCTGCTGTTAAGTGAAGACAAAAGAAATCCTGTATTTAGTTTCTAAGCAAGAAACATTTTTGCTCCTATACAAAGGCTTTAATTCTGACATACCAAATGCTCGAAGTCAGTGTGATGCATCTGCCTGATGGATGCTGGTATTCTTGCTGGGACAGTTGTGCACTCTTGATCATGGACATGCAATACCAGGCCTAATTTCAACAGCTACTCTGTGTTCTCTATGTTCAGAGCCATAGCAACTACACTGGAGAGTCTGAAAGTGCCAGATACACAAGAAAATTAAGTACAATAAAGAAGGTGAATTTTTAGTACTGATTTATTTTGATTTTATGTAAATAAGTGATACCTTGAGTAAACTGATTAGTTCACATAAATTTATCACCTCATTTCCATTTAATGAAGTAGTTCTATCTGACATTTTATGACTTAAGTTTGACATTTATGGCTTAATAACTCTGGAAAACAGACCGTGAAACAGAGCGGGTACAGAAAGGTACACACAAATAACAAACATGACAGAAAGTCTAAGAAAACTGCAATTCACCTACATCATAATACTATCTAGTACAGAAGTGACTGCTGTACAAAAAATGCACTATAGGCTTAAATCTGTAACAGGTCTCTCTATTGCAAGGGACAGTATTGTGTCTTCCCTTTAAAGGCCATTACTTCAGTCGTGCGAACAATTAGATGAAATTGTATAGCTACACTTAGTCTAAAATAGTTTCTGCAGGAATCATAAACCTCTGGAATTAGCCTCAAATCTAGTTTTGTCACTGTCATTCTGGAGTATGTATAGAAGCATTGCCTAACTTAATCTTATCTTTATCTACTTCAATAAGCTCCGAAATTAATTTTATTCCTCCAAGTCAGTCCTCATGAATCCTTATGATATTGCAAAAGGAATATGTTACTTCATCTTTTTCTTTTTTCTTTTTTTTTCTTTTTTTCTTTTTTTATTTCTTAAATTCTCGGCGATAGAACTATAGAGACTACAACTGCTGAAATATGCAGTGCCCAAGTTGAACTGTGCGGCTTTCCACAGGATTTTGGCTGTTCTGCACAGTGGAACACGTACCTCCACAAGATGGTGCTCTTCCTTAAAAAATCCAACTTTATTGTGCCTAACGAGAAGATGCCAAGAAACTGTAAGAGGTTCAACTCCATTTTACCTATGCAAATATTTTCAATGATACGATTCTAAAGCCTGCATAAACGTTTTGACTAGTAAACAATGAAGAAAAACATCCGAAATGAACCAATTTGCTTGGGAACACGTGATTTAAACACTCTAGTCTCTGGCCAGTGACCTCCTGCCAGTCCAGCCAAGGTGACATAAAAGGCGTCTTACGCCTTGTTTCCCAAGATGATGTTCACCACGGCAAAGTTCTGGGAAGCCAAGGGAGCCCGACAGCCGTTCTGCAGCAGTGGCAGTGGGTGTCAGGGCACTGGGTGTGTGGAGCTGCTGCTGCTGCCTGCCCCATGAGGCGACACGGCTCCAGGGCTCTGGTGTGTCCTGGGGAGCTTCACCCCACACCGTTCATGAGCTACAAGGGCTGCCTACAGAACTGTGTGATGGAAACAGAACTCTTGGTTTCAGAATGTCAGACTGGCTGTGGGGAGCCTGGAGTTAATTTCCTATGCTCTCTTTGAGCCCATCACTGAGGAGCTGGCTCAGATGGGCTCCAAGCAGATTTAGACAGACTCTTCAAGTCTGTAACAGCTGCAATTTGCTCCATGTAAAACCTTCACTGGCAGCAATAGGGTCATTCCCAGAGTTCAGAAACTCTACAGGGTAAGCAGAAGTGTCAAACCCAGGTTTTTGATCTCTCTTCATTTTGTTTGCTCACTTGGGAATTATAAGACGATTCCATGTCAGAGTCCTTCAGGAATGAGGTTAGCCCAAATTCAATAAAGTTGTGTGTTACTCATAGGGACAGATAAATAAAACCACACATAGACTGCTAATATTCTGCTTTTGATGAAAAGGTGGGCTTTGGTGAGAATTGTGCAAACATCTTTGAAACCTGAACCTCTGGTGCAATGAGGAATATGTCATATTTATTGATCTTAGACCATTTTCATTAACTTAACAACATTTGCAGATGTTGAAATTTGTTTTCCTTGAAAAAAAAATTTCCTCTTGTGACCTGAACTGCCCTTAGTCATGCGAAAAATTCTTTTATCAACAAATAAACTTGAACTGTAATTAGTAACAGATACTGTAGCACTCATATCTTCACAGCAGAAAGTCTTCATTTTGCTAAAGTGCTGTGAAAAAGCAGGTTAAACAGAAAATAATATTGCATGACATTGGGAGTAGGTACTGGGCAAAATTATAAGGTCAAAGACATGGATAAAATACTGCCTTAGGAGTGAGAAATAGAAGTACTCTAGATAGGCAGTGGGGAAGCTAGAGATAAGGGAGATAAGGGCACTTAGAGGAGAAATTTCAATTTAAAAAACACTCTTGTCCCTCACCCACCTTCCCCCATGTAATCACCGTTCCTTAGTGACACAAGGCACCCAGCTTCTCTCCTTGAGCTGGCAGGAAGGGTTCAACACAGGACCATCTGCCTTCTCCTAGGGCTTACAAGCAGTTGCAAGGGCAGAGATCGGGCACCCGAAGTCCAGAGACCAATGCCTTCCCCTTCTAATTCTGCCAAGAATCACCTACAATTTTCTTCATAGCATAGCTAGTGCCAAGAGCAGTAGGAATATGTGCAGCCTGCTGAAAAAAAAGCAAGAGTTGCAACCTCTCTCCCTGGGCACAGGCTGAAGAAACAGTTCCCTGGAGCCAGATTTGTATCATTCGCTTTGGACCCCTCATAAAAAATAAAGTGAAAGAGATTCACTTGAATACCTCAGGTATATAAGTAATCAAGAGCAAAAATAAAACAGAGGCAAGCCTCTTTCTTTGTCTTTGTATTGTGATGGCTGGAACTTGCATTAGCTCACAGAAAATACAAAATCTGGTCTTTGTGTCAGTGCACCCAGCCTAAGAAGAAACACGTATTAAGTTAAGTTTTCAGGAAACTACTCCAGGATGCTCTATTGATTGCGCACACTCTTTTTTACCTGTCCCCTCTCCCTGCAAAGAAAGTAATGAAAAGATGCCAGCATGTGAAAGCATTATCACCTGTCGACAGCCTTACAAGTGCTCACTTGAACACAAAGCACATCCAGTACCTCCATGCCCTCAGGAACACAGTTTTGCCCCAAGCATGTGCCAGCTCCCAAGAGCTGTGAACTGCCTCTGATGCCACAGGGTGCTGCTACTAGCAGGTTCGATGACCCTCCTGCTAGTGAGGGAATTGGCCTGAGGTGTCTCAGCCTTTCTTTTTGAAAGAAATCGGATGTCAGGTAAGCTTACTTCAATATCCTTTTCTGATCAATAATGTTCAGGATGACTAATGAGTTGCAGTGACTCAAATTTCAGTAAAGTCTTCCTTAGTTCTAAGGGGGCTGGTTCAGTGAACAGAATGACCCAGTAATTATTTGAAATTACAGCATTGATGTGGGCCAGGAAGCTAAGAAGTTTTCTGAGTTGCTGTAAATGTCTCAATAATTAATGCTGTAGGCGGCTGGTTTCCTTTCGCTATTAATTCTAGTATCAAGAGAGCTCAGTCGGCACGAGACTTTCCAACGCTGTAGCTACAAGTGTGCAAAAATACAGGGCAGGGAGAGACATGGGGCTTCACATCTCTCCCATCAACTTGATGCTGTGCAAATCTTGCAGATCTCTCTAGCTGCTTCACCCTGGGTTCCAGATTTACCAAGCTGGAAATCATACAACCCTTTTGTAAACTTGAGTGCTGCAAGCTCAGCAAGACCATGTTATAGGGATCAGGAATTCAAGTCGAGTTGAAGCCTCATACTGAAGGGCCACCCCCACCACAAGATCTAAGCTTTTTCCCCATTCACAACAGAGCTGTGTCCAAGTCCATCTATTGATGTTCAGCATCTAAATGCACACTGAGATTGTAATTCTAATTAATTCTGATTCATAGTAGGTATAAACAATAAAATGGGAATTCCTCAATGGATAAATTATTAAATCTTCTAAATAAGAATTCAAAGTTACAGTCTGAGGTGAAGAGATTCAGACAATATTCAGTCCTCTGTCTTCATGTTACATATAGAATTATAGAATCATTAGGCTTGGAAAAGACCTCCATGATTCTCAAGTCCAACCTTTGAATGAGTAACACCATGCCCACTAAATCATATAATGAAGTGCCCCATCTATTCATTTCTTGAACACTTCCAGGGATGGTGACTCCACCACTTCTCTGGACAGCCTGTTCTAATGCTTGACGATTCTTTCAGTGAAGATTTCTTAATATTCAGACTTAACCTCCCTTGGTGCCACTTGATGCTGTTCCTCTTGTCAGCTGCCTGGGAGAAGAGGCCAATCCCCACCTGGCTACAGCCTCCTTTCAGGGAGTTGTAGAGAGTGATCAAGTCTCCTCTGAACCTCCTTTTTTCCAGACTGAACAGCCTCAGCTCCCTCAGCCATCCTCCCCAGGCTTGTGCTCCAGACCCTTGACCAGCCTTGTTGCCCTTCTCTGGACATGCTCCAGCATTTCAAGGTCATTTTTTAAGTTGAGGGACCCAAAACTGAACACAGGTTTTATGATGTGGCCTCACTTACTCCTGCTGTCCCCACTATTGCTGATACAGGCCAGGATGCCATTGGCCTTCTTGGCCACCTGGGCACACACTGGCTCTTGTTCAGCCACTGTCACCAGCACCCCCAGCTACTTTATCCCTTGGGCAGTTTCCAGCCACTCTGTCCCCAGCCTGTAGCACTGCATGGGGTTATTGTGACCCAAGTGCAGGACCCAGCACTTGGCCTTACTGAACCTCATCCAGCTGGCCTCAGCCCATGGATCCAGCCTGTCCAGATCCCTCTGCAGAGCCTTCCTACCCTCCAGCAGATCAACACTCCTGCCCAAGTTACTGTTGTCTGCAAATTTACTAAGGGTGCACTCGAGCCCTTCATCCTGATCATCAATAAAGATATTAAACTAGACTGGCCCCAGTACTGAGCCCTGTGGAACACCACTTGTGGTACGTATACAGCAGCACAGCGGAGTTGTTTTGCACTACTGAAATACAAAGATTACTCACAGAAATAATATTAGCTGTCACTTCCTGCCTTAATTTGTGACAGTTTATATAGTTAAATTTTTCTAGTATGCTGGTAACCAGTCTTCCCCTAAGATTATGATTGTGGATGTCTGAGAAATATGTTTATTGATAAGCAAAAACTTGAAGCAGGAATTCTACTTTATAGGCAGGTTTGGGGTAATTTTTCATTTTAAATTAAATATATTAGCAATAAGGAAGCTTTACACAAGCATACAGGACCTTTTTTGCATCTCAATAACTTTAGGCAACCATATTCTATGAAATCAAGTTAAATGCATTTCTCTTGAAATATACTATTAATAAAAATACCAAGAGTGGAAATCGCTTTGTCTTGAATAGATGCTAAGTTTGAAATGTAATTTCTTTTAGCATGGATCACAGAATCTCCCAATATTATTATAATTTTAATTTTTTTCTATGACCATGGTTTGGCTCAGCCAGAAAAACCCTCTGGCAATGTGTTAAGACAGTCTTTCTGCAACTTTGCTGCAGATATGCAGCAGAAGTTGTTTTTATGAAGCAAACAGGGATTTATGGCAGTCTTTTAAAGGAAATCACTGAAGAGGTTTTGAGAGCAACTCTTGTCTCATTTATTTAGTTTCAGTACAATGCTACTGTCTGTACCCTGATTATGCTATGCTTTAGGCACATATAAGCACAATATGTATCATCATTTAGACAGGATAGAGAGAGAAACAGAATAAACATCAACCAGATATGCTCCCCCATCCTTGTTTTCTTGCTTTTCCACATGTAGGCACAGCAAGAGGAAAAAACAAAAATCCCAGCTCCTAACGTTCAGAGATTAGTCAATGGCAGTTTGCTGCGGCCCACATGCAGAGTGAAGCAGCAGAGGAGACAACTGCAGAGAGCAAGCCAGGAGTGTGAAGCCTCAGAGAGCAAAGCCACAGGGACAGAACAGTCTCTTAAAGCAGCTGGGGAGAAGAGGCAACCAATTAAACAGGGAGCAAAGAGGAGCAGGAAGCTCCATGCTAGCAAAAACCATTATGTTTTCTTTTGCATATTCGATGCACGGTGGTAACCAAACGCGAGGTTTTTTTAATTGCAGAAATATGGAATAGTCTGAAGCTGTACTGCAAAATACAAACCTTTTTTTATCAGCAGACTACATTCTTGAAATCAAATGCAGGCCCATGTTTAAGATTAAGGTTCCAATTTCATATATTTTCTGTAGGCTTGAAAAACAAACAAGCAAGCAAAAAAGGAAGTTATTTCTCTACTGATGAAAGTAAAACTTCCATGAACCATTTTCCTTCATTCATACATCTCACTTTCATTCCTCTCAGTCTGCAATTGTATTTTACAAGGATAAAGTAATCAGGTAATTGGAAAGACCTACTCCTCTAGAGCTGGCAGAGCATGCCTGGATTGCTGTATATCATGATGCGCAGGAGAATTTCAATGCTTAAACATCACTTGGGATGCTGGTTTGAATATGATGCAATGAGAAGTTGTATTGCTCCTCATCATGATGGCTGGTTAGAAGATCAGTGTGATGCAGAGCTGGATCTTTTCAAGTCTCAGACTACTACTACCAATTTTATCCAGTTCTGAACTGCTCTTCTGAACAGCTCTTAGAGACAAAGGCCAGAGAAGACAAGGGAAATCCTACAATTCCCATACAGGGAAAATGAAAAAACATCTCCTGTGACTTTGGGGTGGTCCTTGCTCTGGAAGAGATAGTGAAAGATACGGCTCATGTTTCCACAAAGTCCTAGCTATGTTTAGTCAGCATTTCCTAATGATTCTTTCCAAGTCTCTTCCTAGTTGAGGACTTTTATTCGATGATCAGATGGAAAAGTTTATCCAAATTCGGGGTCCAAAGAGCTATTATTAGTAATAAAAATTACTGCAGCAGGGTGACTAATACACAATTATTCACTCACTCTATCTCTACTGCTGTTTTTTAAATCTGTGAAAAGTAGTTTTTTTCAGTATTTGTTTAATATTGTAGGGGTTCTAATTAATTTATTAACAACTTCTGGTTGTTGTTTTTCTGGAAATGTATGAGTATTCTCATCTGACATCCCTGGTCCCTTAACTGGACTCATTTACATCTTTACATAACATAAAGCAATTTCTGATGTCATCATTCACAATTATAATTACAAAATTCACTTTGTATAACTAATAAAATCCCTCTTATCACTGAAGATTCCTGTTAGTAAACTCATCTATTAAAAGCAAGAATAACCTAGGAAATGTATATACCTTGTCCAGAAAAAAAATCAGGGAAAAGTAATTTCAGCAATACTTTCATATTTAAAAGCCACATATTCAAAGTGGACATATTACACAAAGATTGAGTGCGCTTGTTGTGAGCTGCTAACAGCATGCAGCAGTTTCTTTTACAGGATTTTTGGATATCTGCCAGTGGTAGTCACTATGGATGCCTTTAGAAAGTTATGTGTTTTCATTTTGTTCCTATTGCACTATAGAATTGCAACAATATTATATAAAACTGTGACATTTATATGGTAGATACTTCACTTAATAAAGGAAACATTATAGGAATAATATCTAAAATGAGATACTGGGAAAGCAGTATATTATGTATTTCTCAAAATGTGATGACTGGAAATTAGGGTGTTTTCACAAGGTGGTTAATGTATGACCAAAAGGGGAAAGATTAGAGGATTCCCAAATGACCTCCATTAGAGTCAGGTAAAGACTTTAAAGACTGGCCTCTTTAAACTTGGCCAGTGAGGCAGGCAAAGACATCTCAGATTCCCTTTTGTATCACAGGCAAGATCCTCACAGCTGAAGTGCCTCAGAGCTCTGCCCTGCTTCTGTCTTCTCTATCATCTCCTCCTGTTCATCACCTGTTCTCTAGCACTAGGTTTTGTTTGGCTTTATTTTTTTAATGCAGAAGGACCTTTGTGTCAAAAGTTTGTGAAAAAATGTCTTTGTGAACTCAGGCCCGGACAACTTTGATAATGTAGATGAAATTTAAGTAAGCATTTGGTTAATTTTGGTCGAGAGAAAAAAAGGCAAAATCTCAAGATTTTAGATATGAGATACGCATTTGTTTCGCTCTTGATCTGGCACAGTAGTGTGTACATGTGAGACTAGAATTACGATGCAAGAACATATCTCTGTTTAGAAATTAAAATCCAGAGTAATTTACCACAAAATTTTACATATTCAATCCAAGTCTCTAAAATGAAGTGGTTTCAGCCACTTCAGACACAACACAGTACCTAAGAGGAGTTCTATGGGCAGACCTCCATGGCTGATTGTCCTGGTCCCTTTCTAGGCTTACTTGTTAACAATGTCCTGCTTGTGTTATTTCAGAGCATGGGGCAACTCCCCTTCCTCCCTTATTCCAAATGATTTATCTGCTAAAGCTGAGAGTCAGTCACAGAATGGATGATTGGTTTAGTTTTGCCTTTTCACGTGACATGAGGAAACGAGATTTAATATAGGCAGAGAGAGCCATGGCAAGACAGAGAGCAGTACTCTTACTTTACAGTCCCTCCTGCCTGGTGCAAAATCACGTCACTTGTCTATTCAGGCAGTCAGCTCGTTCAACAGAACACCAGCCTGCAGAGAGCTTTCCAAATTTAGCTGAGAGATAAACAGCAAGGAAAAAATATGCTGAAAATGGCATGCACATAATAAAATAGCAATCAAAAATGCATCACTTGGGGATTCACCTTATAATGTTTACCACTTCTAGCACAGAAGGAGAAAGGCAAAAGAAGTAGCAGGGATGGTTGCAGGAAGACCATAGACCACTTCCTCCCTCCAAGTTTTTATTTAACCTACATTTCTAGGATGGTTTTTTTTTTTCTGTGTTGCTGCTTATTGATAACTACAGCATGATTCCCCCTGACACCCCACTGCTACTGAATACCAACAAAAAGAATTGCTTCACTTCGTAGAAGAGTTTTCGGAACAACTAATACTTGACCTTTACTGTAAAGAGCTCCTTTTGCCACAGATCAAGTATTTTTGATTCTTAGTACCAGCAACCTGGCCTGAAAGAATTTCATGAGACTAAATCACATTTTATCAGATCTATCACATACCCAGTGAATCCAGGAATGGTTAAGCCTGACAGTCATAAACATTTCAGGAGCCTGACTGATTTTCCTGTGATACAAGCAATAGTTCCTTTACTATCTACAAATGTAATTGTTATTAATAGTGATTAATTTCAGCTGTTTCACATGATGTTAACAAAACCTGCACCAGGTACCTTCAGATTCTATACAACGTTTTGACATTCTGTGAACTACTTTTAATCCAAAGGGAGTTGTTCTTGAATTCAAGTTTCCACTATGTTAATCATACTAAATCTCTTTAATAATACATTTAAATGAAGGTTCACATATATATAGTTGCGTGGGTTTGACCTATGTCACTCTGATTTTTATGATTATGAATTTTATAAAGCAAAATAAATGCTCTTATAGGTTTTTTGCTTCCTCATGTAAAAATTGTCTAATTTCTCTGACCAGGGACTTCTTCACATATTGTTTCCCAACATCTAGCTACCTCATGTGACTAGACATAAGACCTTTGGAGTTCAACTGTGACTAACCCTCTGATTTAACGGCTAGACATGAAAAAAGTGTCAGGAGCTTTTATAAGTAACTTGGAAGCATCTGGTCACTGGGGTGGAATCCAGAACCCTGTACTAAGGCACCAAAGGCTTCACAGAGCGCACAGGAAATTAGGTATCTCAGAATAGCAACCCTAAATACAGACCTGCTGACTAGGAAGTTGTAAGATCTGTAAAATGACACTCTCCTTCCTAGTATTAATAACACAAGTGCAAGGCAAACCATTAGTGAACCTTATTATAATGCTACCACTGAAAGGATTAAATCTAGGAAGCAAATAATAGGGGATTATTCATAGTCCCTAACCATAACATTTATCCAGCTACTTTTCCTAGAGCTTCCTCTGTCATTCTTCCTCTGCAGACTGACCTCCATACTATGTAATTTAAATGAATTATATGCTTAAAGGGGGGTGCTCTAAAGTTGTAGGAGAGATAAGCCTACAGAAAGGTCTGATGAAACTGGGAACTCTATTGCACACCATCATTTATTAGGTCAGCAGAGGGAGAAAACAACTCAGTGCTTCAGAGACGGATGCTTCATTTCCCATGGTCTATCATAACAATTCTCTGGGTGGAAAAGACCATCACTGCTAATGTACCCTGAGACATCAGCAGTGCACATTCATGAATTTTATTAAGGAAGATTTGGTCTAATGTTTTGAGCACAATGGTTCAAGCTTCTCTGGAGGCTGCCTGTAATTTCTGGGATATGGCAAGAGAAAGCAGACAAAAGGGTATTTTTTAGAGTCCTTCTACACTGCTCTAATATTCAAACCCCTGCTTGTACCTTCAAGCTTGACAAGTGGTTTTGAAGCAGCTCTAAAAAACCATTAGGGAAATTGTTTATACAATTCTGAATTGGTTTTGATTCTCTGACAGTTTGTTGCTTCATGGAGGTATTTTGTGATGCATTCCAAGGACTCAGCACTTCCTAGTCCTTTTCTTCCATTATTGGGAGGCAGGTCCCTGAAGAATGTTTAGATTTATCTGAGGTATATGGAACAATACACTACAATATTGATAATACTCAAAGATTGTCTCCTCCGGGCTCAAGAGCAATACATCCCTACAAAATGGATCTCGGGGAAGAACACCAGGAGACCTGGAGCTCCTGGAAAACCTTAAACATGAACAGGTAGCTTACAGAGTAACACAGCTTCCATGCAGGCAGGATGCTGAGGGGCCCCACCAACAGCTGCTGGCAGACTGGTGGCTAGGTCATTCATTTAGGGTGACAGAGTTACAGATCCAAGCTGAGAAGAACTAGTACCCCAAATCTCCTATTCTAACTTTTAGACTACTAAACAAGAGCCCATCATCTCAGAAGGTAACTGTCCTGAATAATTCTCAGAAGCACTCAGTCACAAGTGTGCACAGAAATATTTCCCACCAGCTGCCTTCAGACTTCCAGGCTAGCATGCACATGGACTGAATCCCTTTACAGAGCAAGATGACTTGTAGAACTAACCTTGAGACTTTGGCTTTTGGTTTAATCACTCTGGACTGCCCACCTAAGATACAAACCAGTATGCATCCATGGGTTATACTGAGAACTGGGACAAATTAAATAAAAGAGTGCATTGGATTATATCTAGAACAGAACAGCTGACCAATCATAAGGTATATGTGAAGAACCTTAAGCAGAAACCTTGGTGCTGATGGCCCTTCCCAAACTTTTTCTGTCGATTCTAGATCACAATGGCAACTTCAGCTCAATGTTCAGCACATGGAGCAAGTGTGGAAAGGAAGAAACACAACAAATTGGCAGAGGCTACCTGGACTTACACTGTTCAAAAAAAGACCAGTAGTATTCTGTAATGGAAAGCAATGTTTATTTAGGACAGCATATGCCTAAACTACTTTTGAGCTATTTACTCTTGTTTTGTTTGATTTCTCCTGGTGGTGGGCCTGAACTTGCTTTCGCCATCAGTAAATCAGACTAATATGCTAGTGAAAAAATCAGTTACAAATTATCAGCAAAATTTTACAAGTTCAGCTTTACCTATGCCCTTACTAGTTCAAAAACAGAGAGGATGATTATATATATGAAATGTACTCTATGAATAGGCATTGCTAAGATTTTTACACTAGAGGGCACCTTGCTTATTCTCTTTTACTTCATGGAATTAGTGCACTGTAACCTGTATGGAGTTTTCTGCAGTATTTGAATTCCAGAAGCTTTTAATGCGTTGGTTGGTTTTTTGTTTTTTGGTCTTTTTTCAACGAGTACATGACATGAGTACCAGTTCCAGGCAATACCTGTGATAACCTTGAAGATCTTAAATTGTAGGGGGAAAAAAATTAGATGACACCCAGTTTAAATAGCTCTAATGACTTTCAGGGTACTGAAGCCATTGAAACTAAACCACAACTTTTACTATTTTTGTGCTTATATTGCTGTGCTAGTATATACTGGCTAGAAATAAAATACACATGATAGCTTCTAAAATATTTTGTAATGGAAAATTTATATCATTATTTATTGTGACCTAAAAGAGCTTAGCTTATAGTTTGAAGAGTACAGTGGCCATTGGGCTCAGATCATCTGACTCCTCTCGCTCTGTTGAGAGAAGATCAACATTGACACATATATGTAAGATTTGCTATCTCCTGCAAAGAGATATATATGTTGCTGTCTATAAATAAGTGTTCAAACAATGAGCAAGTCATAGCACTACATTTTATATGCTCCTTTTTTATGCACCAGATATAAACAAGGCAAATATTTAGGTCAGAGTAATTAAAACTATGTATATATACTCAAGATTTCTTGAATGAGAGTTATTTTAAGACAGTCTGCTCTCCATGTGATACTTTGTGCAGTAACTGGCCTTCTTGAGAAATCGGATTCAGAATGAGAATCTGTGCATTGACCAATGTTCCTTGTTTTTCAGCCTCAGGGGACTGAATACATGGAGTAAAAATAGACAGAGAAGCCTAATACAACAGAGACCACACCACATTCTCTCCTTGGCCTGATGGGTTCCACCCTTTAAAACACTAAAATTATACTGTTTTTCTCAGAGTTCATAGGAAATAAAACTAAAGATTCTTTATCACCTCATATCCATCCTATTAGTTCCTTCCCTCCTTTCCCCTGCTATTGTTTAGGTATCTGAGGATGAGCACATATACCTGAGGAGCTAACGCTGGAATCCTACACCAAAGGAAGGACTAACTCCACTGAAAGTAAAGACTTTCAGGGTTATGCAGTCTTCCACTGAAAGCCATTGTTGCCTGGCATACATGCCCTACAGCAAGGTTTTGACCTACTTGAGAACAGGCATTATGCCATCCAAACAGATGGGCAAAAGCGTAGACAGTCAGGAGACCGTGTTTGTACATCAAGCATGGATGACGAGGGCATGATTCTCAGCTGAGAACATTTAAATAATTGGTCATTCAGAGTTTATGCATCCTGTCACAGAAAGTAATGTGTCATCATTAACCACGCTTGGAGTTTAGTGCCCTTTAGGAAAGGCGTTGCAATGTAAGGTGGATATTATGACCTAGATAGGATTTTGGGATGGATAGGTCTGGAGCACAATTATGAAAACATTTGACTTCCAGTCCCACCTCTGCTACTAACTTCATAAATGATCTTGAGCAGTATCAGCTTCATTCTTTGTAGCTGCTTCTTGTGTTTTACCAAAATCAACTTACTCTAAGAACAACATTATGGGAGCAAATCAATGTGTGCAAAGCAGCTACAACAGAAATGAATGCACATCCCTATAGCCGCTTTATCATGTGACCCCCTTATGTGAAATTTTGGTACAACAGATACAATTCTCCATTTGCTGACATGACAAATTTCTCATGGCTAGATTCATATTGTTGGCTTCAATATCATGCGGACGTTATTTTTTAAAGATTAAAACAGTTAATTTGTAAGCAGAAGTGGACAGAATTGCAAACGCTTCCATTTTGTCATTGGCAATTTCACATGCTTCACTGATTTTCAACATGATCAGTATGTGAAATAAAGATGAGTGGGTGTAACAAATTATTCCAGACTAATGCCAACATTAATAATAGTCACAATTTATGTATTAATTTGTGCTAAAACTGTTTCAGATGAGCAAATAGAAAAGACATATGTTATGTACATATTTTTGAAAACGGGACACATATCAAGCCAGATATAAAAAAAAATT
>WEKY01050802.1:1376-23580 GCA_013390045.1 Picathartes gymnocephalus
ATTGTGTGGCAGCAGGTAAGACATTTCCAGCACCTACATTTTGTGACAAATTTTAAGTTCAGATGTAGTCTCAGAGCAGACAGGTAGAAAAAGAAAGGTGAGAAAACATTTTTAAAAATATTTCTGGGGGGAACAATTAATCACCTTTTACAGGTGCTCAAAGAAGAGAATCAGCCTCACAGATCATCATTCTTTATTAAATCTCTGCAGTGAACTCAGCTGCAATCTCTGCAAGGAGAACTAACTTTGCTTTTACCTACAGGCAAAGCTACTGTGCACCTTCACTCAGGAACTTGAGTGGTACATAGAAACCAGCAGAGAGAACTGTGTGATGCAAACTCTTGTGGAAAAGGGGGTTAGCTTTTCACTGTGCGCTTCCAGAGGCTCTCGGTGAGACCACAGACTAAATTGTATCAGNGACTAAATTCTTCCTTGCATTCTTCCAGTAGTGCAGCTTCTACTTAAATCTCCCCTCAAGCTGACCAGTCAAAGCAAGATCAGAAAACCAGACCTATTATGATGTAAGTCACACCAGTCTAGTGATTCCAATACAGTAAAGGAAAGAGGCTACATGGACATAAGACAACTGTTTGCCAGAATTACCAGTTACAACTGGATCCTGGAAAAATTACTTTAGTAGGGCGTGACAACACTGACCCAAAAGATTAAGCCATTTCATATGCCGTATTTCAGGCCAATCGTTACTTTGTTGTTTGGGTTTTTTTATGAAAACCAGCCTTTTCAACTGAGCTCTGTAAGAGTCCATTTATATTGTAAATGTTTGGTCCCCAACACACTCTAGTACTGGAAGAAAAAATCCAAACTCTTTTGAATGAATGCACAGAAAAGTGAACTCTCCATTTCAACACCATCCTGCCAACGAATATGGAGTATCATATTTTGTTACAGTAATCCCAGACCCACAAAAACAACACATAAACATTTCCATATGGTTTCTAAATAAAGCTCCCATATCTCATATTCTGTAAATTGTTCCCTCAAAAGGTATAAGCTATGGAAGGTCAGTCGTCTATTTCAGCTCTCATGGGAGCACCAGACCTGATTTTCCACAAGCACTGTGCTCAGACCACTCCACTGAAGTTAGCATGTCCCAAAAAATAACAGTCACGGAGCTGGTGTGAGCACAAAGAATTAAAGCTACCATCTTTCACCCCCAGACTGAAGTGGCAACCAGCTTCTTCTCCCCCTGACATGTTAAAATTGCAGGCATCAGATGATCATGCTCTGGCAGTAGCCAGTCAGTTTACAGATGTTGACTCGTGCACCCCAACATGGGCTCCCAGGGCTGCAGCTCTGACCAGATTCCTCTTAATGCATATCTACACCAGGCTAGTGGCAAACCCCTACTCCAGCTGCAATTTCAGTCTTTCCTTATATATTCTGTGGGACCATTTGTAATGTTTATTTATAAATGATGAATATTTCACCACAGTTTGTTAATGCATTAGCACAGAAGTAATGCGTGTGAAAAAAAAATTTAACAAGCCTTTGGCTTGTGAAGCATACAACATTGTCTAATACCCAGTCTCCCCACAGACATCAGTTTCTGTTTTAAATAGTCTAACTACAACTCCCTGTGTATAATATAAAAGGCACAACCCTTACAAATGCAGTGAGTACTCAGCCCACAGGATGGCTGGAGTAGCTGAGTAAAGTGGCAGTCCTTCAGAGTCACATCTCTGTTATAACTCATTATAGGAATGAGTCACTTTAAATATATATTCCTATAATCCAGGGAAAAGTTTTCCAGTAGAATTAAAATTTTCTTTGTGAATCTAATGTATATGAGATAAGAGTAAGAAACTTTACTTGTAATCTCATTATTTTTCTCAACAAAATGTGCATATGTATAGGTCTGCACATAGATTAATGTTTCCCTAACTTTCAGCATTTTTTTTATTATGGAAACACAAGAAATACTTCAGGAAGGGGAAACTAATTTGGCTTAATTTCAAACTGGAAGGGTTTTTTCCTCCCAGGACAACATGTTTTAAAAAAAGTGCTGGGGAAATGGTTCTTAGCAAACCTGAGCATGAATACGAACTGTGGCTTTGTATTTCCTGATCAGGATGGTAACAGAAACATGGACCATTCAGACCTAAACCCTAAAATTAACTCAGAGAGCACCATTCAAAAACACTTCCTTGAATCAGCAGGGGTGGAGGGCAATGAAAGGCGTGATGAGAGTTTGGTGAAGAGGAAATAAGGGAGGAATGAGGGAAATGACAGTGGACCCTTCACCTCATACAAACTCTTAATTCTCCTTCATATGCATACACTATAGTTACTCGCACAACCAATTTGCAAGGAAGGATTTAGTTACACCAAACGTGGACATGCCTTTTGCACAACACTTTAGCCCCCTGTGCTCATGCACTGGAGTAAGCACCACAACCATGCTCAGGCTTTTAAGTGGAATTTACTTGGAAAGGCAGCAGTGGTAACACTATTACCTTAGTCAGCTCTATGAAAGACACCTATCTCCACAAGACACTATTTGTGATATTATTACACTTAACAGAGGAGAGTGTCTATAATTGGAAATTATTTATCAATATTTTTGTTACTTAAGATGTCTTGGATTAGGCCTGCTGTGAATAAATTATAAGGCCAAAGGGCAAGTTGTTTATATCAGTGACTAGACCAGATTATTACACTGAGAAATGGTCAGCACATCCTGTTATTGCTACTACCAGAAAAAACACTGCACATAAAGAACTAGACAGACCAGTTGCCTGAGTTCTCAAAAGGTTTTATTTTTAGCCTAATGACAAAAATGTCTGTGTTTGCACAGGAAACAAGAATGATTGATACGAGGGAGTGGAAATAAAATTCTTCATCTAATTTTCAGTGCTACATTAAAGACTAGACTCCTGTTCTGTCAGAGAAGCACTCAGTGACCCTTAGAATGGCAATTTTTTCACCAGTCCCCCTCAATTTCCCTCTTTTCTGCTCTTGAAAGCTCCTACATACACATCAATTCCTTGTGCAAGTAAGAGCATTTTCAGAACTACTCTTAGTTGGGCCAGTGAACAATGATGCTACGGAGAACAGCTGGCATAGCCGGAATAGCTTGTCCTTCCCCCAAGGCATTTCAAGTTGGCCCTGTGGGAATGGAGGCAGAAAGCTGTTAGATGTCATGCTGTTCCCCAGTGGAGTCTTTTGCTGTTGCTGTAAATTGCTTTAAGCACTTGTTGTTACAGTTGTGCAAAAGGTACTTATTTGGGGTTAAGGACATGGATCAAAATGTAATCAACCTGGACCAAGTGAATACCCACTTTCCAAGGACCTCAGTAAGGCTTCCACACATATTAGGGTCACCTTCCAGCTACTAATGACAGCTCTAAATTCTAGATTATTTTTCTCCAAGTTGAACTAACATTTGAAAACATGCTGTATTAGAAATATGGGTAAAGTAAGTCCTGCCTACATTTACATTAACAGTAGTTTTGCTACTAATATAGTGCCATCAAAGCTAGTGTTTCATTGAGTGCAGTAGAAATAAAATATCTAATATCTTTTATTGAAATTAGCATTATGCTTCAGTTCTGAATCTTCAGACTGTTCACTGTTGTTAATTAAGTTACTTATTAGTGTTTTGGAAATGCCCTAATGTTTCAGTCAGGAGCAGTGTCCAGTTCTGCTGTAAGTGAACTGAAATGAAGTGAAAACGTCTGTTTCAAAAGAAATACTAGGATTTGCTCTTATATCCCCTCTTGTGGTTTAACCCAGGAGGTAGCTAAACACTACAGAGCTGTTCACTCAGTAACCCCAGTGGGCTAGAGAAAAGAATCAGAAAAAAAGTAAAACTCATGGGTTGAGACAGAGACAGCTTAATGGGACAGAAAAGGAAGGGAAATAATGATAATGATAAAAGAAGCAAAACAAGTAATGCACAATCCAATTTGTCTCCATGTCCTGACCAAGGCCCAGTCAGTACCCAAGCAGTTGGCCACCACCTCTCATCCAGTCCTGCCTAGTTTTATTGTTTGCCATGATGCCATAAGGTATGGGATAACCCTGTGATCAGCTGGGGCCAGATGTTCCTGTCATGTCCCTTTCCAACTCCTTGTGCACCCCCAGTCTATTTACTGGAGAGGGAGTGAGAGGAAGAAAAGGCCTTGAATCTGTACAAGCATGCTCAGCAACAGCTAAAATCTCTGGGTGTTATCAACATTATTCTCATCCTAAATCAAAAACACAGGGCTGTACCAGCTATTAAGAGGAAAATCATCTCTATCCCAGCCAAAACCAGGACAATTCTCAATCTCCATAAGATTATAAAACAGAGAGCAGGGAGCTAAGTATTTTGGGTGTATTTCCAGAACTTGAGCATCCAGGCTTGTATAAACAGAACTAGTGGTTGGGGATTTCTGAACTCCTTAAGCTGATGGTTGTTTGATTTAAAGCTGACCTGGAGATTTCAATTAAGTTAGTATTTGGGGAATTTCTGTTGTTACTATTTTCACCATTTTTTTAAAAAGCAAAATAATAAAACTTCCTAATTCATTACAGCTACGATTCTGCTTCTTGTGCAACTTCATTCTCTTTAGAAGGGGAATGCAACTCACCCTCATCCAAAAACCTCCATTTGCTTTACGAGTGCCACTTTATTGTGGGACTGATGATGCCAAGGGAGGAAATATTTCTCTCAACCTGGAATACTGGAACTTTGGGTGTGCAAAAGAGACACACACAGATCTGTGCTGTAGCTGGCAGAAACACAGACAGGATATGAAGAGGCTGGAAGCTGGGGAAAGGCATCTCAGAATCCTTCTCTTTAGCCGGTAAGGGAGGTTTACAGTGACAACACACAGCCTTCTCCATTCAATAGCTGAAACAGCTTACACAGAAATTTACATAAACATATACAGAAAAGAGGGGAACAGTCTTAGCAAGGCAACCCCATCCTGCTTTTTTACCCTGCAGTTCTGGGGCTTCACAGAAGCCAGGTATAAATGACATGTACAAATGTCTTCCAATATGCTGGGCCAGACTTTCGAAAGAAGACATGCTAACTTGCCCAAAACTTCCAAAAGACCCTGGAGAGGAAGGAGACAAATATATAAACAATTTGTTCTTAAATACAATGTTTGAGCTGGCTAAAGTCCTCAAGTAACCTCGTTTTAACCAACGGTAAGAAGGAGAGATTTTAAGCCTTTCTTCAAAGCTCAGGAAGTGATGGAGAACAAGTTTTTCTTTTTGTGTGGTGACTTTAAAGGGCTGGAGACAAATTGGCCAATACTCCCATCTTGATCCCACTTCAACTCAGAGGAATGGGATCATCCAACAACAGAAACCTTTTGTGTGCTTTTGAGAAAGCAAACTGAACAAATGAAGCTAGAAGAGCACAGGAGCTCTGCATACTATTTTCTTTAACAACTGAATGACTCTTTGTGGTTAGCTTATAAATCTTAAACCCCTCACTTCATTTAAAAAAGATTGAAAAATATGGGAACACTATGAAAAGCTAGATATATAAGTACTTCATACACTACGTTATTTATCATTGAAGTTTATTAAGTAAAGCCATTTGAAAGGCATTTTGTGCAGCTAAAGACAAGACTGACCTGAAAATTATGCAGGTATGTTATTTCAGCATAGAACCTGAAACTAGATAAACATAGAAGGAATTTTGGAATACATGCAAATGGTGTAAGTAATTTAAAACCAATATACTGTGCTTATAAGCTCTATCTAGTTTTAAAAAAGAAAAAACGGAGAGAATAAGAGAACACAAGGAAAGATACAGAACAGGAAAGATCAGATTATTTGCTTCCTAACTGCAATACTTTTCTGTTTGTCCTAAGAAGGGTATTCAAGCTTAACTTCCAAGTTATGTCATGTGACTGCAAGCAATCAGGGATACTTCAGGACAACTGAGTCATCATATCATGGGCTGAGGAAGAAAACAAGTCAGAATGGCCTTCTGGGGAAAATATCACAGATCCCAGCAATGCAACACCCTGGAAAGGATATAAGGAACTTCCATTTTTTTTTTCTCCTCTGTTAAACAGCTTCAGAGATACTTTTTCTCTGTTTCTCTGAGCTGTGTGGTGTCTGCCTTACAGCTAGTCCCCAGTCATTTGAAGATTTTGGTAGGTAGCTTCTAAAGTCAGGAAAATTTTCTAGCACAGTCATTGAAATTTTCACTGTGTTAAGATAGTACATTTTGTCATTAAAGTAAGATAAGATCATCAAGTTTCTCTGATTTAAACCCAGAACAAATACGGGTCAAAGATAGAAGTCAATGACAAAAAGTCAAAGGTTCAAATTTCAGAGACAGAGTATAATCTTGTCATGAATGAGGCCTATGTATTGTATTTCTATAGCTAACATGGAGGTCTTTTTTACCAGTGCTTTAATACAGTGACTATATACTTTCTCATGCCAACATCATCTCCTGGAATGCAACTGGTTTATATTTGTTTTTCTCTCCTAGGCCCAGGGAATGGTGTGGAAATGTCATAGTTTCAGCTGCAGCAACAATGTATGAAGAGGAATCACTATAGAGAGGAACAAAGAGGTGGGTGATGAAAGACAAGGTGCTCGGGCAGAGCTGCAAAGAGCCCTGAAAATACATCTGCAGAGTAGATGTAAGAAACCACATGATAAGATAAAGTGAACAGTGTGGGGTAAAGAAGTAACAGTCATTAAAGAAGCTGAGATAAAAAGAGGATAATTTAGAAAATTAATTAAATATCTTAGGGGTTAGACTTGGCGGGGGGGTACGAGAGGGAAGAAAAAAAAGGAAAATAAGAGGAGGTGGAGGTAAATAGCAGCTGTGAAACAGGTTGGGAGTACTGATGATTATTAGGTAGGTTTTTTTAATTTTGTGCCAAGCTCTGTAAATCTCTGCTTTTACCCTGAACGCAGAGGTGTAGAAACTTGAGTATAAATTCAGAAGTTTGGGTACTTTTCCAGATCTTACCTAAATCATTGTAACCTCCTTGTGTGTAGTACAACTTAGCTAGAAACAGCTTAAGAACTCATTTTTTATTGATGCTGCTTAGCACAGCTGGATGGATTATTCCTCCTCAGTAATACTGATGGCAAGTACAACCTTTTTTCTGTTTGAAAATCATTTGTGAATAGGCTTTATGTCTGATCTCCAAAATGTGAAATGCCACTTGATTCCGTTGATTTCTCTGAGCCTTTTTTTTTTTTTTTTTTTAAGGTACCTACTCTCTGAAATTAGCATTTGCACAAGTTAGGTGAGTAGACTCTAACCTTGTCATGATCATTAAAGGTGGTCTACATTTGACTACAATCAGAACATGGGGAAATATGTAGGTGAACAGTCTCAGTCCTTCAAATTTTCCTTCACAGGCTGCGCTGTAAATCTTACTTGGGTGTAACTGATACCTGCCTGAGTCCGCAGTAAGCCTGAGGCTATCAAGGTGTGATGGCACTCTGCTTCAAGAGGAGTTAACGTTGATGCTTAAAAGCAAGTAAGTTAAGTTTCTTCCTGCACTGTTCAAAGCATGTTTTGGAAGGAGGGGAAGCATCTGAACACACAGATCCACACAGATTTCTCTGAGCCTCTGTTGTCTTCGGTATGCTTTTAATAACACTATTGGAGGGGTGAAGAGTGCAATTGTTCTTATTTTCCTAAAGAGAGGGTTCAACTTTCAAAGGTTTGGGAAATGCCAACATGGGGATTCAGACACTGCACAGTTTAAGTGTTCACTGCCTCCTAGCTGGAGCATGTTATTGGCTAGCTAAGTCACGGGATATTCTTCCAGCTCACTAATTGGGTTAGTGTATCCTTTTAAACAGAGGAATAATGAACGCTCTTGTTTGTAAAGGAGTAGCCTCGTTCGCATGCAAATACGGGTATTCACACAAATCAGCCATTCCTCAAACCTCCTCAGGAACAAAAAACTTTCTGTCTGAAACCGCAGGAGCAGCAGATAACAAGGGGCCTTGATATGGAGAGATCAAACTCCCATTTCAAATTCCTGTGAATGTTCATGAATACTGTTGTTCGATATTCACCCAGTTCTGGCTTTTTCTGCATTATGGAAAAGAAAACAAAAAGTTAAAATAGGATGTAAAGGAATGAAGAATATGAAATGGTAATGCTTTCAGAATCAATTCACATGTTCTGACGTAGCTGCATTCAGGTTTTTGCCTTATTTTTGAAAGACAAGTTATTATTTAAAAAATAACGTAAATGCACTTTTCGGGATTTATTGTTTGTTCAAAATGGACATAGCTCAAGCCCGAAGAACAGATCCGATAAACATGATGTAATCCATAATTTCAGATGCCTGAAATATCAAGATATACAATATCTAAGCAGATGAGAAATAAGACTTGTCATCTGAAGTTTTACCAGAAATTCTTTGCCAGTTCTCCAAGACTTCTCAAAGGATGAGTTATGTCCTCATCTGGCTATAAAAATAGCTGTTTAGCCATAAAGTATTATACAAAAGTGAAAAGAAAAGAGCCTTGCAAAGAGTGACAGCTCCAAGGGTAACTTGGCACCCTTTCCTCACTCTGTTTTTATAGCTGTAGGAATTCCATATTACTTTTTCTCAAGCTGTCATCAGAGCAACAGAACCCGCTGTTATTTGGGTTTCTCTTCTCTTCAGATGGAAAGAAAGGGATGTAATAAAGGCAGGTCATGAGCAATAGGTTGTAATCGATCCACAAAATGGCCCCACCTTGCTATTTGTTCCCTTGTATTGTATTCGAACAGACTCCCAGTAAATATGTCTGCTTCACATTGATCATCACTGATAGTAGCATCCCTAATAGTGGCTCCATCTTGACAGAAAAATGGTAAGTACCATTGTGCTCCAAAGTTTTTGTCTCTTTCTGCAGCCACTGCAAAACAAAGCTGCTAATTTATCTGATGAAAGACATGATGGTGAATGTTATGTAAAGCCCAGATGTTTCCCCACTGATTTCTTAAATAGGAGCACATAATTGTGATGATTGGAAGGCTATTAATCCAAACTACTTGGAAGCAAAAGAGAAAGAGGACCTCAGCTTATACTTTCACTTTGACAAGCTTCTATGCATAAGATGTCTGTCGTTCTACTCACTGTTTTACAAACCTAACCAGTCAAAAAATTTCCCCAGTTCTTCTCCATCTGTTTTCTCACAGCAGTGTTAATGTTCACTTAAATAAGCATAGCAGCATTAACCTTTTGAACTCTTTGTCCTTCAACTCTGCTCAGATTAGATTTGTGGTCTAGAAAGTTGCCTCTTCCCTCAAGTTTGACAGATTTTCTTATTATCCCCTGCTGACCTGTAAAGAATTGCACTGCCTCAATTCCTGAGGCACCTACAAGTTTCAGATGGACTCAGCCTCTCTGTCTGATTGCCTGTCATGAGAAGAGTCAGTGGTGTGCTTCTTATTTCAGTTTATTCCTTTCCTTTCAACAAATATAATGAATTCTTTTGCACCCTTGTACTCTTCTTTTTAGCAGGCCTCACATATCACATTTTCATCCTCAATGCAAAAACTACTTCAGAAAATCTGTCTTCAAGAAAAAAATTTGGCAATACACATGACAGCAAGTGCATTAATATGTGCTGTATACACATCTGATTTTACGGATTCTGCCTACAGTAAATTGTGTATAAATCATGTAAGCCATTACCTCTTTGATTCAATCTTCCTATTTACATAAGTACTACTAGTACTGATAACTAAGGCTGGTAGGTGAGGCTTAGATAGAGTAAAATGTTGATGAAGATGGCAGCTCTTCATGCATGAAAACTGTGGAAGGAATTATGACCCTTATCGAGAGTATAGCTGAAGCTTTGGATAGTGCCATTCAACACAGAGGCTGATGAGTAGCTAAAAGCATAAGCACATTAAAAAATTAGTTTGGATTTAAAAAATTACATGCATTGGTGAATCTCCAGTAACAGTCTAGGTACATATTTTTAACCCCTAATGCAAATATTACTTAGGTCAGCCACTTTTCACTGCCATAGGTTGATTTCTCCTCTTTCACTGGCAGCTGTGCTAATATGAATTACATCACACTAGACACGTGAGTTACCACAAATCAGCTGGCCTCTAGTAAATTGGGGTGAACTTTAGACCAAGAAAGGGTTTTTTAGATAGGATTGGTGGTGCTGTTTGAATTATGCTCAGACAGAGCCAGAAGTATAAGCACTCAGAAAGCTATGGGCGAACAGTGTAGGTATGACCTTGGGAGAGTGTTTGAGGGAGGAATATAATTGGAAAGAATGCTCAGAATTTGGAACAAGGAAGCTGCTATCTGCTCATTTCAACCCTGTTTGGAAAGCATACCTTTAGTATACTTTTATAAATTAACAGAAACAAGAATTTGTCTTTTTCGTCTCAGGTCAACTGTCAAAATGAGGGCTAACACTAAAAAGAGAGATCCCAATAATGCAATAAAATGCATAAACAGTGTAGAAGAAAAAAAATATTTAAGGAATGTCACTCTTTTAATGCAATTATTCTCTTGTAGCAATCTCTATTTTCTCTGCTGCAGGGTTTATGCCCTACTTTCTCTGTAGCTCCCACAGCAAGCTTCCCCCTGCCCCGTGGTTTGTTCTGCTGAGAAAAAGCTGTGAAAATGACTGTGCAGAGATAAGAAAGGCCAAAATTACAGACAAGGTTGAGCTTGCTTAGGTGGTATCATCTATAACTGAAGGATTTAGGAGGGAAAACACAAATATAGACAGGAATAGGATTAGTGTGGTGTGGTACCAGACAGGAGTCCCAGGCTGAGCATATCACGAGCTTTATCACTGGAGACAGTAACAGCTCTGTGGTGCTTTTGAGAGGGGCAAACACTGGTCCAGACAGTAGCAACTCTTTGGTTGATGCATTCATCAGGGTTATGGGCACGTGCGTGCTTAGCCTAACACTTAGTGATCTCTAGCTATCTTTTTTTTGTGTGTGTTTTCCTGTGAGGAACTGCTTTAACTGCAGTGAACTGCTTCGTTCATGGCATTAGTTATCCTTGTAGAAAATCTTTGCATTTCTCTAAGATGCCTGAACAAGCCAACGAGAGAGGAACTGTAAGAACGACAAAGAGCAGAGAAAGAGCAGTGTAATGACTTCACTGTTAGCCCAGTGTCCACGGCATTGCATGCAATGGGGCTGTCACAGGCAGGAGCCCCTGCTCCAACTTCAGTACTCACCAACACTGGTATCTCAGGTGGCCCGAGAGGACTTGTTGTAGACCACACTGATTCAATACCACGTGCACAGATTAGCGGCACAAATGCCAGAGTTTAGCCCCTCAAACGCAGACTACAACCCTCCCCTATTATGCAGAGCTGCTATGATGTGAGTCAGAAAGTGATTCCTCTAGGAACAGCGAGACAGCTTGCAGGCTGCCATACGACTCTCTGTTGGAGCAACTGACAGGGAAAATCAGACACTGGTTAACTGAGGCACTGATCCAAAGCCCCTTTAAACACCTCTGTGACTTTCCTGGAAATAAGATGTAGGAGCTTTTCAAAAGATTACCCTTAATCTGTCACAGCATGCAAAACAACTTAATACATTTATCATTTTTTTTCAGCTAGTGAATTCAAATCCCTCTGCAACAATTTTACTAGCAAGTAAAACTTCTCCAGACAGCAAATGTCTGTCCTAATTATGCAAAAGGTGGGTCCTTTTGTTACTGACTTGTCCTGCACATGCCTCCTTCTGTCAGTGAGAGTTTTGTCACTGAATCCAACAGCAGTAGCTATGAGGGACCACTGGTCATTGAGTCTCTTTGGAATCTTGATTTATTCTACCATGTTTGTTCTAGTCACCTCTCAAGCACTGGCTGAGTCACCCTCAAGCACCAGTTCAGGTCAACAGACACAAGCTTGCTTCTTAACCTGGACCCAATGCACCGTGGATTTCTTTTAACCATTTAGCATCTTTTCTTCTCATGTTATGTTGAATGCTGGTCTTCTCAGCAAAGTAAATGATCTGTCTTTTATGCTTTTTGTGATGATTTTCCGTTTGTGCTTTTAACAGCAAATCAGCCCTGTCAGGCTTGTAAAAATACTTGGGACTCCATGCAATGGAAATCTATTTTGTCTTTCATTTTGTATCCTATTTCCCAGAAAGTATCAATATTTGCTTTTCAGCCATACTGTTTGAGTATTAAGGTATTTCCTTCACCATCCGCAAAAGCTGATTATTCTAATACAGCTCAGGAAATGTCTAGTATTTGACTTCTTTCAAGTGAGAAATACACAGTTTTATTTTTAAAAATTCTCTTAGATCACTTGGCATTAGATATATTCAAACCAAAGTCACCTTAATACTAAAAATCAAATTGTCAGATATTAAGTGCTCTGGCTAGTAACTATTAAAGAGCAGTAGTTGCTCTGGAGTAAGTGCACATTTCTCAGTGGCCAGGTATAATTTTGAAGTGCTTATTATCCATCTAAGCATGGAATTCTTAAATACCTTGTTCTATTATATCCATGCTATTACATCCATTCTTTCAGCAATTTTCTTTTAAAATTAGATTTGTGCTAGGTTTCTCTCCCTTAAAGCAGTGAACCAGAGAACTGCATTAATTTCTATTGCCTCTCACACCATATTTAACCTTATACATGTATTAGATATAGATTGACATCTTGATGTGACACTTATGTTTTGTAGAATTTGGCAGTTTCATTTTAGAAAAACTAAATCAATATATCCTTCATTCTTTAGGAAAAAGAGGAGGATGTTTTCAGTCTTCTCCCTCACAGGCTTATTTTCAAGCTTTTCCACTGTGTCTGGGCTAATGGCACCGTTGTGATCACTGTTTTTACAGCATAATTAAACCTCATTGAATAAAATGGCTTTTTTTCAGTCGCATAAATCATTATTTGCAACATGCTAAAATGTGACAGTATGAAACCTTTTCCAATCTGACAGACTTCTGCACATTAAAAATTTAATTTTGTGTTCAAGGATACCATCTCCAGGAGAGAGGGTATTCTACTCTGGAAAATTTGTATAAGCCAGGAGTTGCACCACTCAGTCCCCTACCATAAAGAGAAAGTGGGGAGAACACACAAAGACGATGTGATTTCTCCAGGCACTTCCCTGGGCTCCCTGGTGGCCCCCACACCGTGGTGCTGGCTAAAATGAGCAGATGTGCACAGGTGGACACAGCATCCTGCCATGGAGTCGAGGTAATTAAACCCAGCCCTCATTTTCAGGCCCACTGTAAGTGCAGTGAGAACGTAAGGTGAACTCTGAAAATGCCGAGGAGGATCTGCTGACGCCAGTTAGAGAAGGAATTGCTTGGAGGGCCAGCTGAGACAAGGCAAGGTGGGGGCTGAGTGGCACTGGAGGAGGGGGGCAACTGCCCTTCACAGGGCCGGGGGCCAGGAGGACAGCACTGCTCCTCTGGCTGCAGCTCAGCTGCTCATTCCTTGGCAGGCACTGCTGCCCCAAATGTAAGCTTTCTGTGCTACAGTGCAAGCAGGAAGGGAGGAGGGCGCTGGGGAGAGAGTGTCATGGCAGGACCACCCAGGTGCTTTTCCAGGTGAGGAATGAGGGGGAGAGGAATCTATTTGCCCCGGGACCCAAAACAGCTCTTGGTGTGCATTCTAATAACACTGCTGGAACAACTAAACCTGCAAAACATTCATAATCACAAGAGTTTATTATTCTTTTTTTTCTTCTTCTTTTTTACCTACCTTCTCTTTCTTTCCTTCATTTTTTCCTTCTTCCTTTCTTTCCTTCCCCTTTTTCTTTCTTCCTCTTCATATCTTTATTTTTTCCTTCTCTCTTTCTCTTTTTTCTTTTGTTTCCATTTTCTTACCTTCTCCCTGTCTTTCTCTTTCTTGCTATTTCTCTGTTTCTGTCTGTCTTACACAAAAATACATGCAAACACAGGTCACTTCTCCAGAAAACACTACTTTATACTTTGATGGCAAAAAGCAACAAGGACCCTCAAGAGCATCAAAAACAGTGCTATTGCTCCACCAGGTTAATTCAGAGATGTTCTCTATAGATAAACTGCTATTTTTAAAGCATGGTTACATAAAGAGTTCATTGCAAAACTATCCAGAGTGTGCATTTATAATGTCAGTTTTGGGACAAGAATTGTCTTAAAACAGTCCCTCTAAACATTCATAGGCCATGATAAATAAAAGTTGCTGATGATGATTGCAGTAAAACACCTTTCCTTTTGCTTAGGGGAAGCATGCGTGAAAAGGCAGATTCTTTAGACTAACTTGAAGTAAATTCAAATCCTTGAGTATCTCACAGGAATCCTCATAAAATAATATACACAGTACTCAACTACTAGCAGATTCTGGCAGTAACCTTACCCTTCTTTTCTGATAAGTTTAAAAGATGTTATTTTCATGTTCTTCAATCATTGTGGTAGTACAGTCTAGTCACTAACTTTGGACATCATTACAAAATATTTACAACAGCATAAATTATGGCAGAAACAGGTTTAAAAGAGCAAAGTAGAAAAAAAACCCGTAATTCTAATAAAAAACTTCTGATACTCTGTATTTAGTAGAAATTCCTCTTTTCAATTTTTTTCTACTAGCAAAATATTTGGCCAAAATATTTCATAAATTTAAAAAGAAATTTAAATAGTAGGCCTTGTATTGGGGGGAGGTATTAGGAAAACTCACCAAAATTACATCTTTTGAAATATTTTTAATGAAATTATGAAAAAATCAGAAGAGCAGGTCCAAGGTTAATTTTTACTATAGTGATGTAGCTTCCCCAGAGGTATAACTTGATCTCAAAGTTAAATAAAGGGGTTTTTTTGACTGAAGAACAAAGAGTCAGAAAAAGGAATTTATAACAATGTTCAAGTTCAACATTGAGAATGAATCAGTCTAGAACCGCAAATAACACACTGCTCTGCATCACTCGCGAAGCAGCAGAGGTATTTGAATCGTCTCCATTTTAGAGGGCTGGAGTAAAAGGTACTTTGAGGTCCTCTCCATCACTGCTTTTCCGTAATGCTATGATCAGAAACATCCATAAAACCACTGCTCCATGTGACAGTGTATTGTCTTCTTTCTTGGAAGACAAATAATGCAATCCTAGTGCCAAGTAATACAATATCTTGGTATTGTCTCATGCTATCTCTTTTTAAATTTATCGAGCTGGAAGAAACTTTGTTAGTACATCCTACCGTAGCGGGGCAGGACCTACACAATGGGTGTATGTTGTCCTAAACTCTATATACTAGAGGCCACAGTCTCTCTAGGAAGCCTCTTCTGGGCTCTTTTGGTTCTTATAGCCATTCTATTTCCTCAGAAATCGTAAAGGAATATGTTTCACATCTCTCCATCAGTGGGTGATTTTAAACAATTAATCACCACCATTTGTAGCATCTTTTGCACATTAGAAGACAATGTAATCATGTCCCTCTTTAGTCTTTCCTATTTTAGATTAAGAAAACTCCATTCCCATCATCACAGAACAGCTATCTAACCTCTTTTTCTTCTTGATACTGTTTTATGGATTCTTGACAGCTTTTCTTGAAGTGTGACAGCTGCATAGGCAGATGAAACTAGGGCTGATGAAACTTAAATACTAATGGGAAGTAAATAATTACCTGCCCTTTCATGGGCACAATACTCCAATCAGTATATTTCTGAACAGGATTCCTTTCTTCTTTTGCTGTGGTTGCACAAGGGATGGTGGAAGATTTTGTATTTGATGAATGCTTGCTGTAGGATATCGCAGCGTCCCACCGTCACCATTCTTCAAGGAGCAGTGTGGCACGGACACATTGCCTATTTATGGAGCCAGGACTCCTGCTGTGTAGAAGTTTCTGTGCATGTGGGTCCCATCCTAATGTGGATTTGCCCGTGTCAGCCATGTATACCAGAATCCATGGAATTTCTCCTGACTGCATAATATTGACATAAATGTTATTAAGTCTTATTAAGGTACAATATATATGATCCAAGGTAGCCTTCTGCCTTCTTTTTTGTATATTAATCACCAGCTATTTAATCCTTTTTTCATATTTTTTTATTTCATTTTTTCCCTCTTCCTAGGAATAACAATTTATGTTTATTTATATTTGCCTTAGTTTGCAAATTGCTTTTCACAGTTTATCATATCTTGTATGCTACTACTGTCCTCCCAAGATTTTGCACATTTTTAATTTTATGACACTACTAAATTTCCTCTTAAATCCAAGTTCTTAATTAAACCATGAAGCTGAGCCAAGTCCAGGATAGACAAGTCACTACTGTTTACTTGGATAACAAGTATTATTTGCAGATAACAAAGCAGACAAAAGTGTTTACTATGACATTTTGGGGCACTGAAGAAGGTGTAATGTTCATTGACCACAGATGTTTGGAAGAACTCTGTTTATGCCAATTAAAGAGTCAACAGCCACCAAGCAAGGAAAAGCATGAGGAAAGATGAAAGCAACTATGAGAAGGGGAACTTCAAACCTTGGTAAAACTCTAGAAGACCTGAACAGGAGGAAAATCTAGAGAAATAAAATAATAGCAAGAAATAATAACAAGAAAGCAGCAAAGGGAATTAGAGAAAGACATCCTTAACTGCTGTGCCTCACATGTTTCAAGTTGTTTCTAAGGTCACAGAATAAGAAGGTGAAATTAGATCAAATAAAACAGGGCAGAACTGAACAGCACAATTAGGCCATAGTCAAAAAGTAATTACTTTTCTAACCAGTAGAGATTGCATGTTATTTCTTGGAACTTTATATTATTATCTAAATAATAGACACTAGCTAGAGAAGCAACTGGGAATGAACTGGGGAAAACCAGCTAAAAAGCCACTTGGCTAAATATTATAACACTGTAATTTGCATTAAATCTTGGGTGAACTGGAAATTCGGACACTGGAGAATCTTACCATATGTATGTTAACTGATCAAAACACTGGAAAAATAAAGAATGCAACACAGCACTAAAGCAGAATAGTACTGGAAGAAACTAAGCTACCAAGACAGGTAAAGCAGCATTCCCTTTTCTTTATAATCTTAGCATTCTAACCTTTTGACATAATAATTATGATTATGGTGTATATCCTATACTGTTGATGGTGTTGGTACACTGGATAGCACTAACTCTTTATAGAGTCTTATTTTTACTTCACTACCCTTCTTCCCAGTCATTAATTTTTCTCCAGTTTCTTCATAGGACATGCAATGTAATTCACAATGATGCAAGGCACGTGGTCTTCACGTAGAATTGTCGGTCATTTACCTCTCTAGAGTGGTTCTCAAAATAAGCCAACCATTTTGCAGTCCTGAAACAAATCCTTGGTAAACTAAATGACAGAGCACTCTGGAAGTTTGTGAACCTTCTTAAGCTATCCTTCATGAAGATATTACTCAGTGTTTGAAAAGGCATTCTGGTTTTGGCTGAGGTAGAATTAATTTTCTTCAGAGTAACTGGTATGGGGTTGTGATTTAGAGTTGTACTGAAACCAGTGTTGAGTGTTTGTAGATGCCTTTTGCTGTTGCTGAGCAGAACTTGCACAGTGTCACAACCTTTTCTGCCTCTCACCCTCCTCACTCGTGATCAGGCTGAGAATGCACAAGGAGCTGAGAGGGGACAGAGCCGGGACAGCTGACCCCAGGCGAACAGAGGGATATTTCATACCCTGTCCTGCTCAGAATGTAAAGCTGGGGAAGAATGAGGAAGGGGGATTGTTGATGGTGTTTGTCAAGTCACCATTACATGTGCAGAGCCCAACTTTCCTGGAGATGGCTGAACACCTGCGTGCCCATGGGAAGCAGTGAATTAATTCCTTGTTTTGCTTTGTGTGCGTGCACGGCTTTCCCTATTAAACTGTCTTTATCTCAGTCCATGAGTCTTCTCACTTTTACTCTTTCGATTGTCTCCCCCATCCCACCAGGGGCAGTGAGTGAGCAGTTGAGTGGGGCTGAGCTGTACCATGACAAAAGGTACATCTGTCATTATGGATTCTTTCGGATATGTTATCCTTAGTAACATATCTTAATTCAGCATGGCAAGAATCGGTATATAGCACCTGAAAATCAGTAGCACCGCTCCACAACTGATGGAAATAAAGCCCAAGGTAGTGTGAGTCAGCCTCCCCAATGAACAACTGTCTTTCTTCAGAAGCCCAAATTACTTTGTGTTATTTACAGCACAATAATGGCTACCAAATTCAAAGAAAGTTTAGCAAATCATTCCCACATCAGAGAGAAACTATTCTGGGGTTACACTACATGAATTACTGTCACCCCACACCAGCCCTGTATCTGCACTGCACTATCACTCAAAGAAATCACATCTGAAATGAAAGCAATTCCTTCAGCTCCATCTGCCAGCCCTGGAATCAAGAGGGTTAAATAAGCTATAATCTATTTCTACCAAGTGAATAGAAAATTAGGATCTTTCACTTTCTTTCTCCCTCATGCATCCATAAGAAAAAAATTATTTCACTGGAAATTATGATTTCATCAGCTGAACTGAAAATCAAGAAATAGGCCACTTTAAATATTCACACCACCTTGATTAAAGCAGGTGTCTCCAAGCCTTATTATTGCAAAGTGATTGTCAGAATTTCCATTGTAAATCTCTTCCCTCCTTTTCACTGGTTTTGTACTTATGCCTTGGCTATAAGAGCACATTCCAAGCTGGAATTTAGGTTGGCTGGTTATAAAAAAGAAGAGAATTTTCCTTACAAATTATATTAAAAGAATTATACAATTAATAAAATGTTGACTTTTCAGTATGGGGGAAAGGCAGGGTTTGTTTTTTTGTATTACACATATTGGTCTAAAACAGTAACCACACTCTGGTAGAGAAAGCAGAGCGAAAAAATTGACACATTTCCCCAGATGGCAAAGGAATTCTTTGAGCTGGCAACCCGTTATCCTACTTTAATCTGCTTCATTCCTTTCAGCTTCTGGAATGGAACAAACAGCATGGGACAGGAAGGGATGTAGTTATTCTGATTACAGAAATCAGAGGCCTCACTATCATATCATTCCTAGTCTTTTACTATGTTTATTCTCCTGGTAGCCCATGAAGTACAGAAATGCTTTTGTTCGTTTCATAGATAAGAAACAAACATAAGATATTTTCACCTAATAAACTCAAGGTTAAGCATCAAGACTGCACCCAGTTCTTGTGTTCAGTGTTTAGGTTATGTTCCAGCTAATAACATCAATTGTCCCAAGAGACATACCCAGAGACATATCTAGGCACTGAAAATCAACTGTAAATGCTGTTGAGTACCAGAGTCACATCAGCCAGTGACACGTTTTTGGCCTGTGCCTGGGCACGGCTCGGGAGTTAGCATTGGCCGGAGACAATTCCTAGCAGGAGAGAAAGAAGAGTTTAATAGCACTGGCATTAGCTGTTCCCTGTCAGCTGGCCAGAGAACAGTCCCAGACATGTTTAATTTACTGCTGCGGAAGAAGCCAAAATGGTCAGCACCAGCTATTACAGTGCATGGCAGCCATGGCTTTGTGCTGAATCACGTCTGTATAAGCAGCAGCCTTTCTCAGATTTATGTATAAGAACCCTTCTCACCCCATCATATTCCTCAGCATTTCACTGTGGCTGAGAGTGTGGTCTTTACTCCTCTGTCCATCTATGTTAAGACTCTATTGATTCTACTGATGGCCAGTGTAGCAGCAATTTTTAGTGCAACTATAAGTGAAAATTCATGTGTATTGATACATGGGAGGAGGAATGTAACTGCTCAAAGGAACTGGCAAATAAGACCCAGATTGCTTTTTCTGTGCACTCTCTGTAACAACCTTTCATAAGTATTTTATTCTCTTTTAGTAAAGATTCAACATTACAGGTCCATAAAATGAAAACGTGTGTTCTCTTTAATATGCATTCAGAGTGAAAATCGCTTCACTCACATAAAATCTGATAATTGGACGTTATATAGGGAAAGTCTGAAAAAAGAAATGAACTATCCTGTGAAGTGGCACTAAAGATGTTTCGCAATCCTGACACCAGCCACAAAAATGTCTAAGCCATCATCCCCCACTGGCTTGAGTAAGCACTACTTTTTCCTTACATCTGCATGCAAAAACTTTTAGGACACAAACCTACATCTGACTGAAATAAGAAAGAAAAGAAAGTAGTGTAAGAGCCTATTATTAATAAAATCCACTGTTCATTTTTTAGTTTGAAAATTGTTTTCAAATACTGCTTTTAATTATTAAGCCTGCATGGGATTAAATGGCATTGGTGACATTGATTTAAATATAGTTTACTCCTCAACACTTTTTAAAGATCTGCTTTCACAGAGGAGGGAGATGAACTTTTGCTTCCTAAATTACTAGATGCACACAGAATGCTCCCCTTCCTCCCACAAATCTCCACAAGAGCTGGATTATTTAACACTGGCCACAACTGCATGCATCAGAAAGTGATTTTTTGGTTTTATTCTGAATTCTGTGTACACTTGGTTATACACCTTTCATTTAAGCTTTAGCATCCCAGCCTACAGACCAGTCAATACTGATGGGAGGCTTTTATCATTCTAAAGAGGTTGAGCCTAACACAGGCTCAAAGACAGCTTTCAAAAGGAACAGAATGAAAGTGATGTCAAATTCAAGCCCACAATTGGCTCCAGAAGACTGCTGGGTTTTTTTTCTTCTGTCCTTTAAGGTACATAACAAGTAATATTAAAATGCCTTAATGTTTAAAACACAAATTTGTTTCAAACTACAGCTTTGAAAGTCGGGGGCAACAGTTTCTATAATGTCATTGAATTCTTTTTATGATACCACTGTGGAAATATTGATGCAGCAATAACTCTCAGCAGGATTACATTCTGGCGAGAAGCAAAGCAAAAAGCCTGAAGTGATCCCACTGTATGTTAATCACATGGCTAATTTGTTAAATTTGCATTTCAGTTGTTTCTGTAGCTTGGCAGAAATTATATTGATAAGGAATATTCATGGGTTTATGTTAGGTTTTTTCTCCTTTGTCTTCCAAGAGATTCTGCAGTGATCAATTTATTTTCTGTTCATGACTGTCATAATTACTGACTGAGAACGTAGCTGAGTAAGAAGAGTTAATAATAGGGCATAGTCTTTTGTGTAGTCTCTTGTGTAATTGTTGCTTTTCTGAGTTCAGAAGTTGCATGCAATTCGATTTGGTTTTGATCTTATTTTCTTGTGAAATTGCTTCAAGATAAGCCTTTCAATGCTTTTGGGGGGGGTTAAGTCTTTCTTCTTTGTTTGAGTAATTTTCATCCTCTTGATTTCCTTATTTTCCTTTATAGCAAATGATTGGGGTGAGGATTCTAATATGGGGCCAGGTGGAGAATCCGGCTCTCCTGCTCCCCCCAGCTGCTGAAGAAAAATTGCAGTAGTAGTTCGACGGCATCAGCTCTGAAACGCGCCTGGCGCTTCTCTGGCCAGAAACCTCACTGAACTGAAACCCACCTCTTTTGAAACAGAAAAATATTTGCAACAGGACTTAGGCACTTAGAAACGACAATATAATCCTTGGGTAGCAACAGCTTCAACCCCATGGCTAACCCAGAATTATACATCACTCCATAGGAGAATATAAAATTGCACCAAATATTTCTTACACAGCTTGCAACTCTCTGGAGCCATGCATGATCATATCCTTGGCTAGATCACAGTCCATCTAAAACGCAGGGTGTTGCAAATCCCTTCAAGCAACAGAAGAGAAGACTTGATGCACGAAATAGCCTTGACACAAACTGGTTAGATTTCATAGAACGTATCATTAAATGTCCTACAAAACAGAAAGTCCTTGCTTACGCGTATGGAATTCCTATGAAAGTATGTATTGCTTATTACCCTTCACCTGACCTAAAGGAGCCATACTGCATTTTGCTTTCCCTCAAAACTGCAACTGGTTTCCGAGACAACTCTGAAAGACCACACTACATAATTAATTATCCCTCAAGTATGGAGTTTTGATTAGAGTAAGGTCTCAGCATAAGCATTTATCAGAGCAGGAAAGGAAAATAAGTTGTAACAACAGACCCAGTGTCTCCGGGTCTCATAGAGACTTCTGATTTCTCTTTTTCTTCTTTTTTTCTCTGCAGGAGCAGTCACACACCCATGAACTTTTTTCCAGACAAGCTGAGAGATGACAGTTGCCTCCCTGTTTCATGTTGACTACAGGAATCTTCTTTGGATAAATATAGGGTTTCATCTTTCACTTGTTCCAGACTTCTCTTGCAATTACTTTCACTACTTCAGTCACTGATATTCCTTCTGACACTGACTAATGGATC
>WEKY01050809.1:351-20545 GCA_013390045.1 Picathartes gymnocephalus
TTTTTTTAGTTAGAAGGGGTTCAACCCTTCTGATTGTGAATTACATCCAGATGATTTCAGCTTCTTGGCAGGAAGGAACTTTATGTAGGGAAAACAGTGACAGTTGAACTCTAGTTTTATGTGGCTGTTCACACATGGTAAAATAACATGGCTAGCCCTTGTCTCCATTTTGAAATTGAACATGGTTTTACCGCAATAGAGTCAGGTTTAGCCAATTAGACCAATGAACTTCTGTCTCTATGTTTAGTAAGTACTAAGGTATCATTAAAACAAAGTAGATGGGGAATGTTGTTTATATAAGGAGGTTTCTCTGAATTTAAGCTGCTCTTGGAGGAAAACAGGCAGTGCTAACAGCTTCTTCAAAACAGTGAATTTAATTGTTATTTCAGAAACCCTAAAAACAGTAAGACACAGGAGCAAGGTAAAGACAGAAGATAAAAAATAAAAAGCTTGGTTTCTAATACTGTATGTACGTTAGAATAGATATTTACTTAAGTACCTTAGTATATGAGGTATTGGATAACTTCTAAATAACATTTTATGAATTCAGAGATCAATCTAGAGAAAATAAATAAATAAAAGTAGATAACTATCAGTATAAAACCACCATTCCAAGCAATAATCCAAGCATAAAGCAAATTAAACTTCTTTACACTACAGTTTTTTAGTTGCCAAAACCAGAGAACAATTTGTTGATTCCTACAGAGGTAAGAAAGAGTTGACAACATATGGTCTGAAGGATTTCTAAGTGTAACAGCCTAGGCTTATGTATGTGCACTGTTCCCTTCATCTCAGAGCTGAATTAAGAAATAGGTTACTGTGTAGTATATCTCAGCAATCCACAACAGAAAACCAAGTAATCAACATAAATATACCAACACCACAGCCTAGGAAGTTAGTCATTACTAACTCCAATTTAGTTCTGAAATTTATATTACTTTACCATGGAATTCTCCATAAGAAAATTTGTTCGCTTAAAACCACCATAACATCATAAAAAGCTAACAGTGCAATATTTCTACACAAAAAAACCCCAAAAAACAAAAAACAAACCAAAAAAAAGAAAAAACAACAAAAACAAACAAACAAACCACAAAAAACCACAAAAACAAAAATAAAACAAAACAACAAAAAAAAAACCCACCAAAAAAATCCCAAAAACCCATGGTTTAGTCAGAGAAAGGAAAATCTATTTACTATTTTATTAGAAAGTCAGATGCTGTCTTAACCATGTTTTCCATGCATTCACAGGAAGAGAGATTAAATTATCTGTTTCCAATTAAATAAACTGTCTTTTAAAAATATGGATGCCCTCATTTTAGCAAATGCCAAAATAACAGGACTATCCATTCTACATGGATCAGTATATGCAAGCTTTTACTGAGGAGTTTTTTTCATCCTTATCAATATTGTAGTATTCTAGCAATAGGACAAAAAATAGCCTCTAACTGAAGGAATTTTTTTTTTCTTTCTGCTGTTGCTTCACTTTTTTTCGTATCAATTTCATTAAAGAGAATCAGTATCTGAGTTCAGACTGTGTTGGAAGCAGAATATTTAATGACCAGAGTAAGCCAAAAAGTATTACTTACATTTGCACTGGGAACCCAGTGGTGCTAAGGAGCTCTATGATGAGCTAGGAAAATAATGATGAAATATAATACTGTTTTTTCTAGGCCGCTGTTAATGATTATCTTCTTGCACCACATAAAGTATGTTTTCCTGAGGTGAAGTCAATGAACTTAGTGGAGCACAAGGAGGTCCATTTCTCATTGTCTTTCCATCTTGTCTTATCTTCTTCCCCTAATTTTTAAAGGAAAATCATATCCTCCTTCAAATAAAGTATGGATTAATGTAATGCAATCCTACAGAAATAACTATATGTATCTATAAATTCTGAATCCATAAAAAATTTGTTTTATTCTACATATTTTTACAGTCCCTTCTATTTCGGAGCACGATAAATGGAGCATTATTTCTTTTTGTTTGTTTTCTTAAATGATGTAAAATTCTCTCCAGAGATTCTGCAAAGGAGGGCTATTGGTAAGGTGCAGGTGTGGGGAAACAGGACAACAGGCAGTACTGCAAAACTTGGTAACATTCCACTCGATATTAGGTCTCTGTTAACAATCCAGGGATTAATGAACATTGGACAGTGAGTTACCTATGTTCCATTCTTCTTCTGATATTACCACTATCAGATTGAGCAGATTGGGTTTTTTTGTTTGTTTGTTTGTTTTGGGGGGGGGTTGTTTGGGGTTTTTTTGGTTTTTTTGTTTATCTAATGAAACTTCTCTGGAAGAATTAAAAGGAAAACAGAATTTCTAAGAGCTAAAAGACCTTTGCAAGTTTTTAAAACCGTCCTTTGAAACAGAGAGGAAAATATAAAAAATAAGAAACTCAAGCAAAAACATTTCCCAGATCATTAAAAAAATGAACATAGTTACCACATTGATAGTATTATGAGAAGAGCATCTAGATCATAAAGAAGACAGATGGGCTTGAAACATGGAATAAGAAACAGATGGAGATAAAGGTGTGCACATGTAAGTGAAGGAATCTTTTTTTTTTTTGATGTTTAGGCAGAATAAGGGTCTCTATTAAAAAGCTTTTATGAGGTGAGAGGACTGGTAGATTTGGGGAAAAAAAAAAAAAGACAGTGAGGAAGAGAATGTCCAGCTTTGAACTGATTGTGTCTTTTAGTGACATCAACCCCAGTGTCTTAATATCTTTCTGATGTTTGTTTCTTATAATGAGCGACTTTAGAGATGGAAACTGATAGTCCTAGAGAGGGAAATATTTTATTCAGACCAAAGAAAATATGAGCAAAGACAGTGTGAGTATCCACTGACTTTTGCTGGTTTTTCAAACCTTCACCACTGACAGGAAATGAAGTCCTAAAACAACAGGTGGATATTTCTGTTTTCACAGTCCATACACTGTCTTGCAAAATTGTCAGATAGCTCCCACTATGCAGGTGAACTTTAAGATCCAAGTACCTCTTTATATTTTCATTCTAAATATTTGTGTTGAGCTATCTGATATCAAAACTACGAGCACAGTAGCCACTGGCAGGGATGAAGACTCAAATACACTTTGTGAATCTACTACAGCATTTGTACTCATCTGACATCTGCCATTTAATACAATCTTCATCTGCAGGCTATTTTTCATACTTTTCAATGAAACACGAGGATATATATTTGAAAAGACAGTAGAGAATTAGTATTAATTGTATCTTTTCCAATAGGGATTAACAATCCCACTGTCACAGAGTAAGCAATAAAAAGGAATCACTGGATCTAGCTTTGAAGTATTTGGGATGAGTTATAACTTGTGTTTCAAATTACAAATAGAGAGCATAGTATTCAATTGTTCATAAAAGAATTATGTTACCGACACTTTGACATAATTAATAAAAAGTGAATTTTAGCTTGGTCACCGTGACTGTGACAATTTTCTTGCAAAAATTACAACTATGATTAGCATAATGCACTGAACATGGTAGATTATCTTGAATTAGATACATTCTTCAAAAAATCTGGAAATTACTTTAGAAATATTGAGCAAGCCATTAGGAACTCATGAAGTTAACAAGAGAGGTCAGCCTAAGAGATAGAAGAAAACTAAATACAAACATTCAAGAGAAGAAACATTGGAGTGTATCACTGTGAAAAAGACCATATAGGCAGAACACAAACAGGCAGTAGTACTTACACAAGAACTGATCCCAACATTGCTGAAATGAGGATGATCTGAATGCCAAGGATTCACCAGAGCAGAACAACCAGAATTCAGGCCACAAACTCTACTTTCAGATGATTTCAATTTATGATTGGGAGCTCAGTATTTCTTATTTTTCTTTCCATACTTCAGTAAAAATTGTAACTGAGAGCTTTTGTATTTCAGCTTTGTCTCTCCCAGCTTTTGTTACACAATACATTTGTCTGACTCTTCACTTGTGTGACACTGACACATCAAACAAAAGGGACGAGGGGAACTCTGCCATCTCACTTAATTGGGGCTGTGAATTTTAAGAGCTAATCTCACTAGTGAAGTTAGAATTCGATATTCTAATATGTGTCTAATCTTTCCAACCTTCCCAAAAAACCCCAATGAAAAAGTTAACATACAAATTTTTTCCAGTAAATTCTTAAAAATCATGTGCTATCAGCCAGCTGATCTCCACATTAACCTAATGTTTCCAGAGGAACAACAGTGGTTGATCACACCTTGTAACACAAATCAACAGAAATTCTCTTGTCTGGGAATAAGAAATGATTAGTTATTCCAAATACTTCCAGGCATAGAGAAGCCTCTGGAAGCCTTTCCAGAGAGGAACTCAGAGAAAGTACTGCTATAAATGCTTTTAATCCCTCACTGAAATGTAATAGCTTTCTTTCTATTGGCCATATAGATAGCTAAATGAGATATGTCAACTATCTGACCATCTGTTATTTCCAAATACTCAGAGTATGAAACTGTGATAATCTAACTCTAGTTAACGTCATATGCTGGACAAAATATATGTCCTGTTGTTGTGGAGATAATTAGATAGAGAAGATATGGAATCCTTCCCATAAAATGCAACGTTTATAAACACTCAGAGCCCCTCTCATATTCCTTATACTAAATTTAGGTGATAACAGATTTTTTTATGCAAAAGAATGAACAGAGGAAAATATTCTACAAAAATTAGTATAAGAATCCTATGTTTTAAACTTTTGAAGTATTCAGATTCTTGCTTACTTCCAAATAGGCTTCTGAAAATGTAAATTGCTTTGGAATGTATTAATATACTATTTTCCAGTTTTACATATGACTTTCTAAAAAGCAGAAATGATGGTTTATTTTTATGCTAGCAAGAATAAACTTACTATCCTACCTAATAAAATCTAATATATTAATCCACTATTTACAGACACTTCTGACAGTGTCAACATAACTATTTTTGAGGTCACCAAAAGGGAATTTCCTAGTCTATTTTTTTCCATTCTTTACAATGGAAAGTTACAAAAGTTTTTGCTGGATTTAAATTACGGCATTTAACTTTAACATCCAAGGACTTCAAATTCTATTCCAAAAATTAAGAAAGTCTATACCTTTTTTTTCAAGTTTAAATTTTCAAAGTTTAAAGATTTCAACAATGAGAAGTGTATTCTAGGATATTAATATAATTGTAACTTTATCACCTAATTTCAGTAAATTTAGTAATTTGCATTAATAGGAAAAAGGGCAGAATTTTGATAATTAACACGGCTTGACCCACAAGAAGTGTAGAACAGAATATCTTTCATGAAGAAGAGTTGATCTTTTTGAATAGTTTCCAGATCCAGAGCTGGAACTCTACAAACAATGCACACAATCTAACTAATCTTCAAACAAAGCATCAAGCAGTCAGGGCCCTAAACTCCAGTATCTGGTGCCTTTTCAGGTACCTCTAGGTACAAGGGCTGCCATTTCAGAATGTGCAGGATGCCAATGGTGTATTTGACACCTCCAAAAGTACATCTTGGGAACACCATGCCAAGCGTAACAGACATAGATTCAAATGTTTAAGCAAGAAAATCCTTTCTTGACATCACAGGATTTCACTGGCCCTCGACTGGCATTTAGGTTATTTCAAATGTCACAAAATATATGACGATACCCACTATCGTCATTTTAGCTTCTGCAGTGTACAACTTTCCAAGTCACTGTAGTTAAAAATATAATCTTACCATTTGTATGTTCAAATTTACATACATTTACATACGTTTAATACTCACTTACATGACTATGAAACATGGCTATGGAAAAGTATTTTCGAATGCAATACTTCCTTTGTAAATGATGATAGAGAAGTGGTGAAAACCATAGCAGACATTGGGAAAAAGATCAATACAATTCTTATCTGAATTACTTGAGTTCACCTTGTCAAACTGCAGATAAAATTCACCATAAGCCAATTATGCAGATGAAAGCATTTATGGGAACAAATTCCATTTTTGTATTAGTCTTGTAATAATTTGACATGCAAAAGTCTTACCTATCATTTTTATTTATAAGTATGGTTTTGTTTTCCGATTCCGGGAAGCAATGAGTAAAGTGATCACTACATATTAAAAAAAAAAATCAACTTAGTATCACATAGTAATTAAATTCCTTTCAACTATTTTCACACACAGAAATTAATATAATTTTTAATATCACCTGCAGATAACATGCCTCATTAGCTACATTTCCCCTGTCTACACTGTTAATTAGTAGCTGAAAAACATAATATGTTATACCAGAAAATCTAGTTCTCTAACTTTTTGTGAAGTTGATTCTTTGGGAATAAGCAGAAGAATAGTGGGACAATTGCCAGTGAATTTAACTGCTTGAAGTACATCTTAAAAACATCACAGAAAAGGTGTGTGTGACTGTCAGAGAAGGTCTTCTAGGCCTGAAGTCAATCCTTTCAAGATGTTTGCACTTAGTAGATTGTTACATATTGCAATTTTATAACATTAAGGTCAAGCTGAAAATAGACGCAGTCATAATGTTTAAGAGTCAAGATGATTTCAACATTTGGAGGCATCAATGACAGCATTTCTTCACAATTATTTCCATGCAAGTTTAGAGGCTGAGAATCTTTCAGAAAGCTCTATTATCAATATAAACGAAAGAAATTTCTTCATATTTGTGCAAAGAAAATGCCTGTCAAGTAAGCCACTGACAGATCCAACAATAGATGATGTTACATTTCCATCATTTACTATTACTATATTTATTCTGATTTCAAGAGTTAGAGAGGACTCTGCATATCACAGAGAACATTATTAAAGCTTGAGTATTTTCTTCAGACACATAATCTGAATATTGAATAAAGAACAAACATAATGGAGGGAACCACCTGTTAGTCTGAAACTTGCTCGGAAGGTTTTATTGTGTGAAAAAGGACACAAAAACTGGTTTAGGGTGAAGCTATGTTGTGGGGTTTTTTTCTTTCCAAAGAATTTATTATTCTGCCAGATACAGACTTAGCCTTTAAGGAATTGCTTCATAAACTTAATTAAACACATTAATCCTTTAAAAGACAAATTAATTTTCTAAGTGATTGGTACAGCCAAGAGAGTTGAACTATAAATTCTGCTAAGCAGGTGTATTCCATCTTTCTTTTTGTTCTTCGTTTTTTCTCCCTTTTTAATTATCTTGCTTTGATTCATGTTTTCTATATCATTTAAAATACAAGAAATTTCTATAAATTAGGAAAACTAGCTTTGATTATAGCTTGTGGAATTTAAAATAAAAGAACATATTTTTGGGACAACTGTAATTATGAGACGTATTTGAAATATTAGTTGTTTCATTTAGTTATTTTATCTTTTTATAACAAAACAGGATAGACAGTGGAAAGGCCAGGATATTTTCATGTTAAGAAGGTGAATTTGAAAAGTCTCAGATGGGATTCAGTTTTATTCTAACTTTAAAAAATGAGAGAAAGAAAAAGAGAGAAAAAGACAGAGAGGGAAGGACAGAGAATGAGAGTAAGAGACAGAGGAGGAGGAAAGAATGGAATGAAAAGAAATGAAAGTTAAAGAAAGTAGGCAAAAGAAAACAAGAAAAAAGGAAAGCAATCAAGCAAGCAAGAAATAAAAGAAAGTTATGCAAAAAACTATATAACAAATCTGCAACAAACAGGTAGAACAGCTTGAAAAAACAATGATACACAATTCTATGGTATTACAAGAAATTAGGATTTTCAGCAAGACTGAATGATTTGATGAATGTGTATTTTGTTAGTTTCTAAGCATCCTCTACAGTCATGCCTACCTCAACCAAATTGCTTTAATTTTTCAAGACTACCAAAGTCAAGCAGCTAAACACTAAAATCCACAAAACGAAAAGATCTTGAAATGTTGTCTGCCTTCTTTGGGCATGTAAATCAAAAGTTGCCGTTGCCGTTGCCTGAAACCATGTGCTTCATTATCTGTTTAGCCTGGTGAGCCATCTGGGATTACTGAGCTTCCACTATTCTCTGTGACATTTAGCTTTTCATCTTTCCATTTTCTGTATGGATTGAAACCTAAATTTTCAGCTAGTAAGGAGAAAGTAATGCAAGTTTCTTCATCAACTACAGTATTTCAGAAATATTTGTAGCAGAAGGTTGTCTGATGTGTTGCTGCACTAATGAAAATTGGCACAACTGTGAAGAAACTATGCTGGTTTTGTTGGGAACAGATCATTATCTGTGTTATTGCAGATCACACAGTAAAAGGAAATCGTACTGCAAGGGGTTTTTTTTAAAAATTAAACTTCAGATGAAATTTCAAAAATTCATCATTTAATGTTTTAGAAAATTTTCAAAACATGAAGACTGAAATAAGTGGGTTTTTTAAATTTTAATCCCAATTCCAACCTGAAACATTAAAAATCAAAACCAAAAAACCCTAAAGCAGACCTTGAAAAATCTGATATTAAACAGTAGTAAAGAGATAAGAATGGTTACATTTTTTCTCATCGACTAGCCCTTTAGGAGATCCTGAAACCATGAAGAGTATAAACTAACATTTTGTGTATACCTGGAACAAGCCCGAATTCTCATTTAGCAAACACTGGTCAAAAGAGCACTTGAATATGACATCAATCAGTTTTTATATCCTGGATTAATGGTCAGAGTCCTTTGTGATCATACTTGGAGAAGTCTAAAAGAAACTCTGTACGAAATCTATGACTTATTTTGAAGGGATCACAGTAGTCAAGATTCTTACAACCAAAGTAAGAACAAGAGCAAACATAATTCTGTAACTATCCAGGTAATCTGCTTCACAAAAAACAGTGGGTGTGAAATGTCATTGTCTTATAAAGCATATTTTATGCCTGCTTATGCCTATTTGCATGCAGAAACCCTCACATATGTTCATGAACAAGTTCATGCTTCTACAGCTTTTAGACGAAGAGAGACCAATAAGAAAACTTAAAAATAAAAAAGCCACAAGCACTGTCTTTGAAAGTGTTTTAATGGTTATAAGATACTTCCATTTTCCATGAAGGTAGAGATTTAAAGGAAGTTTGCATTTGTCCCTCAGCCTCCATCAATAAACATAGTAGTACAAATGCTTTAACATCTTAATAATTGCCAGGCTAAATTAACAGGGTGATAGTGTTTCGATTTATGATTTGGAGGCCCCTTCTCTGTGCTGGCCTTCAGGAAGATTGAGCTGTCTCCCATATTCCCTGAAAGTGAGTCAATGACTGTTTGTTCATTCCCTTGATTAGAAGGCTGCCCTGAAGCCAAACACAAGAGGCTGCTATAATAAATGCAAGGCTCATATGCTTTGTTTTGCTTTCTGGATTTAGTGCTAAACATTAAAAGGAATTGGAGATTGATATTTGTGCATGGACAAGTGCCAGATAAAACATCAAGCAAGTGAATGGCCTTCTTCATAGAAACAAGCCCTGTTAGTATGAGATGCCAGAGACACAGATGAGGTTTAACTGCTGCTATCGAGCTACTTGGAGGGGTTTTTTAAATGTCTCATCAATTGTTGATACCTGCTTACCTGAGTAGACATTTTGGTAGAAAATACTGAGTGGTTAAATTACCCTTCTGCACTAATAATCATGATCTCGTTCAAAAGTATTTGAACATCCAGTTGTATTTGGCTCCTGTGCTTTAGAAGAGTGAAGGAAACTTCCCAGCCTGACCATTCACTCTCGGGCTGTCACACTGCCAACACCAGAGACTTTGAGTGCTGGGACCACAGCCCTGCACCTCGTGGGCAGCTCCAGGGATCCGACGGGTCCCTGCCTGACTCCCTGCACACTCCACTCACACTCAGACCAGGTTTCCTCACCAGCTCCACTCCACGCTTCCCAAGGCACAGTCTCAGTCATCTCCTTCCATTCAAGGCACAGTAACATAAAAAACAGCCCTAGCAGGTACTTCTGAGGAGGAGCCCAAACAAAGGGCCCATGGACTTTTATCCCCTCACAGTACAAGCCCACACAAATCTTGATCAGTCCTCCCCTCAAATCTTCTTCTCCCAGTGCCCATTCACCCGGCTGGCCCTTTGTTATGCAAAGGTTGGCAGTTCACGGCCTCCTGTCTCAGGCTCCCACCCAGAGCTCAAACCACCTAAATCTACATCAGTTTGCAAACTGACCTACCTGCAACAGATTATTCAACAAAGGAACTACATGCATATACAGGAGGTGGGAGAATGAAAGATAAATTGTTAATACATTAAGGCTTTGATACTGCTATCTTCCTGCCCCTTCCTTGTCTCATCCCTTGGTGCTGTAGAGGTACATCACAAACTGATTTTTCGGAGCTTACCTCCTCTTTACTACTGATATGGGATGCTTTCTTTCTCTGGCAGAGCAAGCAAGTGGTTAAAGCAACAGCTGACCAATTGGCCAATAATGCGGGTAATAAATGCAGTCAGTAGTCATTTCTCTACACCACCATTTACATATCAAGTTTAAAAAGACTCTTCTCCCATATTCTAGGACTTAGAAACACATCAAGTAACTCTGCTAAAATGAATCCAAAATTGGTCAATCAATCGGTTAGCAAAACTATTACCTTCTGAACATGAGCCTGAGGAGGATGCTTACCATTCAAAATCTGTAAGGAATTGTAGGGGAAAAGGAATTGTAAGGAAACAAAGGAACCATTCTTTATAATAAAAAGACTGGACCTTCACCAGAAATTCTCTAGCATAGTGTACTTGGGAGACCTCATTCTGCTGAAGTAACTAGGATATCTGGAGGCTTAGTGGCAGGGTGTCTTTGAGAATTACAGGACTCCCAAATTTTCTTGAAAAATAAGGGTAGATGGCAACCAGCTAAAAAGAAGTTGGTTTCTTTTTTTTTTTCTTTTTTTTAAGTGAGAAAAAACCAGCCTATGAAAAGTGATTTATCGAATGTCAGGACTTTGGGGAAGAGAAAAACAGGAGTGACTTGCACTGAGCTTTCAAAAACAGGCATTTGCAAATTAGCAGCATGCAGTTACAAACAAGGACTGTGTTCCCTGTATAGCTACATACAGGCAGGGATCCCAACAGGGCCTTGGAGTTTACCTGGTGAGTAGTGAAAGTCTCGCTATAACTCATTCAGATGGAACCTCTTTGATCCATCCTCTGGAAGACAATCCATTCTGAAGTCAGATTTCCCCAGTCTTATTTATTCCTTTACTTATTGATATGGCAGTACTTTAGAGCTGTTGACCATTTTCTTTGAACACTCCTCATACAACAGACTCTCACTTTTCCAAATCAAATAGCCTTTTTATTTTTTTTTAATGTATAAATACACTAATAGACTGACAATTTCCATGGTTACAAAGATACAAAAGCTCTCTTACTTTTTTATTCCTTCTTGGGCTGCAAGCACAGCATTTTTTACAAAGTAATGGATCTAAAAGGAACTCATCACATCCATTATCAGATGTATAAAGAAATCTAAGAAATCTAAATTCATATTATACAGAAATTCATTTAGCAGAAGACTTTGAGGAATATATTTCCACATCTGACTCTTAAAATTCTTCTCCTTCACAATTACAGAATTAAAGATTTTCTATGCACTTGGAAATCAACAAATTACAGTTGTCCACAATGAAAGCTATTAGATATTTTATTCAAGTTAATTACCATCTTTGTTTAGACAGAAAGACCTGTAGTTTTGATCATGCTTTCTTTAACTAGCCGCAATGTTTCCAGCCTAATGTTACTAATGTTATTGTTAAAAGTTCTGGGATCAATTAGGAGCCTACTCTTTACTAACAAGAAGTATCAGATAATCCTTTTTTTGCTGCTGTTCATTAGTACATGGAAGGGACTTGGTTCCCACATTTGATTTAATACCCTTCATGCTCATTAAATACAAGGACTCTATATTCAGGGACTCATCATTATTTTAATCACTATTAAGTTCAAGTCCATAAAAAAAACTTACAAAATATTATTTGGTCAGCTTTTCAAACCCATCTCAAGGAAACACCATCTCACAATGCTTCTTGTTGATTCTTTCAAGGGAATAAATACATGTCTTCATATTCTTGTTTGAACAGCTGCTGATAACAAGATAAAAGTCTGGTAAATTGCTAAGGAGAGGAAAAGGATATATGAGTCAAAGCCTTTGACCCTAGAGATGCTGCTTCAAATTCAGTCTCAAAGAGTACGGACTGAAAGTCATTATCTCCTAATGACCATTCAGCTTATGTAAACTTGGTTTTATGCATCTCACTCTGAGTTCCTGGTAAGTAAACACCCACAGCAGAATTAAACCCCAATGAATCTTCTACAAAGGTCAAATGTATAACAAATCATGGAGATAAAAACCACTGTCAACCATAAACCCACTTTTTTAGGCAATGGTTTGAACCAATATTGAAGAAAATTAGGTAAAACTGAAGAGCATGGATAAAACGTGGCCTGTAGTTAAACAGGCCATAATAAAACAACACTACTAATTCAGTGTCTAGATCACCAGTGCAGTATCTTACATTAACATCACAAAGATTTTTTTTATATTTGAAAGAACTAATGAGTTACTGACCTCAGCTTGTTTTCCCTTATATTTGCATGAGACAAATCAATCAATATATCATCATGTGTTATAAATACTATTCAAAATAATCTTCTGGATTTCTGATAGAGAATTTTTTAACCTGTTCCATTCCTATTCAGCAAAACACAGGCTTTTTCATCATTCCCACTAAACTTGGAGCAACTGACTCTTAAGGATCCCTTAATCATAGTTTTCAAACCATATGATGATAAACATGAAATTTCAGGTGGCTATATCTACAAAAATCAAGTTGTTGACTCGAGGTGAGAGGGACTATTTTCATGGTAGTTTTTGCCTTCATATAGCAACGGATATCTGGACTTGAGAACTATAACTAACTATTTGTCTATCTGAGAAAATTTGAAGGTAACAGTTAGAGAGCCAAAAGGATGATCTGTTCTCTCCTGCAATGCTGTGTTTATTGTCCTATTTTCATCTAAAAACTATACTGAGCAGTGGGGAAGGAATTAATAAACTCAGTCATGCTAAATCGCACAATTCTTCCGAAAACACTAAATGCAAATCTTATCCAGCACTTTAGAAACTTTACAAAGTTAGTAGCTTTTATGGCTTTGATGATAACCAGCGAAAGTTATTGCATGATTCCCTGAGTGTTCTTTCATTCCCTTTCTTTTATTCCTTAATGATTCTTCACAAGTCTTGTCAAGATACATGTTAGCTTAGGTACTGTGTTATTTTCTGGGAAGGCAGAGAAATAAGAAATGCGCACAGTTCCCTCCCGCCCCCTTCTTGCCCCACCCCTTCTTTTTTTCACTGCAGTAAGTTAAATATACAATGTTATATAGAGAACAACATCCTGAGACGTAGCTCTTAACCATAGAAAACAGAACTTTATAAGAAACAAGGGAGCTGAGAAGAGAATTATATGATTGTTGGCATTACAGGTTGGACTGTTAGGAGCAGAGTGATGTTCTTGAGCTCCTAACTAAAACTACTTTACAATCTTACAGCATCTTTCCTTCTGGAACTTTAGTCATTCAACACATCCAGTAGCAGGGCCTCTTAAGTCCATTGCACACGGGAAGGTGGAAAGACTTCTTTCTAGACTGACTTATGAATCAGTGTGAACTCAAGACCAGCTCTGAAATCCTGAATAAGCCCCTTGTTCTAATTATTAAACTGCTTTATTTCCCACCTGTAGTCAAAGACCAAGACATTGAAAAGTGTTAACTTTGTGCATCATACAATGAATTACTACCCTTGAACTTAGCTCATCTATTGACTGGCAGCATTTCAACTGTTTCATCAATATTTCGTGATGTTTCTTTTGTCTCTAAATACTTGCACATTGCTTGCTCTTGTTTCTTCCCTAACACTCTTCTGCATCCTTTGGAAATAACTGGGAATATATGTGACAGATATTTTCTGTAGGGTTTTATACTGTCTCCTTAAAGAGCTGAGCCACGGATGATATAAAGAAAAACCATGATTTTATATCCTCATTTCTAAGGTAGTTCAGAGTCTTAACAACACAGAAGGAGAGAGATATGATCTAACACATCTGTCCCTAAATTTCCACTTGGTACTGCTACAAGTGCTGATAATTTCAGGAATGCAGGAGTTGATGACTCTGCTGAATGTCAGGAAGGAATCCACAAGAAACAGTACAGAGAGAGATACTGATTATGCAGTTAGTACTTAACAATCACTAGATACAATATTTTATGATTTGGAATCCATGGATCAAAGCCAGAGGGTGTCTGACACCAGGATTAATTTCAGGGATTAATACCAGGGATATCAGGCATAAATATTAGGGTTGTCTCTGTGTCCTTGCTCTACCTTTTTTTCTCTTCAAAAAATGTCTGTTTTACAGAGAAATGTTGAGAGGTATTTCAAATAGTTTATGGGTCAAAATGCTGCTTGATGATTATCAACAGAAAATGACATCTCACACATTAAAGAAATGAGGCAAAAGCAAGATTTGGAAGGGCAAAAAGGTCATGCTCTTGCAAAATTCCAAGTTAGTGATTTCCATTACATTTTTATTATTATAATTTTTTCATGAGTGTAGCTGGACCTACCTCTCGTTTTGAAAGCTGAAGAAAAGGTTGCTAGCTACAGTCAGACAGGAAATCCTCCTCCCCCAAGCTCAACAATGCCTCATAAAAATATCAGGTCACAGACTGAAATATGAATGACTTGAAAGTTCAAAAATAACAAGTCTTGCCTCAGTATGTCTGGTACTAAAAATAGCTTTTAACCTCCTTAAGATGGAAAGATAATATTATTTCTATTCTCAAGTTATGGCTCTTTCTCCTTTTGATATAAGGTAGAAAATTGACTTTAAGTATTTACTAGAGACAACCAAGCTGTGTCTAATGGACCTTTATGGCTAGCCATACTAATTGGTAATAATTTTTTATATATGAATGCTAAAAGTCCAAAGGCTACTTCACAATTCTAATTGTTGACATTTTTAATATTTCTTATTTTATCATGTGATACTAGTATGCATCCTCACAAACTCTAGATGTTGCTTTGAATTTTCAGCCAAGTCTTCTGCTGGACTGAACTTGAACAAGGTTTACAAGAAGACTTTGAGGTCACTGGGGCTGTGCATGAATACAGAGCACAATTTTTACAGAAACAGGAAATATATTTTTCATGCAAAAAACACACCCCTAAAACAATCCAACTTTAGATTTTTAACTGATAGACTTTATCTAATAGAAAAGGTGAGTCACTGACACTAGAAAATGTATTTTTAATATCTAGTCTCCCTTCTTATTTGCAGATTGTCCATTTTCACAAATATGTCCATGGCTTAAGGACTCATGTATCCTGTAATCCACCTTTTAAATTGTAGTAGTTGTAATTCAGTATCTCAGCGCTGCAACTTGCCCTCAAACCCTCATGGCCTATTTTTGGATTCCTGATCCAACCTTTTTTTTTTTTAATTAGATGAAAGTATTTCATGGAATCTGTCTTTCCTGGGCTAGATTTTTTTGTTGTAGTGAATGACTAAGTGCAAAGTAGACACAGCTCCAGTGGAATCTGAGTACTGAGATAGCTGCCTCTCTGTCTTCATTCTTGCAACGTAAGAAGCGTGAGTGGTCCCTCAAACTCTATTACCTAAGTATCATGATAGTCACCCAAACTACTGCTAGTACTTCATCTTTAAGTGTGAGACATGGCAACGTGCCTCATCTTCTCTTGCCTCAAAGAGCAACTTTTGTTTTTTGTCCTTCTACAAGTATTTTCAGTCTCTTTATACCACTGTCGAAACTCATCACTCTCCCAGTCACCTCTGGAAGATCAGAAATAAATAAAGAATCTGCAATAAGGTTCTGAGAGCTGCCAGTGCTGCAATACATTGCAGAGGCCCTCTGGGCTCCCATCAGGTTGTGTAGGAGTGTAGCTTTCCTCACCTGATTGTCAACCTGACAAGACTGAAAACACATCTGATTGGAAATTCACTTCAAAATGTCCCAACAATTGCTCTAATACCTTAACGCCTGACGCTTTTTCCTGTTGCTGAATGCTACTCACACAGATATATATGACTTTCCTAACCACTCGATTCTCCTTAGGAAAAGGATATTACCAACCATAACTATTTCAGAAGATATAGTAAGTCAAACCTCATTCCTTTAACTGATCTAATCTTTAAATAGGGAGACTTGGAGCAGAATTAGCAAGCAAAACCAGACCGAGGCAGTTGAGTAAAAAGGCTTCTTCTTTCAAGTTTGAATCTGAGTCCCTACAGCCTGGCACTTCGGGGAGACAAAATGCTAAACAGATGGGAGTGACCAGAACAGTGTGACATTTCTTTGTGTTCTCCTACATCTACCCATTTGAAGGTTACAGAAGACTGCAGAGATCTGTGATGTTCTGACAAACTTGTAAATGTGTAGGCTTTTCTCTGTTTCACCCTTTAGTAGCTATTTTAATGATCCTGAGACTTAACTCCTTGCAATAAATTTCACACAATTTATTCTGATAATAATTATTATTTTTCACACATTGGTAAAATAAATATTTCAGATAGTCAACACAAATTCCAGTTCTCTCTTAGGCTGAAGAATAAATGGTTGAGGAAGGAGGGATAGAGTTTAAGTTGATTCATTTTAGATTATGCGTAACATGTACAGTGACAAGGACATGTTTTAGTAGGAGACAGTTCTTTCAAATGTGTCACTCCAAAGAGATGACTCAGATACTCACTTAGGTTGCTCTTTAACTGCCTTCCTAAGCCAAAGCCTAAAATCAGAGCATGCATGGTTACAACCTTCACACCTTAACATACTGACAAGATCCTGACAGCTTTCTTTTTGAAAAGTTTAATACCTTTTCCACTTCCTAGTAAAAAAAGCAACAAAGGAAACTGAAAAAAAAACCGTAGAAATATGAGAAACTTCACTTGTGCAAGACAATGAGCTACACCACATTCTCATGTGGAGAAGAATGTATCACTTTCAAAGGAAATTGAATTTCTTATTTTGTTCAATTAGCATTTATCTATGTGCCTTCTTCCATAAATGTTTTTTCAAACAGGCCTTCAATAGGGTCTAACTTATTTTCCTCTTAAAAAAGAGAAAAAATATTTTTTTCTTGAAGTTCATAGTAACACGGGCCAATTAGAACCTCTTACGCAGCCAGTTAAAATTACTGAGATTAGCTCCACACTTTCTGAAGTCATGGATCCCCATAAGGATCATCAAGTCCAACTCCCAGCCCTTTTAGTTCTATCCAAAACTTAACCATATGACTAAGACTATTGTTCAGACGCTCCTTGAATACTCCAGTACTTCCCTGTGGAGACTGTTCAGTCACGGACCACTCCCTCAGTCAAGAGCCTTCTCCTATGTCCAATCTAAACCGTCCTGGGTAATGAACCTTGCAGGTTCATTCAATTCTTTCAGGACCTATCACTGGTCACCACAGCATCTTCCCCTGCACGGCCCACCTCGAGGCAGCACTAAGTGCCATGAGATCACCCTTCAGTCTCCTCCAGGCTGAGCAAGACAAGTGACCTCAGACCGTTCAGACCTTTCACAGTCTTGGTTTCCCTCCTTGGAACACATTAATAGTTTGATGTTCTTGCACTGAGGTGCCCCAAACTGCACACAGGACTTGAGATGAGGCCACACGAGTGCAGTGCAGGGTGGGACAATCATCTACCTCGACTGGCAGGAGATGCTGTTCTTGATGCACACTGTTACATTCATGTTCAACTTGCCATCAACCCAAAACCACAGCTCTCTTTCTCTGATTTCCAGCCTTTTCTCCCCTTCTTTGTATGTATTAGCAAGATCACTCTATTCCGGGTGAAGAATGCAGCACTTTCTGTTAAATTTCATACAGATGCTAATTACCCACCTTTCTAGTCTTTCCAGATTTCCCAATAGCCTCTCTGAATTTGAGGGATTCCACAGATTCTCCTAGTTCATTATCATCAATCATTACATTTTACTTCTAAATGTCCCCTACAATCCTCCCAGTTACTTATTAGCAAGCTCTTTTATTTGCAGTTGTAGTCCACCTGCTCATGAAATGCTAAAAAATAAAATTTTTTAAAAGTCTGAAATTCTCTACAGGCTCATCTCACAACATTTTTCTCCATATGTTAGTACAAAGATGAGCTTGACAATTAATGAGGATTTAATAAAATTGCAATTCCATTGCTAATACTAAGCTTTCCCACCTTTTCTGGTGGAATAGAAGGTTTTCATATTTTGTCAATGTGTTGAATCATTTACTGCTTTGCAGTTTGACTTTAACAGGAGGACTCAGAATGGTTGCTTCCCACTATGAGCATGAATAAACACACTTGGAAGAGTGGCATGAGGCAGGAATAACCCTTACATTCACAAGTTACGTTATTCTGTGCCTTAGCTTGGTCGCAGCTTTCCTTTCAGTACAGTAGGAGCTGCAGCACATTTGTGCTGCCTACCATGAGACTCCATATCTTTGACACAATGGGTCTCTGAACACACCGTTACAACCTCTGCACTGCACAGGGTATTCTGTAGCACAGAGTAGTGTGCAGGATCTGGCCCTCAAAACTCTGTGGTTCCATTCCCTCTCTGGTAAAAGAAACCAAAATAGGTGGCTGCTGTGTATCTGAATTTGTTAAATATTTCTAGCATGCTTTAAATCCAGGAAAGTTTTTACACTGTCATTTATTTATTATCCTTGCCAGAAACCAGTGTGCTGCTTTCCAGTAGCTATGCCCCTATGCTCTGTGTAGACACATGCAGTGGAAAAAGAAACCAGCTGTGTTTTACCCACTTCCAAACACCTTGCTGGAGAAATCAGCAATAAAATCACTGTAATGAATCTTTTTACTCCACTCTCCATTTCCATGTCAGTGAGAATTCAAGGTTTACTTGAGAGAAGAATTCTATTTGTGTTATGTGTTCTAAAACCTGCTTATTTAATTTTTGGATATCAAATAACTCTCCTTTTAACCTTGAACATTCCCCAGTCTCGAACCAGACACTCTTGCAGAAGAGGCCAGTCATTCATGTTCTCTTCTTCATTGTGGGTAGGGGTAGTGGGAGAATAGAAAAACCTTCTGTCACTAAATCCTTTCCACCCACAGGCAAAAAGTCTTCACCCAATTAACTAACACCAGGTGCACACTTGAATGCATCAGAGGTATGTGGTATACTCACTGGCTGTTTCTAACTTGGCAGACAGACATGAAACCTGCCCTGATTAGCCTGTTTTACTGGACCTGCAGTGGAGGGTGTTTCCCCACACTAGAAAAAAATTTAGGTGTTTCTCTGCAAATAATGAGTGTCTGACAATGCCAGACCCAACATACCCTGTGCGTTAAAAGGACTATCCTTTTTATGAACGGATTTGTCCAGATCAACAAGTGGCAGCATTTCATTGCAAACCAAAAAGTATTAGCTGTGAGTGACCAGCATTTTGTGCAAATGTAGAGAGTATCAGAGTTCATCTCCATGGTAGGGTTTCTACCTTTATGGCCATAGACTATCAGGTTCCCCCCAAGCTGACTTTTCCCTCATATATTTTGGCTCTGACAATTTTTGCTACCAGACAAAATATTTTTAAAAATCTGTGGCCAAAAGAATTCCAAGCATACACATTTCAACCTCTGACTGCAACTGATGCAGCTCTTTGGGAGGCTGAAAATCCATCAGTTCCATTTTTATCTTACAGGATCTTGAAGCACGAAACATTCCTGAAAATCACATGGTAACATTCGTGAATGTAGCCTGAGTACAAAGAAAGGGAGACATCCAGGATTAACAAAAAGCTGTAAATATTTTCTCCTGGATGTCCTTATTCTTTATTAATATTTCATAAGTGAGGTGAAAACTGACAAAATTTGTGAGTTCTTGCCCTTATCTATGTGACACAAGTATACGCAAGACTTTACAGTTACTACACAACTGAACCACTTAAATAAAAATCTTTTAATTCAGGATTTCTACCTAATATTGGTAAAAAGAAATTTCTTATCTTTTAAGGCACTTAAAAGCATACATGATAAATATATGGACTAGAAGAGAAGTTATAGCAACAGAATATAGCCAACAAAATGAGATTTTTAAGTGATAAAACTGTAAGAGCTGTGGAGTTTCACTAAGTTGCCCCATTCCATAGATACACATTTATTACTGTTATTCTTTGAACTATTTTCTCTGCTACTTTATGGTAC
>WEKY01050817.1:7170-24197 GCA_013390045.1 Picathartes gymnocephalus
CCAACAAAAAAACCCCACAACATTCTAAACTGTTAGGAGAGAAGTCAGACTAGCAGGACATTATTTCACTGGTACTTAAAGTCTCTACTGAAAGATGTCAAGTATTTAGAGTTCCAGATAGCTGAAGAGATCACTGCAATTTACACCACAATTCACTTTTAACTGGCTTAGTTGATTAAGTGATCTAAAACCATAAAGCCCTATTGCTATTAATCCAATAATACAGTAACTTAATTTTACAATAAACTACTCTGTATCCCTTTGTGCCTAGGCTGAAGGTGGTGAGTGAATACCTGCTGGGCTCTGAGCAGCAGAAGGAGTGGATGTCGAGCTTGCAGTCACTGAATCACAGCGCCCTGTACTGCCACTGCCACTGGAAGGGGATGGTGACGAGAGTGGGGATGGATTGTGCTGATTTATGCACTGGGCTACAGCAAAGCCTGCAAAACAGGACAGTGAAGTTCACAGTTAAATTATTTTGAAAGAGTTAAGCTGTTGAATAGATTGGGAAAAGGTAAAAGCAAATCCTGTATCAAAGTGGTGCCAACCTCATATAGTGACGCAGAGATGTGTCCTCTCCTACCTTCATCCTGGAAACCAGAAAATCTGAATGTTCCTTACTGCAAACAGGCTACAAGTGCTGATCCATGAACAAGGAAGTAGGGTTTAAGGGAATCAAAGTATTTTAAAACTTAGAGCTCTCACAGTCCAAACGTATCAAAACTCTTCAATCTTTGGTATAGTCAATATATTCACAGGTCACAGACCTTAACGTGGTAAGAAAAATAGTTAAATCAAAAGTGAACAAAAAAACCTCTTGGATAGAAGACTTAGATTTTTTTACTAGACATAACTTCAGAAAATTTTAATCAATCACATCTAATGCTGACACTGAATTTCATCCAGCCTCTCACAAACTAAACTTTCTCCAGTATGAAGACTTGAAAGGTCTATATAGTGTCTGACTGCACTTCTTAAATGAGTCATCTTCTGGCTGCTAGTGTAATACTTCTTCAAACTCTTTGCAGTGTAGCATCCTTTTCTTTCCTAACAATCCTACATTCATTCCTTTCTCCTTCTCTAACTACATACCTATAGTCACCTCTGCAGGTTTTGATAGGAAGCAGCTTTTCAGAAGCTGATGCAGTTCTTACAGCAAAAGAAGTGTCTTCACCATGGGCTACAGGTCAGGTGATGTACACAACTTTGCTGCTTCTGCAGCTCTCCTCCCTCTCCCATGGGAAAACACTAATAAAAAAGTTTTTTTGGGAGCCCTGTGAATTACTGAAAAGAGCCACAATGTGGCTAACAATACACTACTTGCTGCCTTCACTGAACAGTCAACACTGAAAAGGAAAGTCTCTCACAATAAGCTAAGATTGCTCATATAAAAGGATAAAGAACCGCATGGTGCATTTGCAATCTCCCACAGCACTGGATGGATAATTCACTCAGAGAATCTCCTGTATGGGGAATGTGCTGGTGCCATACAGGACGCAGCCACTCAAAACTCATTTTAAATGGTTACAAGAAGCTCTGAAAGCTTTAAAACAGATATGACAGGTCAGGAAAATGCTGTTAGCAGCAATACAGACAGGTTGTGCTACAAGTGAAAATAACACAGCGAAGAAAGCACAGAAAAAAGCTAACAAACATCAGTCCTGTTAATAACCTGACTTGATCTGCAGAGCACCTCCTACCTTCTACAACTTCCCATGCTTACACAAGAGCTAGACTCAAAACCACTTGCAGAAACACTACGCTATCTGAATTTCTGTAGCACTGCAGCATAGTTTTAGATAAGTATCTAAATGTCACTTTTAACAAGTTATATTACAATTCATTATGTTCAAGATGAACACCACGTGAAAGAATTAAATCACTACCAAGGCAGGAGACATCTTTTTCAGTTAAAACCAAAATAGTTTGGTGAGGAGCTAGTCATTCCATAAAGGTAAATAAATCCATGTATTTTATTTCAGAAACCAAACTGATCGATCTTCTACAATCATTTATGTAAGTTAAACTGAGGTTACACACAGTGACGCCTGACAGTCTGTAAGAAGTTAACCACAAACTGAACCTCCTCAAATGTGGAAGATTTCTACATGTATCATTGGCCCGGAGTGCTAAAGTTCTTAACCACAGAAAATGTATATTAGATTTTTCATACACACTTCATAGTTTGAAATACCAGTTAGGATGGGGAAACAAGGAGTAACGAGTGGACTTTTGACTGACCACAGAAGTGAAGCAAAGTCAACTGTTAATGTGAATGAAATTAAGAACAGTTCCTAAAGCCACTGGTATAGAAGTGCTTACATCAAGATACTTAGCTTCCCTTACAGTGCTGGTAGAAGCTGTACCCATCCAAAGCATTGTATATCCACAAAGAGTTTGCACTTCAAGGGACAAGAAATCTTCCATTCTCATCAGAATAGTAGAAAACAGTAAACAAGGTCTCCCATGACTGTCCTAGGGAAAGCTGGCCTGATTTAGTAGGATTGCCAGCCCAAAGCTTCTGCAGAACAGTACTCATGAATTCATGTCCTTACATGGGAGCATTTGCTTCAAAATGATCTCAACATATTTTCTCTTTCAAAACAACTGCAAAGGAAGGATTTTAAGTGTGCTACAGGAAGCTGATTTAGGTAGGAGGGAAAGGTAAGCCTAAATCATTCAAAATACTGTAACTGGGAAACTACTGACCAAGAAAAAATATTCTAATCAGGAAATTCCTTTAGGAAATACTTGCAAAGAAAATGTGAGCAGAATTAATCACAGCTATGGAAAACACATAAAAACTTTACCTGATGATGACAGAAATATTAGTTCATACTACACAAAGGGTTTCAAAGCTATGGATGATTTTTTTCCTTTAAAATAAAGATGGTTATAGCTTGCTTGCCATGCTAATGTTAACAATAAGTTTTTTCCCTACTTTTTTCCCCTCAAAACCTTATCATCATCTCCTAAGATATTAACAATGGATAAAATAGTAAGAGAAATCTATTGATTCTTTTTGCTTTTCAAAATAAATTTACTCAGTAGGTAAGCAACCGCAGTTGTTAAAATATTTAGATGTACCTTTTGCTGGAAATCATTAACATTTCCCTTAAGACACACTAGGCATACAAATCTCAGAAGAGAGCTGATACTTGAAACTAATTCTAGAGTTTGCTTGAAGAGGAAGTCATTATTTATTTACTTTCAATAGAAGACCTTTGTTCACAGGGCCCCTACCAAATCTGCTGGTTCCTTTGGAAACAGTGGAATTCCTTACATAAAAAGAGTGCTTCAGAAGTACAATATATTCATACATAGCTAATACATGAGGTGGTGAACAGTCCAGCCAGCTACACTATCCCTAAAATGCTCTAACATTCTAGCAAAGGCCAGTAACTTAAAATAGACCTTGGAGTATATTCATAGCCATGACTTCATGATGAGAAAATTGATCGAGTGAAGGATTTTATGTTGTTCTCTGCTGAGAACTGGCCAGTCCAGCAGGAGATGATTACAGCATCTCCCTGCACTTGGATAACCTGCACTTTTCATCGTGTTCATGGGGACATCCTGAAGTACCGTCTGTGACATTCACATCACCCTTCACATGTCTTGCACAAAGTCTAGTTTTAAGCTATAACAAACCTCACCCTCTTCCCCCCAGACACCAAGAGGCACTTCCAGAACAGATTTTAACTTTGGACTGTGAAACAATGAAGGAAAACGAAGCCCCGTTTGACAACCGTAAGGGGACACAGAAGGTAACTGCAGGCTCTCTAGTGACATATACAGAGCTTTATGTACGCACTATGAGAGAAACTGAACCAGACAACTGCAATGAGTATTCTTGAAAATTCTAAATTCATTGACAATAGGAATTAGGGAACTGATTCAATAGCTATATTAAAGCTCTTCACAGACTGAAATTTGCAGGAGGGACAAAAACATTTATATGATTGTTAATTTCTTAAAAACCACGCTGGATGTACAGCACTGACAGCCAACATTGTCCTACCGAAAGTAGTAATTAGCCTTCTAAAAATATTGCCAAAAACATAGCTCTCCTTTCAATCTACTAAGGACATCATCACCAAGGGAAAGTATAATTTGTTTTTTAAAAGTACAACCAAATTAACTGACTGTGTGCACTTTGCAGAGCTCAATTTTTTCAAAGCCGCAAAATCTTCCTCATGAAGTAAAAAAATCACTGCAAGCCTGATTAAAGGATAAGCACAAACAGATCCCTATGAAAATCACTAGGAACGAGGAAACCTTACTCATTCCTTAGCAAAGATAAGAACAAACTCACATTTGATACTTGTTTTGTAATCAGATGTAAAACAGGGTATTAATCCATTTTTATTATATTACTACCTGTCATAAAATGCATTTCAAAGATGCTGCACTTGAAATACTTCAAGGTCTGTGTCTCATTTCTCATACTTTGTATCAAATAAAACCTTCAAAATACTTTCCCCTCTGGATCTGCAAGTGGAAGTCTACATTTCCTGGAATTCAAATAAAGTATGTGGTTGCTTGAACAAACTACTAAGTTACATCATCCTCAATATCCCCCTCAACATTAGTAGATGAAGTCACTCGTTAGGAACACAAGTGCACTCTCCTTCGAGAAAGCTGAACCAGTAACACTGGCATCTTTCCAACCACACCTTTTCCGTGGAAGTCACATCAAGTAAGGAAACACCCTGCCCTCACACAACATACACTTGTCTTTGGAACACCTGACTGGCAATATCTACGGTTTTATAATTTCTGTTCCCCACTCAGGACTCAGGCAAACTGAGCTCCAATATAGTCTTAAAGCAGTAAAACATCTGCATTCTAAGTCATGCATTTGAATTCTGAATCATATTTACAGAGAAGTGCTGAGTTCTGTGAAATGACTGGCAGCAAGTGGTAATGAGATCTTTTACATAATACAGCACAGTTAAGGGCTTTCAAGCAGTATGATATTCCCTTTAAAATGACTCAACCTAAAAGGAAAAATTTTACCATCTGGAAAAGAATTTCTTAAGAGAAGTCAATTTGTGAAACAGACAATAAGGAGACAAAAAAGTAAAGAGTTCATTGATTTAGAATCATTCCTTTAATCCCAGTTCCAAGCTAATGTTTTAGCAGTAGCTGTGGCCCTTTTCTGTCTTGCTCACTCTTAGGGAAACAAGGCAGTGCACAGCATCCTGGGTGTTTTCACAATCCAGCATGAAAACATTCATAGCCAAATTAAAGGAGGAAATACGCATAACTGACAGATGTGTTGCATAAATACTGAGTATGCAAAACATGATTTAAACTAACTTGACTTGTAAGGAAGGCAAGGTATTAAGACATCAGGGGAAACTGCCGTGGAAGTATTGCTCACAACATACCCGGAATACACACCCAGGTATTGCTTGTTTCTCTCAGAGGAAATTTTTCCATAAGCCTCATCCTGGAGTTGTGTGTTCAGGAACACATCACAATAAGCTCCTCATTGCTTGTACAAGTTACAGTACAGTTTCTGCAGACAGAAATCACTAAGCAAAAACTGCTTGTTAAGGCATGCTGATCTTACCTGGGACCTTGTCAACAGATGCAAAGACAGAGCGCTGCACGGTTGGGTCACTGCTCCCACGACGGGACTGGTCATAGAACCTAAATGGGAGGTGCTGGGCTGCAGCTCCAGAACTGTGTCCAAAACCCATAACTTCAGTTGAGGGCTGAACAGGAAGATCCAGGAGAGCTATGTTTAATCACAATTGATAGTTTTTGTTACTCAAATACATAAAAGGAAGAGGAGGTGACAAGAAAATTGATAGTTTGCTCAGGATCTTAAGACTAAACCAGATTTTAACACAATTTGCCTTCATTTGCCTCTTAATTATGGTTACAAATTCACTGACAAATGAGAGTCAGTGCTTCTGGTAACCTTTTCTACATTGCTGCCCATACCACATTCACACTAGGGAAACCTCAAAATATAGGGGAGGAAGAAAAAACCCTAGGATTACAGGAAGCCCCTCGCACTAAAAAAACGATACGAGTTATTAACAATAAAAAAAACCAACCCCTTTCATTTTTCCCTGCACAAAAAAAACATTAGTTACAACTGAACACTGTAGAAAGCCATTTAAAGAGACAATCTGCTTTAAATAGGAAAAAAATGCTTTTGCATTACACTCAACCTAAAATTTTTAATATCAAGGAGATCTGTACTATCCTCAAACTTGCTTTAATTTTTTAAATATGAAATAAACCATAAAAGTGTGACATATCCACTCTGTAAACTCAAAGTTAAATATGAAACCAAATCTATTCCTAGGAAACTTAGCCCTGGTTTAGATCTTCCTGTGGCCCACCACTCCCTACTGTGCCTCACCCTTACATTACAGAGCGACTTGCAGTGAATGACAGCCAAGTCTTGTCTCCCAGAACCATTTCAGGACAACCATTCACCTGCTATTCTCTGCATTTTGGTGCGCCGAGCCTGGATCCGCCCTTTGGCCAGGCGCTGCTTGGCGATGATGCAGCGAATGTGATCCGAAAAGATAAACGTCGCCTGGAGGATTGGGAAGGGCTTCGAATGAGGGCTTGAGGCAGGCTTGTGAATTATTATGTTCAGGGCTCTGCTGTCATCCTCCACTCCAGTCACCTGCATATCCTAAAGAGAAACAGAAGGCAAGTAGTTAAGGAAAAAGTAAGCTTTTCTAGACTATAGGTTACATACTAACATTGAATGAAAATCCTATGAATGTTCCACTAAAGCTCTTACAGAGACAGTTTCCATGTTAAAAAACCCAACAAAATAAAACCAAACCAGACTCTGCAAGTTGTACAACTCGGATTTACTTCTTCAGAAATCAGCATTCATAGAGACTGAGTTAAATTATTTGAGCACAGCAAATTTTCAGGAAATACAAACAGCAGTGGTTAAGGCAAGAACAAGACAAATGAGAAAAACTTCCTTAGATAAGCACAGACCGTTTTGAAACGACAACCTGTCACCTTCTCTAACTGCATAGGAAGAGCAGAACTCTAGGTGAGTTCATTACTGTGTTACTTGAGTGAAGTGCTTGGAACACAATCCTAACTGGATGTGACTTCAGTGTTCAAATGAGCATAGCACAACGTATGTTAAAGAAGTTACCCCATCTGCAATTGTGTCTCTGGTTACCTATGTAAAATTCTTCAGAAAATCAGAAATGTTTTAAAAAGCAGGAAGCAGAAAAAAGACTAGTGACCAAAGAAACAAGGAAGCATGGTACAGAGCTTAAATATATAAGTTAATATTGGTATTACTATTTATCCACCATAAAACGTAGACTTTCAGCTCAGAAAAGCTGGCCATCCAAAATACAACTTCCCTTACCTGCAAAAGGCCTGCAAACTTAACTACTCCCCATCCAAGTCTGGCAATATCTGGTTCAACCAAACTCATCTGGTAAATATCCACAGCCAGGAATCTTTGAACTTGACCCCCATCCTTTGTTATGACCGTACAAGCAATCAGATCACTGTTATCTAAAGGAAGGAAGGAAGGAAGGAAGGAAGGAAAAAGGTTACATAACACTCAAGTTGAGGATTCTGGGGTGTAGGTATTTTACATAACAGAAAATGTTAACATATAAAATGTAATAACCTTGACAACACATGGTTAAAGCTCCTGTGCACATTTTTAACAGATAATTTAACTTCTCTATCATAGTTACACAGAAAGGGCAAGGAAGATTTTAACAACAGTGCTTCAAACATCGTACAAATCAAATATGAGTACTATATGCACCTTGCTTTCTCTTACCACCTTCATTACCTTTCAGAAAAAAGGTCCCTTCATCTCAGGAGTGAAACAAACAGTGCTGATTTCTCTCACTAAGTGAAGTCTCAAAAAGTCTTGTCAACAACCATAGACAGACCCAATGCCACTGCAGACCATTACTTCTACCTTGTTATAGACTTTGGCTCCTGATACAAGGTACTTTTGTACAGGTCCAAAACCCAACTATGCTGACTCTTGGACACCCTTCAATTTGCAGATTATTTGGACTCTCCAGGTAAATTGTAGCAGCATTTTGACAATGTTTGTTAAATGAGGTGAATTTTTTTTCTGTTATCCATATATTTTATTCACTTATATTGAACAAACATACCCTCTCTTACTCCAGAACCCCTCCAAGAAGCCCCAAAATACATCCTCTGGCATTTTCTCACTGCCTCATTCCAGTTCAAACCCATTATTCATGAAAAGGGACTAAGTCACCTTCTTTACACCAGCTGAAATCTACCAAGCAGCCCTTAAACAGGCAGCGCCAACTCCTAGCAGACCTTTGCTAACTCTACTAAGAGTGGCTTTTTCCTTCGCTTCAAACTGATACTTTCATTCATATACTCAATGCACACAGGTCTTTTTCCTCTCTCTCATCTAGTACAACTTACAGCAAGTAAAATATTCTGAAGGCTATACAAAACAGTAGAATTTATTTACTCATCCAAACATCTAAACAAGCATTTAACACCATATTTCATACTAGAAACATTTTCAGGATAAGCTGCAAGTGGAAGTGTACAGCTCTTCACAGTGGCAGGTCGTACAACTATAGACAGCCATAAATTATGGTCAGGAAGTGGAAGAAATTCTTTTGTGCAGCAGGTTACCCAGAGACATTGTGGAATTTACATCACCAAAGGTTTTCAAGCTTCAAAAATCAAACCAACTTCCTCTTCCCTCAAAAAACCCCCTACACAATGCAAGTGAGAGGTCCTTTCCAACTAACATTTCTATGAATCTACCAATTACCTTTTACTGGCAAGATCCATTCAAAATTGATTGTGTGGTAGGAAAGAAAGGCATGAAATACAGACCCCTAACACAATTAAGAGGATAATTAACGCTAACCAGTGTGATTCTACTGTGAGCTTCTGAAATTTGATAAAAAAATTTTAATCAATAAATGCAATACATACAAAGACATGATTCAGTTAACATGAGGATTGATTGCTATTACCTTCTCATAGCCCTAGAAGGTGAAGAAATCCATACAAGATTGGCAAATATTACTGTAAAAACCTGTGGAGGATTTAATCCTGTTTAGAGAAGGTGTTGGGACACCAGGCAGAACTGGATATTTCATACTTTGGTATGCTTTATTTATTGCCTCTTTTATTCTTTAACCAAATTATTCCATCAACATATTTGTTTCAGTTGACTTGAATGCCTGTAGCAGTCCTATTCTTCGCAAGACATGAAGTGCCTGGATTAGCACCCTTCCAAACACAAAATGTCAGGCTGATGAATTTTGAATCTATCGGGAGATTCTTAACAAACTAGCCACAACACCAAATAGAGTTGTGGAGTTCTCAAATACTAGTTTTTGACCAGTATCTACAAAATTTTTAGTGCAACAGCAAGCAGGTTAAAATACTTGCTGTATAAATTCAACTGCCCAACTACAAAAACACACTACTTCAAGAACTCAAAGGGCAGAAGTTGCTTTCCAGAACCGCAAGTTTTTATTTTAGACCTGACAACACCTTGAAGTAAAGCATTACAGTAAAAGTCTTTTGAAGAACAGAAAGGAAAGTTACTCATTTACTAGGCAACTGTTACAGGAATCCTTTGAGTCTATGCAACTCAATGTAGTCCATTCACATGACTGTATCTACTTCACAGCTGCTCAAGAGTCAAACTGTCATCCTTGATGACAAAAACAGAAGAGAAAGTGTGGCTAAACATATTTTCAGAACTGATCTAAGAATACCTACAGCTATGCTATGAAACAGCTAGAGATACCCTACCACATTCAGATGAAAATATCAAGCCCAGTACTATTCAGAACTATTCAAATTTGGTCTGGGGATTACAGTGAACCACTGTACAGTTCACTGAATGCTTCCTGGTGTGATACTGCTGCAAAGAACTGTGGTGTCCTTTCTGAGATTAACAGCAATGGCTCATTTCTCCTCATGCAAAAGGAAGCTCCTAACCAGTCTGGACACTACACCTCCACAACATGGGTCCAATATTTCTATGGACCCAAGAAAAATCCAAGTTTTAGGAAATACAGCCAACGAAGGAGAGTTCATAGACCTCAGCTGCTTGCAGTGCTAAAAATGTAAATTAAGTGAAAACAGTTGCCTGTGTTTATGAAAATATTTGCCTGAAAAGACTGCATTGTAAGAAATCTTTATGATTATAACAGCTATTTGAGATGGTCTAAATGCACCTAATCTGCCTTAGGGCTTGACCTTTAATGATTTTATAATTTACAGGCAACCCAAATCCAGAAATCATGTACAGACATTAAAAGCTCTTACAGAAAACTTTTAGCCTTTTATATGCACAGCTGTCAGTCCAAGATAAGCATTAGGCTGCAGATAGTGAATATAGCACCTCCCACCTCACAGGAAGGACTCTTCCCAACAGCAGGCAGCCCATCTGGGATGATATTCTGCTTTACTAAGAATCATAAATCCACCTTGTTCCCATGACGTACATTTAGTTGAAATTACAGGATGTGTCCCTGGTCATACACCTGCACCACATTTTGGTTTACTCTTTGTCGCAAATATGACAACAATTTGTCCTGGGCACCTTCTTCAAGCTGACCCTGGTTTGAGGGGGGTTAACACTAGATGATCTTCTGAAGTTCCTTCCAACCTCAATTATTCCATCATAAACATACCTCAAATGTTTTTTAAAAAAAATGTTGACTGTGATGGCCTTTTTAAAGCCTGTATACTTGGCAGACAGAGTGAGCAAAGAAACTTAACTACAATGTTATTTTTTTCTGTTTCAGCAAAGAAATAACAGCTTTAAATATATCCTCATTTACTTCTTGGCCATGGCATTTATAACATTGCCACTAACACACTCATTACCACGTGAAACCAAGCACTGAGGCTGTTCATTTGAGCTACCTGTGACTTCACACAGTGAGCTGCTAAATAAGACTGAAAACACACCTCCAGCCTCACAGGCAATCTAAGGCAGACAGTTATCACGTAATGTGCAATGACTTCAGAACTATTTACAGCAGAAAAGCACTGAAAAGTGACAGCAGTTGTAATTCTGGTGACAGCACCTCCAGCAGTATGGAATGAACCCTCTGCAGAATTATCTTACTCTCTATACCTGCATTCATATATACGGGTGACAACCTTGCAACTACACCTTAAGGTCTGCATTCAACATATGTGCATCAATATACTAAAAATGCTTCTTTACAAGAAGCTTGAATCTCTCTCATCAAGCTCACATAAAACACCATCACTACATTCAGGCAAAAGGAAAAAAGCCATTTTGATACAGTTTTGTGGGATTTTTCCAAATCAAAACACCAGCTGAAACCATTACTACATCATGTTAACCTCTACTCCCCTCTTGACACTATTCGTATACAAACAAGCACGAAGACTGAAGGCATCTTAATGTTCAGAAGAATTTTAAAAGCCTTGTACTATTAGAAATTGAGGAAAATTTCTTAAATCAGTAATACCTCCAAAGTGATAACTAAAAAAGGCACACAAATGTAATTTTTTGGGTCACGCTTTGCCCTCTTCAGTCTCCTCCCAAAGTATGGCACCCATGCAATGATGTGCTTTATGCCAAAATGCTGATATTTTCCTGTCTCTCTTGTTTGGGCAGTCAAAGACATTTTTATGCTAGAACACACAGCTGAACTTCAACACTGTACTACTTCAGGTAGTTTAAGTAAGAATAGCAGTAATGTGCAGTTTAGGAGAAAAAAAGTCAGTAATATTTTCATGTAAGACTATTTAAGAAATTGAGGGACTACTTACTCAAATCCAGAACATCATCTGCCTTTATCAGATCTCCCTCTCTTGTGAGTGGTAACTGAGTTTCCAGCTCACCTTGCAAGTGCAGTGACAGTGAACGGAGCATAAAGAAAACTCTGATGGCCTTGAGAAATTAAAGAAAAGAATAGTAAAATTTTTACACCCAATACTACATACTTTAACAGAATCTTACAAACATATACTGGCTTTTACAACCCCCAAGTTTGCTGTCCTACAGCAAATCTTTTTAATATGCTTAAAATTGAAATTAGAATTTTAATACTTTTAAAACTGAAACAGTAGAATGTAATTTCCAACTTAGTTAAAAAAAGACAAAGAAGCTGAAACATGATCTTTATTTTCAGTGAAGGAGAAGCAGCAGAGCTTTTGTCTCACTGGCACACTTACACAGATTGTGACTGACACAGAAACGATTACAGGAGCTGTTTAAGCAAAAACAACAATCTCGGAATATTTTTCTTTAATCATTACTTTAAGACTGATTGTATTTGCAATACTTCTATGCTACAGACACCTACACAAGACCTTCAGAGACTCTCACATTTTGAATGTAAAACAGCAATAACTTTTCTGGCCAAGTGTAGCTAAGATGTCTACAAGGTTAAGAGAGAAACAGTGAGGGTTTCTGCATTTTAATTTGCTGTGCTTATCAAAACTAGCCACATGTAATGTAACATTCTTAGAGCACTTAATTTATATTCTCAGAAGGTCTTCATCAGGGCAAAGCATTCTGAAAGCTGCAACAGTCCCCAGAAACTTTCAACAGCTGCTCTGTGAAATGAATATGCTAGTTTTGATTTACGAATTCATGACACATGGTATGCAAAGACCCAAAGTGTCAAAGAACAATCATTTTTATTAGCCACATTTTGAAAGGCACCATTTATAATTCTCTTTCCCTACAAGAACTGCATTTTCAGCATAGCAAATGAAAAATAATTTTTTATTACTTCCGGTGTTCTGCTTTTTAAGAGTTTCCTACACAGTAATTCTGCGGCATACTGTAAATTAATTGCTACCTTACAGTAACAGCACTGAATTCATGAACAGCTGCAGTGCCCAGAAACTCCCAGACTGCAGGAAGTATTAGGAAAAACAAATCTAAAGTGCTTTAAGGGAAAACCCTTCACCCCTCTATTTTTAAAATCAACAGAACGGTGCCTCCTGTGAAGCAGAACTGTGAGTGCTTGGCCAGCTCTCTACTGGCAGCACTTCCAGAAACTTCTGGCAGAACAGGCATAAAGAGAGGGAAGCCATGGACCAGGTTCTCCCACGAAATGACCCCAAAGCAATGGCTTTGGTATGCTGTTGAAATCTAACAGGGCACTAGGATTAAGTGAAGCAAAGGACATTAAGGGTATCTAACAAAAATATGATAATAATAGTATTTAATTCATGAGAACAGAGTCACTTTAGAATGTGAGATGATCTCACCCATTTAGGCACACTGCATTCTAATTGTGGATTTACTGAAATTATATAGGATTACTATAAAGCAAGTTTCCTACCAGGTGCTTCAAGAATTCACAGTATTTGGTTTAAAATTTGCCAAATTCAATCAAGAACAGGAAAATCTTGGCATTTTTGGTAACCCAAAAGTTAAACCCAACAAGGTTTTCTTTGTTTTTTTTTAACTTGAGGGAACCATCACTCAGCTCTCATTTATCTTCCCCCTCAAACCTATTCCTCCTAGACTGCGTTAATTTTTATCACATTCATTTCCTCTAAAACTAATGGCATTCATCTCCAAACATGTAATCACATTTAGTACAGAAAAAAAGACAGGAGTAGAAAATAAAATTAGAACTTTAGCCTGTGCAAAAAAAAAAACAAAACAACAAAACTAGAACATCACATGAAATGGGAACCATGCTGTGCTTCCTACAATGCTGACAGCCCTCAGTTTGTTAGCAATACCAATATATTGTGCCTAACACATTTTATCAGATCTCATCAAAACAACAGAAAAGCTCTGTGGCCTAGAATTCTTTTGGCTGACTTTTGATTTTTTGGTTAACTTGGAACAAATATGGATTTCTACCTACATTAAAGGATTATGCATTATGATGCTGATTTCCTCATTTATATACATGTTTCACGTGCAAAGAAACAGCAATTTGGAGGGAAACCTACCACTAGCTTATCACATTCCCATGAAAATGTTTTTAGTACATCTCACAAAGTGAGATTTTTGAGAGCTCCTCCTAAAGTTAAAAGGAGAAGAGCTGGCACTTAGAGGGACTTTCTATAGCAAGGAAGTAAGATCCTAACAGCTAAGAACTCACAATATAATCAAGCTTCACTTGTTAGTGAAATAAAACTTGAGAACTTTTTAAAATCATGTCATAGCATGCTCAGAATTGAATCTTTTCATTTGAAACCATCAGTAGAACCCCAGCAGGTTAAGTGGCAGCAGCAATGTCACAAGATACACCTGAGTTCAGCATTTTGTCATGGCAAGCCAGGCAGGGAGAGGGCAGCCTGGCTGGAAGGCAGCAGCACAGGAGCTGAGGACATACTAAAACCTGACTGCAATGTGACCAAGGAAGGAGGGCCAACAAGGAATCATTTTGGGAATTCCTGCTGATGACAGAGACCCTTTCACCCCAAAGGATCTACAGGAATATTTGTATTGATTTTTTTATTTCCACCAACAGAAGATAAGCTATTCCTTAGCATATGAAAATCCTGGAACAGTCATTTCCCACTAATGTGCACTTCTAAGTATCCTTCTGTTAAATGCCTTAGAGAATTCCAGGAAGCATTTCTGCTTTCTAAGAATAATACTTTTCAAATTAATTCACTGTATTTTATCAAACAACTTGCTGTGGTAACAAAAGCTGTGTGGCTTATACAATAAGTAATGAAAACAAACCTTTTCAGAAGATTCCTGGAAAGATGTTTTTTTCTTCAAGAGTACTTGAATATACTTACATAATACACTTATACAAATGCAAAGAAATCCAGAGAACAGCACTTTCTAAAGAATGATTTTGTGCAGTAACATATCTCTTAGACTTACTGACACTGCAAGGCTTCCAGGACAAAGCCAGATAAGGGCCAAGAACTGATTAACCAAGAATGGAAATAAGGATGTTGTTGTTCAGGTCAGTATCACCTCTACAGATTGTGTCAGTCACAAAAACAGATATTTTGCTGGTTTTCTCCTCATTCTCAAATCTCTATCACAAATTACCTTTGTAAGATGAACTCTCAAGTGAAATTAACTTTTTTGCCATGTCTAGAAACATGAGCAATACAAAGCCAGTCAGTCTTCCATGGAGATTCTTACTGCAGGAGTATAATTGAGAGACAGACTGAGAGAACAGATCACAGAAGAAGCTGACAATATATTAAGTGCCATCAAAATGCCTTTGTATGTCACTCTCTGCATGGTCTGAAAAATTAAAACCCCAGTGCAAGAACATGTGGCATTGACTAGACACAAGAAATCAAATAAAAAGTTTCTCCCTTGGGGCAGATAATTATTATACACTCTACACAGATCTGTCTTTATCAAGCTTTTATGATTTTATGGATGAAACTTCCAATCAAGCAGTCTTCAAAGAAAAGTATTTGTATTCCTAGAACTGCTCAAGGATTTTGGCATCATTTTGTCATGAGCAAATGTAAGAAAAATACTCTTACTCACTCTTCGTGTTCTTTCCACATCTCCACAAGGCAACCTTTTCACAAAATCAATCCCAGTCAGTGGTGTCCCCGTTGGCGGTAGCAAGATCGAGGCATCCATCATCAAGTATTCTACATTCATAGGTTTCATCTATAAAAATATTTTAACACTGGCTACTGTATAGAACAATAAGCATTTGCCTCTTTAGTTTCAAATACAACTCATTGCATATTCTAAAATTCTGAAGAATTTTTAATACCATGTCTTATTTAAGGTCCTTACACGCAATCTCTCATTTGTATTTGCTCATTGTTCCCAAACACAGTGCCAAAGTTTCCATGCTGATGAAACACAGGAAAACCTCCAGAAGATTACAGAAAAGATATTTCCCAAATACTAAAAATCAAATTCTACCCAGTTTGATTTTAAGTTTTGACTTAAGTTCATGGTCACTTCAATCATAAGGAAGTTTCTGTTAACTCTTTCTCTCCAAAAAGAACTTTCTCAAAACTGAGAATTTGCTGGGCTTCAGATAGGTATAGAAAGATTTTCATATTGTTTAAGGAAAAAAAATAAATCCAGTGTCCCATTTAGAGGGGTAAAGCAATTTTTGTATACTCAATTTTAGAAAGTAATGAAAGTTTATTAAATAAAAAGCTGTGAAGTTTCACATAAATAATTTATGTAAGTATAAACACAACTTCTCAGAGACAGAAACACCAACCACATTTTGTTATCCTACTCCCAGCAGTAAATACTCCAGTGTTCTTAGCAGCTATGAGTACTTTTTCTTGTTCCTGTTCTGTATCTGGGTTTAAGGATTTGGCAGGGCAGAAGGGATCTCACTTACTGTCATACTCCGGTATTCATCTTCAAACATATCTAGAAAGATTTCTTCTCCCTTCCAAAAGAAAGAATATGGACATCCCATGAAACCTTGCTGTTGGGGCTTTGTTAGGTTTGGTTCTACAGTGTGTCTGTGAAGGGAGGCCGGGGCTGCAGGACACTGCCGAGCCCTTCAGCAACACTGACGGCACTTCTGAGAAAACACATTTAGGAAAGGGAGAGATTCCTTTGCAGCCCCTGAGGAGCGTAGTAGAGCAGGTACCAACACTACCACACGCAGGTGTGCTCTGCAGGAGCTGCTCTGCAGGACCCACACTGAAGCAATTGCTGTCCTGAAGGACTGCAGCCCACAGATGAGGGGACCCACACTGGGGCAGGGGAAAGTGTGAGGAGGGAGAAGCTGTTGTGGACTGACACCAAATCGCTATTCCCATCGCCCCTGCATCGCTCACAGGAGGAGAAGGTTGAAGAGCCTGGGTAAAGGGCAAGGTGGGGGACAGCAGTGTTTTAATTTGTCTTTGTTTCTCACTATCTNAGGACGGCAGCCCACAGATGAGGGGACCCACACTGGGGCAGGGGAAAGTGTGAGGAGGGAGAAGCTGTTGTGGACTGACACCAAATCGCTATTCCCATCGCCCCTGCATCGCTCACAGGAGGAGAAGGTTGAAGAGCCTGGGTAAAGGGCAAGGTGGGGGACAGCAGTGTTTTAATTTGTCTTTGTTTCTCACTATCT
>WEKY01050819.1:0-14700 GCA_013390045.1 Picathartes gymnocephalus
GAATACTCCCTGCCAGAATCCTCATGGTCAGAAATCTCCTGGTCACGATCCTTTTGGGCAGAATCCTCCTGGGCAGAACCCTCCTGGGCAGAATCCTGCATTGCTCCTGGGGTTTCGGTTGGCTCCTCCACACTTTCAGGCTTGGAGTGTCTCCTTGGAAACACTCCCTCCTTCTTTGACGACTGGGGTTTGAATTTAGGTGGTGAAGGTATGAACCTGGAAAATAACATCACTATGATCATGGACCTGTAGTGGGAGAGAGAGATGCCTGCAAAAGCAGCTCCTCATTGGGATGCAGCCCCTGGCTGGGTGCTGGTGTGGTGAGCTCAGTAACAGCCACTCCAAAACCAGGCTGGAGCAGGTCCATGCTCAGAGCAGCCCAGGGATGATGCTGGGGTAGCAGTGGTGCAGGCAACTGCTTGCAGTGAGGAACTACAGAGGACAGAGATGAAGACCTCATGGGGAAGCAAAAAGCACAGTGAGAAAGGAAAAGACAGGGAAACCATGCAAAGAAGTGAGACTCGGGCACAAAGGAGCAGATGTGGCCAGTGATGAGGCAGCACAGCTCCCCCCAGCACCTGCCTGAAAGTGCCCAGCCTTCCTCATCCCCCTCAAGGCCAAGGCCAGAAACTCTGCAGCTCTCCCAGGTGTTTACCTGGAATGTTTCCCCAACATTCTTGGGAGGGTTAGGGGGAACTTAATATTTTCCAACACTCCCACGTAACTCAGGTCACATTCCCTGTTTTAAATCGCAGCAGGTGCTCTGCTTGTGCTTCTAATGCCATGTTGGGGACACACTCAAGCCATGCCTGCCTGGCAGCGTGCCAGGCTGTAAGTGTTCCCCACACAGTCAAACACGACCCTCCTCAGAGCTACAGAGGTCATCACCTTTGAGCCCGATCCCAATTCCCTAAATAAAACTTGCTTCTGGATGAGCTCTGTTCTTTGTAACAGCAGGATTTCAGTGCCCAGTGGTTACCTTGGCTTGGTTTCTGGGGCATTATGGAAAAACCATTTACTTCTGTCATGAAAACAGTCCAGCTCAGACTGTTGCACTCTGTAGAGAGGTCACAGCAGGAGGAACTGCCAAAAATGTGTTTATAGATACTCCAGCAGGAGTGCAAGATTGCTCTTGGGCTTGGGAAGCACAGCCCAGCCCTGGACGGCCCTGCTTCCAGGGATATTCAGATGAGTGCTCCCCGCAACAGCTGCAGCCATTCCTAAAGCTGCAAAACCTGCTGATCTCTGTTAAACACCAAAGAGCTGCTCTGTGAAGGTGACTGTGGTTTAACAGGCCAAAATTCCTTTCACCAAGGTGGTCTTTGCCTCAGGCCACAAAGGTCTGAGAAAGCAGCTTTCCTTCCCAAGGGAAACCATTATGGGACCTATAGCAAAGCAGCAGTAAGAGACTGGGACAGCAGCACCATGTTCTGTGTAGGTTCTTTGTAGGAAAGCACCACAAATCACATTGGCAGGGAAGGACAAGAGGTGACATTACAGATCTGCTTGTCCAAGTACCTAAGCATGGCTTTGCAGCTGCAGAGATAAAGCAGGACTCCAGGTTACTGGCTATGTGAACAGTGTTGGGAATGTCTTGCAGCGAGCACACGGCAGCGAGCACACGGCGCAGCCGAGGGACGGCAGTGGGCGCCGCGCCGGTGACACAGCGGGTTCGGCGGGACGAGCGCGGCTCTCTGCGTGCGGCCACTGAGGAGGCGACCCAGGGAGCCCGGTGGCACCGGCAGGGACAGCGCCGCGTCCCCGCTCCCCGCACACAGCAGGATGTGCCCGGGGAGGCGCGGCTGCCACCTCGAGCGCCAGCGGAGCCCTGTGAGCCGCTCCCGCTGCAGCCACGGCTCCCGAACGCTGCGGAGCCTTATGAGCTGACTCTGTGCTGGGGAGAGGACCTGGGGGGACGGGTGGCCCCTTCCTCTGGAGAAGCTGCAGTATTTGCACCGCCTTGTGCGAAGGCGGCTGCAAACTCGGCATGTCTTTCCTGCAGCTGGTGCGTGGAACTCTCCTGTTTTCGTTATTCAGAATGTTGCCACGATCCTGGACCCCATCTCAAAGATGCTTTTTTACCACCACCTTGTGACCCCCCACGTTGTTCTAATTGCTTTTTGTTATGGATGCCCCTGTAAAAATTCTGATTTGTGAGCTATCCTTTCAAGCGGAAATTAACTGCTATGTTTTTTCCAAATTACCCTTTTCCCACTCGAACAAAGAGGAAGAACAGTTCCCACCATGCTGCTTCCCTGATGTGGAAGAGGTTACCACTGGAATGAAAGGCGGTAACCCTCTCACCCTGCAGTAACTTCTGACTCAGAGCTTATTCTCTTCTGAAACCACTTAAGAGTCAATATCATTGTAATGTTCCAGGCCTGGATTTATATACCTTCTGTGAAAGAATATTAGTAAATTTAAGTATTCTTAAGTTTCCTGCAGGTGATTTAATTGGTTTATGTGTCATTTTGTAAGTGAAGAGATAAATAACCTAAAGGAACTTGATGTTTGCATTCCATTGCATAGTTAAAACTAGCTTTATATTTTCACTAAGCTATAGATTTTGACAGAACTGTTTATTAGATTTAGAGTTAACTATGTGATTGTCATCTACTTCTAGATCCAGACAACCTTAATATAGAGTTTTTAGAAAAGGATTTAGCTGTAAGATAATTCTTTCATGGTAAAATAGGCAGCTGAAAATATTACCTTGCTTATTTTTGCTCGATGTGTACTTGTTTTATTAGATGCATTGTTTTACTGTTCATAATGGGAGAAATGCATGTTATGTTACACGCTCGACTGCATTTAGTGGGTTGAAATATGCTCATGTTATAATTGTTAAAACAAAAAAGAGGGAGTGCAGGGATGGGATGTACCCTCCACAAAAGCTTTCTCCGTTCTTCATTTTTTAACTCGCATTCAGAACGACCAAACTCCCCTTCAACAACATTTTGGTGAATCACAGGCTCACTTAGAAAAAGCTAAGGTACTTGTGAGGAATCTTGAAAGTGGAAAATGGCAAGGCCCCTTTCCGTTGATACAATCCCAGTTTGGCTGGAGAACATTGTTTCCAGCCCAGTGTCAAACTGGTGGGGATCACCTATTCCCTGAACTTCCAGCCTGACCGTGGCTGGTCAGTGTTATTTCCACAAGGAAAACAAAAAAACCCACTTTGTCAACTGCCAGGCAAACAGCCTGGGTCTTGGCAAAGTACAAACAGGACACCAGGAGCAAGAGCTTTAAGCAGAGCACAAAGGTGCACATACCTTATGGTGTTCACCTGGCTGTCCGTCTGGAATGACCAGTGGTACTGGGCAGGAATTGGGCTGCAGTTGGTCATCTCCAAATACAGCACTTGTTCAGTGTCATTCATGATGCAGCCAAAGTCCACAGCCTTAGTCTGGAGATGGAGATTTGGGAAGCAAACTTCTCCCCGAACAGTGATCTGCTCCTCGTGAGGATGCTCCATGAAGCGCACCCTGAGAGCCCTCTCTGCCACCCAGCTGTTCAGATCGTTCTTATAAGCTGGGTTAAATTGGATGCAGAGATGAAGTTCCTCCCCTACATCCAGTGGCATGGGCTGCAAGGAGATGAAGAGCATTTATCNCGTGGGCTTCTCAGTTCACCCTCATTTCTCCACAGTGAGGACCTGTCTGCAGGCACCACACTCTGGTCCGAGATTCTCTCACGCTCACATTTCTGTGCTCAGCAGCAATACAAGGGGATGGCTGCTGGAGAGCTGGGATGCTTTCCAGGAGACATCTTTACGGCATGCCTTGCCCAGACCTAGTTGGCCTGCTCCCTTCTCCTCGTGCCTTAAAGCCAGGATGGATCTTCTCGATTCAGATAAGATTTTGATTCCTTCAGCAGCTCTGCTGATGCAGCTCAGGCCAATCCACTGCTGACGCTACAGAATAAACTTCTCATCTCGAGGACCTCCCAAGAGAAAATGCACCAGCACATCCCTGCTCTTCAGACCCCACCGAATGAGCCCACAGATGCTCACCTTGGAATCTGCAGGGAGGGGCTGCCGGTCCGCATCGCAGATTAGGAAGGGCTGCTCCAAGTCCAGCACAATGCTGAATGGCAGGGAGCAGGTGTTTTTTAAAGACAGAGGCTTGTACTGCAGACTCAGGACATCACTGGGTTTCTACAGAAACAGGAGACAAGGGAAAACAACTTCGAGTAGCCATAGACCTCCTTCCCCTTCCGATGCATTTCACATTTTTCAGCGCCAGAAGTGCATCCATCTCTATTTACTTCCAGCCAGTTTAACAGTTACACCTTTAAATGCCAGGATGCAATCCAGAGACTTACCTTTTCCACATGGAAAGTGATTGCACTGGAAGACATTTTCACAGCAGGCAAAATGAACTTACAGGTGACATCCACTTGCATTATCAGTTTCTTTGCTTTCTCTTTCCCCACCACAGCATGGCACAGCAGCTGCTCCTGCACCTCCTGCATGCAACAGTCACTTGTCACCCAGTGGGTGCTGGCAGGCCAAACACCCCACGCTGGCTCGCCACCCACCCGTGGGCCCTATCCCTGTCACTTTTATTAGTGACTGTAATTAGTCTCTGCTCTTCTCAACAACCCTCTTTTCTTTCTGTGCTGCCGCCTATTGATTCTAAATATCTGTGCCCAGGGGTCCTGGAGCCAGGGAGTGCATACCAGGCTTAGCTGGCAGCTTCTCTGCAGAGTTGCATTTCCCCTGGAAAGAAGGTCCAGGTAGGAGAACACTCCCAGACTCTGCTAAAATCTTCCCCTCTGAGTTGCCCTCCAAGGGTGCTGCAAAACCTGACTGCCTCTGGCACACCAGGGCTGGCTGAGAGACTGGGGCAAGCAGTAATAGAAAAGTTGACAAAAGTCAGTTTGTCAGTTTTAATGATCCCTGGGAACAGTTTCCTGCCTGGATGGCCATCACACTGATCATTAGAGGTGGCACACTGTGTTTTCCCCCTCTGGGACTCAGGGCTAGACCAGCCCTCTGCCTATGTTTGTCTTCAGAGGAAAAGCAATGCTGCTCCCAGACACTCCTGCCATTCACAGGGCTTTTGTTTTGCTCCCTGCTTCCCTTGGAAAAAGCACTTGACACTAGTTTAATTTACTTCCTGCCTGGGCTTCTAGGCTAAGTGCAACTTATTTTCTCTCTCTTCCTCTCTGCCTCAGCACATGACAGTGGCCAGTAACCTCTGTTTGCCCAAAGGAGCAATACTTCCTTCAGCCTGCATTTTTGGGATCAGCAAGTTGGGTTTATGGTAGCTATGGAAACACAAAAGAGCCTTAACAACGATGGTGGCCAGCAAGGAAAGCCACTGGCTTTAAAACAGTTTCTTGAAGTCACTTGCTCCTTTTCCCAGGCAAACGTCAAGGGGCTGCAGAAGAAGTCCTAGTGGAGGGGATCTGATAGGGAAGGCTCAGCCCTTGGCAGGGGCCTCACCTGGGCAGTGCTGGAGCAGCCTTGCAGCACCATCTCCACCGTCTGGCCCGGCCTCAGGTCCATCTGCAGCGGCTGCAGCTTAAACACGGGGCTGCCAGCTCTGGGGATCTGGGAAGCCTCTTTATTCGTGGTGCCACCAAGGGCAGGGGGACAAGTCCTCCGCCGAAAGATCCTGAAACCTTCTGTGGTCCAGTACAGCCAACGGATGCGTCGTCCTTTGTTTGTAAGCTTGAACCGGTAATAGCAGGGAGTGAAGCTGCAAGAGAAGCAGAGATGGAAAATGTCATGGGAACTGCTATTTCCCTGTGATCACTCAGCTTCAGCACCCTGATGGCATTCCTTGACTGCACACTCTGCAATCAAACTTCCACCCAAAAGGCTGCCCAGGCTCAAAGCTTCAGCCACAGCCAGGTCTTCCAGCTTTTCCTTTTCTGTGGCTTTCCAGGATATCTAGTGACTCTCAGATGATGAATTTCTAAAGGAACTCCTGTGGCTTCAGGGAAACAGAGCTGGCACCTTGAGCATTGAAGAAGATCTAGCCTGAAGGATTATGGAAAAATTGTTCCTTGCTGAACCCACAGGAGAAGTGGAAGTTGGGAGTCTCCTACCTGAAGTGGGTCTCCAAGTTCAGCTTCGGAGGGAGAGGTTTGTCGGTGACAATTGTGGTGCCAATGCCCACAGCCAGGACAGAGATGATGGTCATCGGGCTGTTCTCAATGAACACCTTCACCTTGTCCTGGAATTTGCCTGTGTCACCGAGGTTTGCTGTGACACTTAGAGACACCTCACACTTCGGAGGGACCACTCCTTTGCTGGGTTTAATCCTCCACTGGGAGCGTTTGCCAGCCTGTAAGACAAGCCAAACATGAATTTAGGATGGATTCTGCTCTGCTGCGAGGTGCAGGAAACAGGAAGACTATGGAGATGAGTGTAAAGACCATAAAGGTTTCATTTCCCTAAATGTAAGCTATGGTGTCTGGCAACAGCAACTCTCCAAGAGCTTATACAACCTGTATTTTACCTCCCTTTAACAGACTCACATCATTAGCCCTGTTTTGCTCAACCCAAGGGATGATCCTCCTCAGGACAAGGTTATTCCCCCTCCAGTGTCTCTTTGGAGTGCTTGCCAAGGGAAGCTATTTACTCTCTCCTGGCTTCTCAATAGCAGAGCTGGCTCTGCAGAAAGGCTCAAGGCCAGAGGAAGCCACGACTGCTCAAATCCCACCCCAGCAGCCACACAGCTGGAGGACACTGCTGAGAGCCTGAAGAATAACCCTGCAAAGCCAGCTGAGCAAAATCCCAAAGTCTCCTTTCCCAAGGGGCCATCAGTGCTTCTCAACAGCCCCTGAAGGACTGAGGCTCTCTCTTCCCACTGAGCATCAGCTGCAGAGAGGTGCCCCAGTGCCCTCTGCTTTGGAAAAGTCATCTCTAAATGGTTATAGCAGGGCTGGAAAGCTGTAAGCAGAAAAAACCTGCAAGACATGCCCTTGGGCGTGGCACGGCCTTCCTAAGTGTTCTTGTCCTCTGCTTTCTCATGCACCTCCCTCTACAGGTGGGGCAAGGGAGCTGGAACTGCCCAGGGCAGGAAGCGAAGGCCTTGCAGCAGCACAGCTGTACAGACACAGCTCTGCAGGCCAGGCCCTGGTACGGGCATGTGAAACCCATCCTTTCCATGCCAGGCCCACCCAGCCAAGGTGCATTGCTCCCTGAAGAGGTGGAAAGCAGAATTGCATTGTGGAGTCAGGGAAAGCTGCCCTGGCAGTCCCCCATTTTGGGGTTACCTTTATCCCCCAAACAGCTGGAAAAGCAGCAAGAGGAAAATTCACCCCGTTCCTCCTCTGCCCAGGAGGCTGAGCCTGGACTCTCACACAACACCCGATGCTTTATCCACAAACACAAACAAGTCCACAGTGTCAGGGCTGGCTTTAACCAGCTCCACAAGTTCAACCCACCAATATGGAGAAGCTGAAAGCTCTTTTCAAAGCTGTTTTCAAGCCTCTCGCAGATGCCCCCTCCTACAGGGAGCACATCCCACTCAGCCCCAAGCCACGGACCCTTCCTGGCTGCAGCAGCCTTGCTCCTCCTGCCGAGGAGAGGAGCAGCTCCAGCTCCAGCCCTGCAGCTTGTCCCCTATGTAACCTCCACGAAATAAATAGCCTTTCACTGCAGGTGGTCTCCAGAGATATTCTGCAATGCTACAGAGACCATAGGCTCTGGGGGTGCACAACCCTCACAGGTGCATTTGTGTGCAACAGCCCTACAGGTTTGACCCACAGGACTTGTGAAACTTTCCTTCCCACGAGCAGTTGGAGGGCAGATCTCACACCCTGGTTTCTGCCATTAACAGAAGTTTGGCACAAAGCAAATGCAGGTGAAATGGCAAATCCATGGGGAAATCCATGCCCTCTCAGGAGCAAAGGGCCACAGGCTTCTCTTGATCTCAGAGCTCAAAAACATGACTTGCACAGCTAAATATCTTGCACAAAATAAAGAAAGAACTTGCAAACATGATCCAGACTCATTTCTGACCCAGGCTCTCTGCAAAGTATTTCACTGAGGCATGCCTGAGATCCTGGCTCCTCTTGCTTGCACTCAGATGGAATATCTTGCTTCCACTCACACAGAACAATACAGAAACACTGCATACAAAAAACAAGTCAAGGGCTGCTACTAAGCAGCCATTTTCCCTGGAAAACAGCCCCACAGACACTTACCATCTCTGCCCAGAAGGGTGCAGGAATGTCAGTCTGATTGGAGAGCCTGAGTGTTTTGGAGGTATCTTGTAAGACTTGGATGGGGCCAAAGTTTATCTCCCTCGGATAGACATAGACCACTGGTCCCTGGCCAGTGCACTCTAAATGGATTTCCTGCTCCAGGAAGAAGGTAGGAAAGATCAAAAAGGAGACACAATGAGGAGAGATTTAAAAGCTTAGCCAGCTGTAAGAGCACTCCTAGAGTGGGGATAACTATGGCTGTTTGAAGTTTTCAGTGATGTAGACTGAAACAGAAGGCCTGGAGCAAGTGTGGGGTCTGCAGCCATCCCACCTGAAAGCCACAATCTCCCATTACCAGGGCACAAAGAAATGCTGTTTGCCACACTTACTTCTTCACACCTCCTCCACATTGCTATTTCCTCTACCTCCTCCCTGCTTCATTCACTGCTCCATCTCGCCCCAAACCACCTTCCCAACTTTTGCTGCTGCACAGCCATCCTTGAGCACTCAGCTCTTTAACATTCACAAAGCTACACTGGTGAAAGCAGCGCAAGTTAGAGGCAAAGCAGGCTCTTCAGAGTACAGATGAGGCAAGTTAGCTGCCTTCAATTTGTGCTTATGTATCCGTAAAGGGCATTAATTAGTAATTGCATCATTCAAGCAGAATTTTTTCTTAAAAAAAGTCTGAATGGACTTAAAAACAGTCTGAAACTCAAAAGGGTTGTTCTTGCAGAGCTGGCACAGACAGTGGGACAAGGAAGATGGATCCCTTTGCTACCAGTGGAAACCAGGAGAATCTCTTTAGTCTTATTTATTTATTTCCACTGGTCCTAAATACCCCATCTCTTACACAGGACTTGAATGCATAAAACTCTCAACACCAATAAGATTCACCGGAGGGCTTGGAGTAGGAGTTAACTACACAAGAAGCAGCCTGCATGATGTAAATAAAACCTTTAGTGATGTCTGACTTGAGGGAATGGCATCGACAGCTGCCAGAATTTCCTTCAGTCAGAAGGAGCAGCGTCCAGAAATGCACATCCCTTTGGGAGATGACTGTGTGCAAAGAAGAGCCAAAAATTATGTACCACAGCTGGTACCTCAAGAATAAGAAACTAAAGGCCTGCATGATGATGGATCTTTTACCCCTCTGGGAGAAGGGAGGCCCAGGGGCCTGCAGCCTGGATGATGCTGCCCAAGGCTCGCTGGAAAGAGAAGCTGGAGGGAGGAGTTGTGCCTCACCAGCTAGCTTTGCTTCCAGGTGACACTGGGGCAGAAGCAGCAAAGGCAGGGCAGAGCCCTTTGGAGATGAGCAGAACAGCACCTGGAATTGCCTGGCCCAGCTTCAGTTAGTGTGTAACAATGGGATAGAACCTCACTGAGGAAAAGCTTTATCAAAAAAACCGAACACTTCATCTACAGTATTCTTAAAAGGGACAAGAAAAGCCCTGTTCACCAGCTTTACAGGCAATGGGACACACAGGAACAGGAATAAAAGCCCATGGCAATTTTGGCCTCAGTGTTATTGCTACATACACACACCCACATCCTGCAGCCCTGCTGGCTCTGGTGGGGTGGTAATGTCACACCTGACTATTTAGGGATGGAGAGCATCCATGCCTGGCAGACAGGGCCTACATTTTGTAGTTACTGTTGTTGTTATGACATATGCCTCTTTTAGGAGCTCTTTTAGAATTTTCTTTAGATTCTTCTTTAGAATCTTTAGAATCCTCTTTTAGGAGGCTTCAGTTCAGGAATTGTTTGCCTCATCCATTTCCAAACTTGGTGGAAAAAACAAGCAAAGTCAGTGCTCCAGATACAAGTTGTGTGGACATTCATCTATCTTTGGCTGGGCTTTTGTTGAACACATATGATGGATATTTCTCAGATCTGAGGGACCTGACTTTCAGACAAGCCTCAATCCAGCTCTGCACAAAACATTCCTTCAGTGATGTCTTGTACACAGTGCTTGCTCTAGCAGGATTCAGGGATTTCCCTGCATGCTCCTGAACAGTTCTCATGAAGCAGCACTTGAGTTCATCTGATAACATGGCAGAGTGTGAGACCCAGGGACTGGTCTGGGTTTCAGACTGGGCTTGTTATCCCATCTCCCACATCTGTAACTATATGGGGGTATGAGGATTCCACCCTTCCTCTTTTCTTTTCTAGGCAGAAGCTGCTGCTTGTGCCACCAGTCCCTCCTGTCCTTGTCCACACCAGCCAGGAATCACAGTTCCTGCAAGAATCCCTGGACACTTTACACCCCCCTGGGAGGAGTTGCTCCCAGGCACACATCTCCCCTCGCTCTCACCAGTGGGGATCCTTCTCTCCCAAACACAGCAAGCTCAGCAGTGATGTTGCACTCTCCCAGCAACTGGGCCTCAAGCGTAAGTGGGATTTCCACCGAGCTGTGAGCCTTGATAATCCCAGATGGCACAGAGCTGGAGTACCATGCAGCAGCCTTCTCCTTGTCTTCCTGGAAGGGACAGAGTCAAAAGCAACTTCAGAACTGAGGAAACTTGAAACTCCTTAATGTCTACCACAAGAGCAACTCACACACACTTGTAAAAATCCTCAGGAGAAAGCAAAAAGGCAAAAAACAAGATGCAAGCTGTAGGTGCTGAGCATCCCCACGGGGTCCAAAAGTTGCTGCACCCACAGACACCCACTCCGTTGCTGGCAGCCTCCTTACATCAGATTTTCACAACCCTCTAAGCTCTCCCATTTGAAAACAAATCAAAGACTAGAAAATAAACATCTTCCTCAAGACGTTAAACTGCTTTCTAAAGTCTGTATTCAGGTTCCTGTTCTCAGCAAACTTTTAGGTTTGAATAGAAACCATCAAGGTCTTATCCAAACCCTTTTATTCCCCCCTTCAATAACATTAGAGGGGAGGAGGTGGATGCAAGGCCAAACCTGAGGGAGAACACAGTAGCAGCCAGGAAAGTCGCTGTCATTCACAAGGCTCAGCTTCTCCTCGTAGGGGACCTTTAGACAGCAGTGCCCAAACATCACGACAGGGTTGAGCACTCGCAGTGGAGGAACGATGCATCTGGGCAAAGAAATGACCCCAAGGGATTAGAGATACTGAGAACACTGAGAACTTTTGCCCTCAAAGAGCACAGAATGGAGCATAAGACATTTGTCAAATTGAATAGAGACTGAATACTCCTACACTGATAAATCACCTTTAACTTCTTTTCACTCGAACACCTCTTGTCAAGGAGGGGCAAACCCTGAGGCTCAGCACTGCAGAGCCTTCCAAATAACCCAGGCAGAGCATGTGTCCTGTTCCAGAGCTGTTTTAGCAGCTTTGCCCTGTCTTTGTCCTTGCAAGGACACTTGCAAGGACTCCTCTCACGGTCCCAGTGATCCACCAGCTCTGGAGGAGCCTTGCCAACGAGGACGAGTGCTCACTAAGGCTCAAGGAATACAAGACTCCAGTGGATCAGTGAAAATGACTGCCTCTTCTCCTACAGAGCTGTTGCCCTGCCTGCAAACTGAGCCATCTCTCCCAGCAGGGGAGGGCACAAGCCCTACAGAGTGGCTGATCAACCTCTTTCAGTTCCTACAGTTCCCTCAATTCTTTATCCCACAGGTCTCTACACTGACTGTCCCCATTTGCACTTGCTTGGCAAAACTGCAGCCCAGGCGCTGACTGGATGGCTCTGCCTGGGAGAGGGAACTGCATCCCTCTGGTCATTAAACTGATGTCCACAGCAGCAGCATAGCAGGATAGAATTTGGCTGCAGCAAGAACAACTTTTGGCCTCAACTCTGAGAACTTTACTCCAAAGAGCCAGAGGGAAACAGCAAAACCTGAGCTCACCTGCCACATCAAGGACTATTTTCCTCTTCGTAAGATCTTTTGCCCTCCCCACTCCTGCCATGAGCCTCTTTCCCACTGGCACATGCACTATTTCAGTGACCCCAGCTCTCAGCAGGCTGCCCACTGTGTCCCAAAGCAATGCTGCAGGGTGGTCACAACCCAGCAAAAGTTCACCACTTGCAGGAAGAAGGAGAGGCAACCTTTGGGAAATTTGTTCCATCTCAAGCACCAAACCCCAGGCCAACAATTCATGGTATTCCCGCTCCCTTTAGAAAAAGGCCTAGGGCCATGCCAGGCTGTGAGCAGGGGGCATCTCACCATGGGCTGCTTCCCTAGCACTGCTCTCATGTCTAGATGGGCAGATCCAGCTCATTAGCAACACTTCTCCTTTGGAGCTGCAGCCAGGCAGCGTGTTGGTGCTGGATGCACGAGGAAAGACAAGCAGCTGCAAGGAAAGTGCTGGTACCTGGCTGTGAGGGTCAGTGCCAACAGCTTCTTGCCAACACCATCCACGTCCACCACCAGCTCCATCTTGTACTCTTGGACAGTGTTGGAACACAGGGTGACCTGGTAGAAGAGCAAAGAAGTGCAGCAAATATTTGCTCACTCCCAAAACTTCATCACCCATGTGTGGTGTGCTCCAATTCTTCTTCCATGGTACAGAAAGGGAGGATTCTGCCTTAATTCTTCTGCTGGCCCATAAGTAGAGCACAGTCTTTGGGAGTAACAGAAGCCTTCTGGCAAGATCAGATTTGTTAACGGGACTAATTTTTCACTTGACTGCAACAACATAAATGCAGAGGGAATCTGTTGTCTTGAACAGAACGAGTTCAGCTTTACAGCAGGAAGCTGAGGGCAAAGTACAGCCCAGCAGGTGCTGGGCACTTCATGGCTGCAGAGTATTTTCTGTCCCCACTGAAGATCCCTGCAGTGAATACAACTCATCTGCTCCCCAGGAGAGGAGAAATGAGACCAGGAAGAAAAGCAAACTGCTCTATACAGTGATATCTCTCTCTTTAACAGCCACCTTCTGTCCTCATCCTTCCTCTGCCCACTTTCAAGCAAAGAAATCACTCTCCAAAACACAAGAATGGCTTCAGTACTTGACCACATGGTGCATGATTTCAGCTTGTGATTTTGGAAACAAAAGAGTGCTCCTTCAGGAATATCCCAAGTAACCCAGCTAACAGAGGCCTCACACCAGTGCAGATCTCTCACTCACACCATGCTCAAAGCTGGCAGAGCCAAAGCCCTCCCACACTCCAGTGAAGCTTCAGCCCCAGCAGCTGCACTCTTCCCATACCTCAATATCCTGGGATCCCAGGGCACGGACAGTCCCTCTGCAGGGACTTATGGTAAATTCCCTCCGTCTCATGAAATCTTGAGCTCCCTTCCTCCAAGACTGGCCAGTGGGTTTGAGTATCTGATCAAAGCAGCAAAGGCTGGCCTCTCCCAAGCCATCCCCAGGAATGCAGAGGCTGAAGGCCGTGGGTGCCAGGGAGGTGTTAGACAGGCAACACTTCAAGGTGTGAGGAAAACCTAAGCAAATGACACAAATATCCATTTAGACATCAATATCTCATGACTTCTGATGTGAATATCCTGGCAGGATAAAATTGTGCTTGGATTTTGCCTCTTTGTTATCTAACTACAGCTCATTGCAGTGGATACATGGCTTGGCTGGCCAGCTATGTGTGGAGGAGACATCTCCCACAGCCTGCTTACCAAGAGTCATTTGAACACAGATGGGGAGGAAAAACCAACTGTAGGCACAGCCCAGAGCTTCTCCATGCCCATCAGCAGTGAGCACTGGCAGCTCCAGCAGTGACTCCAGCAGGGAGGCAAGAGAGGCACAAAAAGGGCAAACGGCACAAAACAGGCACGAGAGAGGCACAAAAAGGATGTCACAACCCCAAATGCCACCGAGGTCACCAGATGCAGACAGCAGCACAGTTAAAACAAACAAAGATTAAACAGCTGCCCTCAGCTGAAGAAGCCTTAGGAATGAAATCAGATGAAGCAGATGCATCTGCTATTACAGAACCGTATTCCTGCCTGGTGCCTTTTTCTGTTGTGCCACTTACTCAAAAGGAAACCAGAAGTGGTCAAAAAGTGATGCCAACTTTCTATTCCTTTGGTCCTCTTTGATCTCACGATGGCAAAATGCTGTCTAAGGCACCAGCAGCCCTGGAGTTACCACTCCACTGAAGAAGCTGCTGTGGAGGAACATGAGTGATGGATGCTCTGATGTTCAAGTGCTCCATTTCAGCAACACACAAACCTCTCACACTCTGGTGCAAGCCCAGGGCACACTCACCAAAGGAGACATCACCAAAGTGGAGGGCGGGCACATCGAAATGCAAAGTTGGTCCCATCACGAAGCCCCTGAGAGGACAAAGGCTTTGTTAAAGGGAATTGCAAAGGCTTCGGCTGTTGTTAGGGCTGGGATGGATAAAAGCTGCTGTCAGAGCCACCCTGGGCTTCAAATCAACCCAGCACCCTGTGGTCAGCACAGCACCCATGTGGACAGGAGGCAGCCAAAGCAAAGTGGTCAGCAGCTGACAGACTGTCTGGGACAGGCTCTCAAGCTGCTGTGGTCCTGACAAGTGAGTTTGACTTCTCGTATCACCGCTTTTCTTTTTTTCTCACCTCTACCCTTTGCTGAGTGAGGATTTTATCCTTTGCAATGGCACCAGCCCATGGGATGAT
>WEKY01050832.1:0-51148 GCA_013390045.1 Picathartes gymnocephalus
ATTTAAGAGCAGCTAAGTTCATGTCCTGATTCATATTTTCTCTGCTCGTAATATAATGCATTTGCATAAAGCAAAGAGGGAAACATTGACTAAACTTTCAGCAATTTTAAACCCCCCTTAGGACACATTATGATTATGCCAGGCGATGCAGGGGCAGGTGCTAATATTAAATAATCATATTCATACTACACGGGCAATGGATTTGTGTTTGGGTTAACCTGTCACAGGAAAGCCAGGGAACAGACTTGTGGGACTTTTTCCCCTTTTATAATACAGAGGCAGTTCTTAAGGCCTTCCCCACTGAAAGAACCCTTGCTTTCTTTTGTATCTTTAAAAGCTGTAAAATATTCAGTTCTCAACCACAAATAATTTGATGATAGTTTAAAAAAATATTATCTGGCTTTAGGATTCTCTATTCTGGAAGATTAATTTTTCATTGATCAGACAGCTCAACTAAGAAGACACTGGCAGGGATATTACAGTGGTTTCTTGGTTTGCCCAGTTCATGTCTCTTCTGCAATCACGGTTTCTTATCATACCTGCCTAACTTCTTTCTCAACCTCTTTCCAAAATGCCCATTCTCTATTCCAATCTCTTATTCTGGCTAGTTTCATTCTTGTGTGTAACCTATTTCCTATTTCTTCCTCTTTTTATGCCTTTGCAACAATCTCTCTTTCATGAGATCAGTAGTCTTGCTGTATCTGTCAGTTCAGCAAAGGGCCTGAACTAAAGCACCTGGTTAAAAGGTTTCTAATGTGGTGAGTAACCTAATTGCTTGAAACAAATGTGACTTTATTGGTATTAGACGAAAGAGTAAACCATGTTGCAAGTCAGCAGCAAAGAGTGTGCTCTGCAAGACAGTCATTGACTTATTTGAAAGGCATTGTGTTTTTTTATATTTTACGATTAGGATATTTAGTAGACAAAAGAAAATCCAGTTCTATTCAGACTGAAACAAATAATTGATACTTTGGCAGTGATCACAAATAATCACTGTTATGATTTTCCTTTAAGGGAATTACGTTTCTGTCACGTTATCCTGATAGATAAGTGCTGCAAGAATCTAGAGGTAGAAGAATAAGAAGATTGACCTTGTGTCTTACCTTCCTGTTGATTTCTGACATATCCTCATGCTATATAAGTAATTAATGTCCTATTCCCCTTACATGATCTTCTCACTAGTTCAGAGACATGCTTTCAGTCACTGAAGCATCATGTCATCTTGTCAGTGTTATCCTGCTTTCTCCTACTCGCACTTCCTACAGTTTTATTATTTATTCACTGTCTTTCTTTTTGAGAAGGATCTGTCTGGCTGAACCTATTGTATGAGGCCACCATATATATACACACCAATCACATGCTTAAAGCATGATTTCACCAGGTCTCGCCAAAGCAGGAACATCTGTGCTGTCAGGCAAGCTGACACAGAAACCTGTAAAGTAAAACCACTGTTCTGTAAGTACCATTTATTTCTTTCTAGGTTCTTTCTCACAGATATTTCTTCATCCTTTGGTTAGGGTTTAGGACAGTCTGTGCATGAAATGACAGTTTGTATGGACCTTCTGGCTTTCAGTGGAGACAATTAAGTGCAAATTAGCCAGTTCTTGCAGAACTGCATTGTTTTAATTGGCTTACAAATGCTGTATGAATTTTACTGATTATAAAGGTGTTAGGTTTGTTATCTCTCCTCTCTAAGGATTCAATAATTGTCCTTTACCCAATTTTAGCTGGATAACTCCTTAGAGGCAGGCATCCTAATGTAGATTTCAGCCTGTAAGTACCACTTCCTTTCTGCTTAGTCTGGGTCCCACAGCTATATGTTATATCACAGATTCCCAAGAAATTTTCTTGGGAGTTAGAATAAAATTTCAATAGAGTTACCTTTCTTGAAAGGCCCTTGGCATGGTTTTGGTCAGAGACAAGTTGAACACTCCAGAATATTTTTGAGTTACGGATCAGGACTTAAAATGGACAAATATCTGTTTCTAGCTGTGATTTAAAAAAGTGGTTACCTAGTTTTAGGGCTTCTGGGACTAGATTTTGTTAGCACAGTTATGGGTTAGAAAGTGTCCAAATTTTCATCACTACCAAAGATGTTGAAGATCTACGGAAAAGTTCAGATCAAACATCATTGGCGATTAGCAAGAAGTTTTCAGTGGAAGAGTGGACATGCTGAATAGCAGGAATAGACTAGACGACAGCTATGGATCAAGCAAGAGCCTTGTCCTCTCCATCTGGCAATTGCATACTTGAATAATAATAGAAACCAGCAATGTTTTGTATGGTATAGCTACCAGATTCCCTTCCATTAAAGGCTTGTTTTGCAGCATGTCATGATTCCTCTGTTGCATTGGTAAGGAATGTTTTCAGTTTCATATTTTGTCATCATTGGCTTCCAGAGTTAGGGGCTACTACCTAGCTGACAAAAGAGATTTTCTGATCACTGAGGTTGCAGAGATGCTGATTGTTCCTTCTCCTGAGAGCTCATGGACTGATTCATATTACCCTGGCTACTCATTTCTCTGTTTTGTTTTGTTGGTAGGGTTCGGGGTTGGGTTTTTTCCTGGGGGAGGAGGGGTAGTATGGGGAGGAGCAGGAAATCCACACAGCCTCATTTTTCAAGTTTTCCTTCTCAGACTTTCTGAACTTTTTATCTTATTACATTTCCTAATTTTGACTGTTTCAGGTATGCATCTGAATGTGCTCCATCATTTAATTTACAGCACTCCTTCAAAACATGAGAGAAATTTTCATACTCTGCCTGAATGCAACAATTAATTTAATCCATCACATGCATTTTAAAACTGTATTTCAGCTCATGTTCACATTCTCTACCTTACTTGTTGGACATTCCAGAATTTGTCTTAGTTCCAGCATATGCTATTAGTTTAAATTAGAGCTGCTGTAAGAAATTCATCAGCAGATTGATGTCGAATGAAAAAACCTTCCTCGCATTCATGTATAATATGATTATAGCTGTGGTCTTCTTCTCTGAGCTAGAGAAAAATTGCAGACCAGTGCAGGGAAGAAGGAGAAGGAAATGGAGAGAAAATAAGGTAGAAATAAATTAGAATCATACTAAACAAGCTTGGAAAAACGAGTTGCACCAGCATGAAATTCAGTGAATAAAAACAGCTGCCTGTATTTGCAGTTACAGTCTTATGATGCAATTGCCTGTTAATGGCCCAGTTAAATTGTGAAGTAGATAAAAATATATTACTTACACAGATAATAACAGATATCTCAGGCTATAAACTTGATTTATATGAGGACAGTTTTCCATGACTTAATCAATGTATTAGCATAAAAACTCGTCACAGAAAATAATTGCTGAGCTGGTAACTCTGTCATCCATTCTCTATCATTCCACTTGGGCAAGAGCAGGACTCACTTCTTCTGGATCACTACTGTTGCCTTTATAAATGTAGTAGTGCTTGACTCAAGAAATCTATGGATATGTGTAGTTTTCTCATTTTTCCTCTAAAGCTACCATGCTACCAGTTTGGTCAGTGCTGGACTGTTCCTTAAGGGTTAGTACACGATATACAAACTCAGATTTCTTACACATACCTTATTCCATTGTATGCACGATTCTAGCTGCATCCCTCATTCTGGGTTGAAAAGAGATCACATAACTGGCCACATCTCCCAGGAGGGGTCTAGAATATACACCTTTCAAAAGACTGTCTCTACAACACCCATGATTATATGCTGACTGCCACATACCTCTGGGGAGCAATGATCCCTGAAGCTCCCAACACATTTGTTTGGGCAAGCTATAAGTAAAATCAGGATGGAAAGTTGATGCAAAAGTAAAGCAGCATAGAAGCCTTGTTTCCTTTTCATGCAGTACCACAGGACTCCTCTGTAGCTCAGTTAGCAGCAACCACAGGGTGAAGTCGAAGCTAAATGTCTCTCCACTCGGAGGGCCCAAGGCTTGCAGCCATGGGCCAGAGCTCATCTTTATGCCTGCTGGTATTTCAGACATTTCCACATTCTCCCACTGTGTTTCACAAGCAGGAGACACTGCAGCAGAAGAAAAGGAGACCTCTGTATAAGTTTGCTGAGACAGCGTTCCTGGAGTTGAAGACCAAACAGCCTGGGATCAGCCAGTCCCACAGTGCTGAAGCAGGACCAGTACCTAATCCCCTCTTTCTAGGCCTGCTTATCATAGCATAGTCTGCTCCCCATTTCAGGCTTGTTGGAACCTCCCTGAAAAAAACTAAAAAGGGACTATGCTGCAGCTGTCCTGACAAGACTTCTCTTGCCTTTAATCCAGCACAAAGTATTCTAAAAATGTCTAAGGCTAGTTAGCTCCATTTTACACACTGGTTAAATACCAGAGCTTGAAGCAGCAACCTGAAGTCTGTGCTTAGCCTAAAACTCTAAGACTGTGAGAATGAAAGACTGTGATATTAAGATGAAAGAGCTGACACAGTGAAAATTATATTGATGGTAGATTTCAATAAGTAAGTGCAGAATCATATTCAGGTAACTTTTCTTACAGTCACTATAAAGAATTTGCCTTCCAACAGCCATTCGTCTGAGTAAAAAGAGAAGAGCATCTGTTACAATACAGGTGTTGATAGCCAGCTACCCAAATCCTCAACAAAAGCATTAGAAATTTCAGTAAATTCCAAGATTTTATTTTCCTCTGCCTTCCATCTGTGCACAATTTGGATGTGTTAGGCAATACTCATTGTTTCCTGACTACTTATTCAAGCATGTGTTTAAATACAGTCGATTTCCATTAAATTCCTTGTGCGCCATTTCTGAGAAGAAGTTCTTTTTACTGTTTTTATTTTACTTTTCTGTCTTTTATATTCATTTGTGGTAAAAATTGGAAATGACAAATTAATGACAAAAAGGAGTAAAGAATGTTTAAGATCCATCTCAGCAAACCATATTTATTTCTATGTTTAATTAGTTCAATGGACTTACTGTTACTGTCACTACACAAAACTCATACATCTATAGGCAAGAACTTCATGCATGTAGCAGAAGATGAAAAAATTCCTCACTTCTATTTCACTGCTATTTTTGGAACTTGTAGAGGAATTTATCTGGCCAGCTTCCTCTCTGCTCAAAAGGCCAGTTTATTGGCAGAGCCCCAGGTAATAGGATCTGTCTGCCTCTTCTATTTTAAAACATCTGCAATGTAGATATCTCCATATGATCTGCTTTCCTAGGACCCTTCTCTAGCAAGTGGAAAAAAGAGCTACTGTTGTATCTCATCTCAAGGAAGGCATCCGAATGCATATCAAATATCAGATGCATCATGCACCTCACATCTTACTGTTTTTACAAAAGTAATATAGGTAACTGTCTCAGGCACAGATATTCAAAATTACGTAAGTCAAATTCTTCCTTCAGATTGTTCTGTTGCAAGATCAAAATGGAGACTAACAATAATTCTTCCATCTGTGGATCATTAGATACATTTTAGCATGCAGATTCTAAGTAATAGGCCTTTCAGAGATAAAATGCTTGGAGAAAGCAGGCCCCTGAAACTGAACTGAGCAAAAAGAGGATTCTAAGCTGCTGTAGGAAGGAGAGCAGCAGGCTGTCCATCTCTGAAGACAAGTCATAAAAGAGGGCAGGAGTTATCTGGACACAGAAGAAAACAATGAACCACCTAAAAAAAACTACAGACTCCTTTAGGTAGGTGAACTGCATGAAGAAGTCCAGGAAGTTCTTATTTTACTGTATGTGATTGTCTTTCTGATGGGCAGGTGATATGTGTGCACACATTTCTCAAGCAAAAGGATTTTCTCCTGAGCTATAGGATTGGAGGAGCTCTGTGGGAAAAGGGAAGTTCAGTATCTTCTATGTAGAGTCCAACCTCCAGCTCAGCAGTTCCAGTTTTGCTACAAAAGTTGAAACTGGGGAGGTTCATCAGTACAGCTTCCAGGAAAATTAATGCCCAGTGTCACTGTCAGGCAGTCATTTTTGGAAACACCACTGGCATAGGTACAAGCACTGTAATAGGCCCACAGTGGGTGAACCTATGAGCTATGTTCAGGAAGTGTTTTACAACAGCATTACCAAAAAGTCTAAGATACTTAAGTGCCATCATCACTTGGCTCAGAAACTACTGTTTTCCCCACAAGTTCAGTTATGTGCACTCTTCTGTCAAATTACTTCCAAAAGTCCTATTATACAAATACCATTTTTCAGACAGTGTGGTTGGCATAAACAATGTCAATTTACAAACTATGATACATGGAAGACCTGCATGCCAGAATCCCTATCTGAAACATACAACTAAAGCTAAAAAGTCAAGGTGAAGTCACTTCTACCATTGCATTTGGTTTGAAATAGCCAGTTAGTAAATAAAGGAGGACTTTTATCGAACAAAGATACTTAGAGAAATAAGTCATTTTTCTAAGAGTTCCCTAAACACCACATGAAGAATTATCTAGCTATAAGAAAAAAATAAATCCCACTTGGCACATAGCATTCTATCCTGGAACTTGAATACAAAGTCATTAAACAGAGTTGGAAGAAAATCTTTCCAAAACCATATTCCTGAGACTTTAAGCAGCTTCTCAGTCTCGTGAAATCAACTAACAGGAGCAAATTCTCCATAATCCCAGCAGCACTGAACACAGACTGCACTCATAACCTGTCTGCACTAATTGAAATGAGCACTCCCTACACAGACCCCTGAACAGCTCTGGCTGCTACACTTGCACGAATGAGAGAAGGTTTCGCTCTGTGCTCCAGAGGTTATCAAGGCATATAGGTAATTGATAATAGGCAACTATTAGATGCCAGCATGAACTCATATATCCAGGCTGTGCATGACAGAAATATCCAGCTGTCAGTGGAAGGCATTTCCCAGGAAACAACCATTCCATCTTCATCTTCGTGGAGATATTTTCATCTCCACAAAGGAAACATAGCAAGAAAAACCTCAGAACTCTCTTCATAACATATTACAATGTCTCCCCTCAGCATTGACCTCTCCATATCCCACAGACTATACGCTACATGTCTCATTCTCTTAAATGATCAGTACTTATTCCCCTCTCTAAGTTTCTCTTTTTCTTGTTTTCCTTCTCTGTTTTTCTCTCCATTCAGTTCTTTTTACCCTCCCAATGTTCCTTCTGCTTCCTGTGTAACAAGTCCTATTTCTTACAGAGATGGTTTAGTTAATGCATAATTAAGTAAATTCTGACTAATTGTTCTTGACATGTATTTTGTTTTGAAAACCACTACCTCTATTTTGAGACGTGGAAGACACTCCAGGCGCATGTCCAAGGTAATTTTCGTTCCTCAAGAATATTAGCAGGTCTACTAAAGAACATTGACTGTGCCTACAAAAGCCTGTCCTGTCCATGGATCCTTAGAAAGTCCTGTCAAAGGGTAGAATATTCTCATGATCAGTTTTCCTAAAGAGTTAAATTTCCTATTTAAATTTCCCAAATGCTTTTCATAATACACGTTTTATGAAGTTATCATTTGTTCTTGCTTGTGCTGTGTAATGTATTCATGATGAAATAGCAAAGAGATGAATAGTCAACTTTGAAATTTTTGCTGATGGTATTAAGTTATTCAGCATAATAAAGATGGGAAATGATTATGAAGAACTTGATTCTGAATAACTGGACTATAAAACAGTTTGTGAAATTCAATGTAGATAAATGAAAATTTATGCACCTTTGTAAAAACAACACAGACTTTTTTCATGGAATACTGAGCTCTGATCTCATGCAATTGTGTGACTAGAATATATATTAAGATTGAGAAATATTATTCAATAGTTGTCAAGATAGGAAATTAAATATTAGGAACAATTAAGAAAGTAACAGAGAACAAAATAGAAAGTATCATTAGGCTGTGGTGTAAATCCATGGTGCACCATTTTCTGAGATACTGTGTGGGATTCTTGTCTCTCCATAAAAAAGTGCACATAGTCTGAAAGGAAAAACAAAGTGGTATGAACATTTGAGGATTTGGAAGAGATTCTGTACGAGGAATGAATGAGATTAACTTCTGGCTAAAGGGATGACAGAGATGGTGTGGCTTTAAAGTCGTGTGTGACATGGAGAAAGTGAGCAGTCAAAAGCTCACTCTATCTTCTGGTATAAGAACCAAACACAGCAAATATGCCTTACAACACAAGCCAAAGGGAAGAGCTTTCCCTTGCAAGTAATGCACAGCTGAGCTGTGAATCTCCTTCCCTGAAGAAACAGAAGGTGAAAAATATTGACATTTCCTCTATAAAGGACGGTATAAAAATCCATTGAGGGATACGGCAAACAAAAAATTACCTCCATTCCAGTAACCTCAGTGTCACTGCAGGCTGAGTGTCAGGAGAATGATTTGGGGAAGCCTGTTGACAGAAACAGGACATTGATCTAAATGAACCTTCTATATGAACCCATGCAGACACTCAACAGCTTTTTTTGAGCCTGAAATGCTAAAAAGTTCTTAAGGAATGTCCCTACTGTCCCACAGTTGATAGGAGTTGGATGACTTCTTTATCAGAACTAACTCAGAACAGCTATCCTCTGGGAAAGTTGCTTGCCAAGGTGACCTTTTTTAAAGATGCAGTCCCCTTTGATGGAAAAATGTTCCAGATCAGCCAGAATGGTTGTATTTCTTCACTGTTGAAGCCCTTAAACTGACAGCCTTTGGGCTGGTGGTTTTATACTGCCTGACTATAAATCTCCAGCAGTCTAAATCTCTGAGGAGTTTTAACAAAAAAAGTTTTTGAAAAAAGAGATAGCAGAGTAGTACTGCTTTCTAGTAAAATACAAATACACAAACCAGATGAAGCCTGTTTAAAGAGTTTCCACAAACTGCCACTAGCCTAGGCATGCCTAACACCTTTAAAAATTATGCATGAGCTACAGGGAGACTGTCATCTTGCTGTTCAGAATGTTTGCCATGTCTTAAAAAGACAAAATATCCCATGTTCATTTTAATTGATTAAACAGTCCATAAAAGCTTCAAATTAAAGTTCTCAATTTTCATTAATTCTGGAAATCATTAATGCTATTAATCGGCTCAAAAATATAATTTTACCAAAAAATCCCCAGACTTATAAGCTCATCTAAATTAAAACACACTGTTTGCATTATTCATGTTGAGAACTTAATTTTATTTCAGTGGGATTATTCATTACAGGGAAGATTGTGAGTAAAACCACTGGACTCTAACTGCAGTTACTTTCCCCAGTCTGAGAGGATTCTTGTGCATTTCTTACCCACTCATGGCTCTTTACTATGATATCTAAAAACCTCCTTCTTTGTTACTTGCTAATATTGTTGGATATCTGGTGAAAGATATCATACAAAAAAAAAAAAGAATTACAGATACAATCAATTTTCAGTGTCGGTTGTCTTCTGGAAATGTTAGGCATCCTGGTAGGACACATTCAGAGTATCAAGGCCGGATATATTTTCTTTAGGAGTGCACTCAACAAGTCTCTAACATTTATTTCATCTAAATCTCCATCACCCTGTGGCCATAATTTGAGCAAGCCTTCTTTCTTGAGGTGTCCTGCAACATCCATTGTCTCCACCTCTTTTCCTCTTTTCTCCTTAAATAATGTTTTACTTTCTCCAGAGATAATCCTTATCAAATTTCTTTTAACTTCTTTTGAGGGTTGTGTGTTGTTATTATTATTCTTTTTTTATTTGTGCAAGGTGTCTTTGCACCATCAGTGGCACAGAAAGGAAGATGTCAGTGACAAGGGGGCAGAAGCAGAAAAACATTGTCACATTAGAGAACAAACATATAAATTCTACAGTGTCACATACTTTTTCGGAGACTATCTCAATGATGGTCTGTAGCACTCCTTAATCAAGGGGAAAATACAGCTCCTACGTACTTCCACCCATCCCAGCTGCCCCACGTTAGGACCACATTCGGTTCTTGGTCAGTACGCTCTGAATATGTCCATTAGCACTGAAGCTGCATCCTGAGAATCTGATCTCCAACATTCATCTGTAATTCCACTTCAGCCTTCTCTTTTCAGTTCCTGGCAGGGTTCATCTTTTATTTCTTGGCCTCTGATCAAAACTAGCTAATTACCAAAGCAGCATGAAGCTGGGTTGATTGACAGATAACACCCCATGAGTGAATAAAAAGCTGCATTTTGAAAGGATAAAACAATAAAGATGTTTCAACAAGAAGATAAACAGCAGGCTTCCAGCAGGGAGTGTTAAAAGTTTCCCAGAACATCACACCAGAATATGGGTTTCTGTCATCTGGCTTCACGAGAAGTGACAATCTCAGCTCAGAGTATTTGATCAACTCTAACTCATGCATTCAACTTGTGAGGCAACTGATATACTGAGAGTACCACAGGAGAAGGGGACAGGTAGCAGATTACTTCCAGAATTGCTTGAAAAAATACTTGTAAGTTTTCCGGAGGCTGTTGGAGAAAGGAGACATGGAACAGAATTAAGTGTTCAGTGCACTTTCTTTTTGTAGCTCCTTGTGGGTAAGGAATAAATTTGAACTGAGTTTTAACACAGCCAAACAGGAAACACCCTCATGCTTAAACCTGTATACAGAAATAAGGCGTTATTATGGGGAAGCATTACAACCACTAAATACAGATTTTTGTATGGTAATTTAAAGCAAGTCTAAGAATTTTAATGAAAGTTTTTATTTGTCTGGATCATTGATTTTATGAGAAGTTTCTTCATAGTGATTTTATTGCTACTTATCTCTTGTAACAGTCAAAAGAAACTGAATTACTAATTCAAGATGACAAAGTTATCACAAGTTACATGTTGCCACTTCATTCAAAACTGCATTTACAGAACTGTTCTATTCCTCCTTAGTTATATGACAAAGAGGAAATTTCAAATAAATTATTAAATCCAAAACCAAGATTTACCATTACAGTCAGTTTATTTATCAAACATTCTATCCTTAATTATCTGCTGTGCCATAATGCACATAATGGGTCCCTTCCAGTTCCAGATATTCTCTGATTCTATGAAAAGTTTTCTGTGATATTTTGTGAATGGAAACTAATACAGAAAGAAGTTTCTATATGTGTTCTTATTTGTTTTAGTAAACTTAAATCATGATTTGGTCTGACATTAAATTTATCTGCTACACCATAAGGAAGGTTTTGTGGCTTGCAGGCCAGCCTCCTGTGTCAAACTGTAATAGTATCAATCTATCTTGGTTCATTATATTATATTAATTATAGTTATCATATTATCACAGCATATTAGGATCATGCAGTGGGCTAGTAATCATATTAAATCACAGTACGGATTCCATTTTGGCAGGTCATTTACTTATTTTTAAAATGTGCAACAGGAAAACCACAGATCTGAAAATATAGGACCAAATAAAGCTCTGTGGAAATAAACACACTTTAGAAGTCAGGTGATTTATTTAAGGTGATATTAAATTTCTACTTAATTTGCATCTCTTTGAATACACAGAATTATTTTGATGATTCATAGAGGATTGACAGTGGTGCTTTGAACACAAAAGTGAAATGTGAAATTGAGGCAAACGAAAACAATAAGAAAGAGGAAATACCTTGTGAAAGTCATCAAAAATGTGTCGGTATACAGCTATAATTTATAATTGTGTACACAGGACTGAGGAAAAAACCACTCAACTAGATTTCTTCTTGTTTAGGATAATTCTGGGAAAAAAAATATCGGTTGCTGCAATATCACAAAGCCCATTTGCTATTAAATGTAGATTCCTGTTTTGAGGACCACCCAAGTGCAAATATTTGCTTTTCCAAGTGCTTTAAAATGCTAAGACACATTAGTTCAACATATAAATGCAGAAATAATTTTGCTTAAGCACTTTGTCTTCTTAAAAAGAGAAGAAATATACTGGATTAATCAACTCATAAAACCTTAAGAGCAGGTCAAATCCAAAACTGTATTTGATGAGAAGTCTTGGTGTTTATTTCATGTTCTCTGTATGGTGCCAGCATACCCAAGAGGATGAAAAAAACCCACTACCTGTCTCACATTTGATTTAGAAATTGGTGTAATAATTTACTTGTTTAGAGCCAAATATTATTCTTTGTCCAAATTATCAGGCTACTAAATATTTAGGCAGTCTTCATGCTGTTTCATAGGTTTCCTGCCCAACCTTGCGGTAAAAGCCTTGGCAGAGTATTCTGTATAACAAATTGCTCCTTTTCACTCACAAGGGAAAAGTGCCAGAAAATGGCTTCTGCACTTCGTATCACCTGAGCAAAAAATACATATTTTTAAGAGATGTCAAGTTCAAGGATGAGGAACTTCTCAAAAGAAGCTCGCTTGGATAAGGAGGAAATCCTTACTCTGATTGGAGTTCCAACTACTGGATCAGCTGTAACATCTTAATGTTGCCATCCAGACAGTGCTAAAGCAGACAAGAACCAAATGAAAAGTAGAAGAATAGAATGAGAAAAAGGAGAGGCTGAAGTAGGAATATACATCTCATATATATTGCTTTATATCAACTAGACCCATTAGAACTTCTAAAAATGATGGGGTTTGTATATCAATGTAGTTTTGAATGCAAATACAGGCAGGCTAAGATTTTATTCCCATTTCATTTCTTTTTCCCTTCTTTTTTCTTCTAATCCTGTTCACAATGATTTCTCGATTGACAAGTCTAAAAATTCTGTTATCTACTCTAGCAAATCTACGCTTCACAGTCTTCAAAGAAAATTAATATAATCTCTAAGTTATTTTTCAAAAAAATAATATTAAAATAAATATTCAAATTGAAACTTCTTTAGGTAAATGAAGTTGCTGAACCTTATTCTATGCATTTTTGCCTTCAAGAATGTGTTCCAGAACAGGTTGTGTAGAAAACAGTTTTGCTTTGCTCTTTTCTTTTTACTGTACATTTTTCCATAATAAATACTTTACCTGAAAACTGAAACCAGACAAATTATTTCAACTAAGCATGTAATCGTTTGAGGAAATTAGGAGAAAGCAAAAATGGGATTAAAGAAGAAAATGCAAACTCACATATAAACAACAACTCTCTGTTGCATTAGAGCAAAAACAGTCACCTAGTTCTACTGTGGCAAGTGCTGCACTTTCTGCCACTATGTTTTTTTCGGCAAATAAACATTAGGAATTCAAAAAACCTCTCTCTCACTGTCTGGAAAGCTGTGCTGCAGTCCCATTTTAAATAAATTTTTAAAACCCCCAATACTGCAGTTGGCCTATTCATTACTGTTTAATATCAACAATACTAACATAATCAGTGGAAATTATTGGTACCATTTAAACATTTCACTTCTCCTTAGAATTTTTTTCGAGACAGCTGAGTACGGCACCAAAAAAAGATAATTCCTTAAGGAATATTGCTTCATTGAACACATTGCTGTATTAAAGACTTCTAAGGAGGTTTAGCAGCCTATTTTCAATTTAAGGCATAAGAAATTGGAACTCTATATTTATGAAGCATCACTGCCAGAGAAGCTAGGATCACATTAACTAGAGTTTCTTAACTCACAGTTAATTTAAAAATGCTTTCATTCATTAAGACTTCATGTCAAACGGATTGTAGAAAACCATATTAAGTAATAATTTTTATGTAAAGAATATTAAATTCCTTCAGTTTGGTCTGGACCAGTAGCTAGAGAGCTACCCAGCAGAATTCGTTAATGGGAAAGTACAGCATCAGCTTCAGTAATAACAGAACCATTAAATACAGCTCATCCTCTATAGAACAGATATTTCTGACTCAAAAGCAGAAACTTTAGAGCAAATGCATATAGAAAATATCTCCTTTCAGAAAAAAAATCATGTTGGTTGTGCAATTCCACATAATGTTCATGTTAGCAATTCACTGGTTCCAAGGGATGCTTGTGAGATGCTCCGAAGCTAAGTCTAATAAAATGCTCTTAATTTAAATCTTGCTTTGTTCCCAAATTCACAATACCACATTTCCATAAGGCTGTCATGAGAAAAGGCTGAGTAAATGAAAACCTGACTGGTAAATAAAAGCAACAAAATATGTTTCCTAATTACTAAAGGAATCGTCATCTACCCATGTGTATACACTTTGCAGTGTATTCATAAAAATGTTTACTGTCAGAGACATAGAAAAATACAAAGCCTTAGCTTTGAGTTATTAGCAAGCAGAAAATGCCTTAAAGTGCCTTAAGCATAAGAAGCTGAACTAGTCAGTAACCAAAGTGTCCTTTTCTCCAGTTCAAAGTTTAATGATACAGTTATCCATAGAATGATACAGTTATCCATAGTTTGATTACCCCTTAGTCAAAACACAGACATAGCATAACGTAGTTAGATAGAAGGATGGAACACGATAAACTGGAAGATAGAACACGATAATCACATGTGTAAGTTCTATGTAAAGAATACCCACTTCTGTTCTTTACAGGCATAGGCGCAGAAAGTATCAATATAGACCCATGTTAGTAGTTGATTGGACAATAAGCAAATATAATGCCTTAGAATTCATAGAGAAATTTAGGGTGCAGGATACAGGACACAGGATGCAGCAAACTACATCAAGAGAAGCACAGAAGAATGAAGACTAAAGAGGAAGAATGCTGCTTATAAAGAATGCTTGAACTGCCACCCTGCTGCTTCTGCCTCACGCCTCTGCCTTGGGACACTGAGAACTTAAGCAGCAACACAGACTGCTATCTTATACCCTTGTGAGACTGACTGCGCTACCTGGCTTCAATAAAACCTTTTTATAACAAATGAGGACTCTTTCATCTCTCTCTCTACCCAAGAAGCCAGGAAGCAGAGGAAACAATCATCATCAGTTTACCAGTTTTTGAAAGAGAGCACTTGCATAAGAGTTTGTTATGCAATATTTAATTGAAATTTCTCAGGGAAAATTGCAGATAATTCAGTATTTACTACTACATTTTGGGGTAGGTGGACCCTTCAGAACAGAATGGGAAAATGCATTTTGTCTGGAGACATCCAAGTGTCTGTCCACCAACAGAAGGTTTTACAGTGCAGTGAGAAATGAGAGCTTCCCAAGAGGGTAGTTTGCAGATTGCAACAGATACAGATTGCTTCAAAGGGACAAGGAGCAGGCAAGCCATGAGACCTCCAAACGGGTGGGGGGATGGAATTCCTGTAGAGACAGACTGTATTCTCCTGCCACCTAGAAAGACACTTGTTTAAGAGGTTTAAAACAAGTCCAGGACATAGGATATTTCCTGCAAAGGCAACACAGACGGAGAATTGTCCGTGGTGCCCAATTTTTTGTCTTCTTCAAGTGACTTTGTGCTTTCTCTCTTTTAGAAAATCTCATTATCTGTTCCTGAATAACCCCCGGGTTTTAAAACCTCTTTAGTGTTTTGATGTGTGCACAGTAAGGGATGAGTTTAGAGATCTTAGCTTGAAGTGCTAAGATGCATTCAAGACAAAGCTCGCATTATTTTTCTGAAAATCTTCCCTCAAAAATGTCATTTATTGTCTACAGGTTCACATGATTTTCAGCCAGCAGCCATTTAGGTCTCTAGTTCTCCGCCTTGTCCTTCCCCCAAAGTTTGTGATGGATTATACAGTTAGAAAGCCAAGAGAAAATTTCACCCACATCCAAGAAATGAAAAGCACTTCCAACATCAGTATAACAAACTCAGTAATTCTCTCACAAAAGGCAAAATCTTTGAAGAGCAAAGATTGCCCGGGGAAGTGCTGCAGAGACCAGAGGCAGCTGGTGTGTCCCAGGTTAACTGCTAAGTGACAGTTCTGCCACCACGTTTCTGATACCAGAAAAACAAAGTCACAAAGTGATCTGCAGGAAAAAAAAAAAAAGAAAAGAAAGAAAAAAGGATAAAATCCTTCTTGAACTCAAAATTATCGGTTGCAGATTTGAAAGGGAAACTTCCCACACCTGCTGCCAATTACTGTTACATCAACTTAGGGACACCTCTGCATAGTTAAAAGACGTACTCGTTATTTGATTGTACAGGATACTGAGTAACATGATTTAGCTTTGAAGTTAAAATCCACCCTTCTACCCTTCCCAGATCCTCAATCCAGGTGACACCACAGCCTGCAGCTCCTAAAACTGCCAGGATCAGGATGAGAAGAGTCTTCTAGCCTTTTCCTGTGCCGCTTCAGGACCTGAGAAGACCAACAGCTCTTACGAAATGCCGTGTCAGCAGAGTAAGACTTCTGTGGTCAGAAGCTTACCCACTGCCTGCGCCTAGGGGAGGCACAGGCAAGCCCTCGGTGGGGCTCGCAGCAGTGCCAGTCATGGCCCATGATGGGCAGGTCCACAGCCTGCCAGGACAAGGACACAGCACGGACAGCAATCTGCCTCTGTGCTCCTTCCCCAGCATTTCTCCTCCCCGTTACACCCGCTCCCCAGCTCTCAGCTGCTGCAAGGATGGATTCACAACCAAGGAAAAATGACCCCAGTACAGAGTTGTGCTCAACGAGCCTTAAGAAAGCTCACAAGTACTTGCTGAACCATATTTAAGCCTTTTTTCTTTTTTAATTGCTGGCTATTTTCAAGTGCTGGTTATTTCTTTGAATACATAAATATAAGATTTGTTACCAAAAGATGGGCATTTCAGCCCAGCTCTTAGTTTTTATAATTTCTCATTTAAAAAAAAAAATAGCAAAGCAGGATAATTGTAAATGTTAAGTTAAACCTAACTGCTAAATAGTGGAAAAGGCTACCACTTTGAGAATAAAATTACTAGGCAAACAGTGTTCATGAGTTCACACTGGCACAAAATCAAAAGATAATGCATGCATTTATTTGGCACCTGGCAGTAAGAAGCTAACAGGGGCAGACACATAGCAAAGATCAGTTTATGGATAATCTCATTACAAGGTGTCCTTCAAAAAGAGAAAATCAAATTTACATTTATATCTGTATTAATCTAATCAAGGCAGAAAGCACAGAATTAAAAATCTGACTTAGGTCAAAAAGTGAGCCTATGTAAATAGACATATTTAAACAAAATATCTTCAAATTTGACACTCTCCTTATTAAGTCCTTTTTTCTTCTTCAACTTTTAGCTTCTCAGGCTTCCTAGCCTCTTCCCTGGTGGAGTGGTGTGAGAAGCTGAAAAGTTCTTGCTTTTGATTTTGTTTTAGCACTATGAAGCACCAATTAAAACATAAGTGTGTTATCAACATTATTCTCATCCTGAATCCAAAACACACCACTATATCAGCTATTAGGAAGAAATTTAACCCTATACCAGACAAAACCAGGACAGTGTTGTAAGGAAGGACTTCCATTCATTCATGATTATTCAAAACAAAAATGTTAACGTATTTCAGTTGGAGAATTATCTGTATAATAATGTTCTCTGTCCCAAAACACTTACCTTTGTGTGGCATATATGACCATAACTATAATCTTCATTTCAACCGAGACTGCTATTTGGTAATTAAGTCTCATATGCTTTCAAGGATGGAATCTCATGAAAATTAATACTTGGTGGGGAGATGAAATGTACCCTTTTCTCGAAGTGGTTTCTAAGCCTTAGCTGATGGTGTATATGTTCCCTATCTGTCTTCTCAGGAAATCACAATACAAACACTGGATAGAAGCCCTTAGATGCAACTACTACAGATAACTCATACACACCAAGTAGCTTTCATCTCTAAGTATCACAAAATACCTATGCAAATATGCTTTACATATTTGTTTTGCATGGATCCTTTCATTCATCAACAAAATGCTGCTCTTTAGGAAGCAGGATACAATATTTTGTTATGTTGGTACTATAAACAATATTTAAGAAGGGATCTCCATAAAAGCTAATTACAAAAATGCTTAACATTTAGTACTCTAACTAAAGTGAATATTTCATTAATAGCACTGAGACAAATATTTTAGTGGGCTCAAGGGAGAATGAAAATCTTTTCTGTTAACACCCGGGTTTGCTTTAATGGATTCATTTGATATTGGTCATATGCAAGATGAGATTGCAATCCAAGTGGGTATGCCCATAAGCATTAGATGCTAAAAATCTAACAAAGTGTAATACCACAATGTCCTCTACAAAAATTGTACAGTCATTATGCTCTCTAACGAGCCAAAGGTGAGATCTACAGGGAACTAGATGTGATTTATTTATTTTTAATGGTATTTTTCACATATTAGAAAATATTGGTCTATCAGAAGTAGAGCAGCAGTTAATAATTACACAGTTTAGGCTTAGATCATTCACCTAAATCAAAATTGAACTAGATCAGAACCTTTGCTTTAGTTAATGATATATCGAATATAAAAAAAAAAAATTAAAATAAAAATAAAACTAGTAGGTCACGAAAGACATAAGAAAGTAAACAGCCTTGCCCAATACCTACATGGCTGTCTTCTTCATGAGAAGAAGAATACCTAAATCTCAGAGTAAAAGTCAAATTTGGCAAAACAGAAATGCAAACCAGCAGATCACCTTCTAACTAAGACTTCTCTTCTGAAGCTCATCAGATCTTCTGCACTGTCTCACTCATTTTTGCAGTCCTTGACAGGTTTTGGCTCAGCTTCCTCAACAGTGGGAAAATCCTTGAAACTTCAGTAAAGTTATATAAAATGATAAAAATTGCTTCTTTTCTAGCTCTAGTTCCAAAGATGTTCTTATAATTGCATCAGGAATTAATAAACCTTAAAATGGATTAGGTAAATCATATTTTATGCTACCCGTTATAAAGACATGTTTTTGGCAGCATTCATATATGAGTAGTTTGATATATTTTCTCCACCAAAAGGGAGAAACTCTCCATATCAATACACTTCCCACATACAAATCATATAAATTTATTTTCCATCAGAGAATGTGTCACTGGGGATTGAAAAATTAAATTTAATACCACTTTCCTCATAAAAAGGACCAAAATGTGCTTTAGCATGTCCCTTGGTTGCTTAAAAATTTATTAGTTTTGAGAGGGAATGCTTATTGAAATTAATCTTTAGGTTGTCAAAGATCAAAATGTTAAAAAAACCAAACATATAAAAAGACTCAAAATTTAAGCTTTGGTTTTGAATTCTTACTACATCTCTGAGCAGATGCTTAAAACTATGCTGACTCACTGTTTTTTCATCAGATATACTTATTTCTAACAAAAAGTCCTAAAGACATGACAGAAAGGAATGTCTTCAGAGAGCTATTTTTACCAAAATCACGGTTCCTGTGATCCTCAAAAGCACAAAATTCTGGATCATTTACTTGAACCTTAGTTTTATCCTATGAAGATATTAATACAGAGGTTGATTAATATGAAAGGTTTGTCAAAATGGTAGTTCAGTGCAATTCTAGTGTTGGAAGAAATTTGGGGGTTTTTTATTATTTCACAGCTGACAAAGGCAGGAGAAAAAAGACTGTTAAGTTTAATTTGGTAAAGCTATTAATGTCTTTAAGCTTGTACAATATAATGGTTTATTATATTTTTCTTTTCTATATTGTCTATGTCATAATAATTTGATCACTACTAACCCGTTTCTAGCTACAACCCTGACAAGAGTAATAAGTCACTTATTGGTTTAAATACAGTCATTCTCCAATACACCTTCTCTTTAAAGACTGACTTTTACTTTAAAGAAACATATCTTTACTATCACAACATAGTTGTGATCATGAACTTCCTGAGACAGTGGGAATATACACTAAAATAGACAAAAAAGACAAAATTAATAATAAAATCCCCCCTCATTATTTAAAAAAAATCATTGTTATTCCAGTGTATGTTACTCAACTTGCACCTTGTGGTTGTTGTCCCTTACATTGCCTGCCACAATCAAGAAGAGCATCTTTGCAAGTCCCCTTCAAGCAGTTTTAGGCTGCTGTGAGTTTATTTACCATTTAACCTCTTGTTTTCCAAACTAAACAAGCTCCTCTCTGTTAACCACTCCTCACAACTTATGTGCACTGGGCTCTGACTCTCCAGTCCTCTGCTGGACCCTCTGCAGGTTACTGGCATCCTCTTGAAAGGGGTTGTCAAGCCCCAAACCCTCCCATCGCAAGCCACTGTGCAATGGATGACCCGTTCAGAAGGGGCTAAAGGAAACCTTTAAAATGTGCCTGACACCACACACTCAGTCACTGCTTACTTGAAGGAATGTACCTGTGGGAGACAGGTAGAATCAATCCCAGGATGTGACAGAGGCAAAATGAAGTGTGTATACAATATACATGGGGAAAACACAGACAAGATGATAGTAAGGGGTAAAAGGGAGTCTCAGTGCCTATGAGAGCAGGAACAAAGGAAAAACAGACAGGAATTTCTCCAGTGTACCACTGAATAAGCCCCAAAATTCCTTTCCCTTTGGCAGAGTGAAAGCATTGCATTTTGAGTTGTCGTTTGCTACATTTCTAGTCTCAGCAATCTTATTTTCTTCTCCTGCATAATTTGGATTAGTAAATGAGATTTTTTAAAAGCATCATATGTCTGTGTGTTTTCTGCCACACCCTTTTTGCATGATGAGGTAATTGACACTGCAGTCCTGAGTCAGTGCAAACTCGGTGTCACACCAGGAACCCTCGTTTAGTACTCAGTGTGAAAACATCCAGTCTGTGAGTGCTGCTGCCAGGCTTTCAGGTGTCACTGCTTCTTGCCTTCGTGCAAGAGAAGAACCAAAACATCACCAAACACCCATCACTGGGCTTCATTTTTCTGCAGTAGCAGGCAAGGTGTCATTATGATTCTGATATTTGACATTCCCAACAGTCACTGGGAAGGTTCCTGAGGTCCTGTTATGTTGAGGAATGCCTTACACTGTTGGCATCAAATTTCCCATGGGAGCTGTAGTCTAGTTAAGACAGGCACAGAATGCAAATTGGAGATGGCAAGAAAACTTAATTCCCCAGAAAGTTAAATAAAGTGGGTAATAAACCATATCCTAAAAAATTTAGTTGCAAATAAATCATAGTATATGAAAGTCATTTCTAATGTTGTTCTTTATAAGTCTCATTATAACAAAACATTAGCAGAAATCACCACTTCTGCATATGAAAGGCGTACATTAAAATGTTTTCACTTGTCAATTTTTATACTAACTATGGAAAAGAGACACTGTATCAAGAAATCACCCTTTTTGTCTTTTCAAATGCATTTTTTTCTACTTTAACACCTTCAGATTATTCTGCTTTATTATGTCAGAGAATTGCATAATTGTGCTCTGTGCAGCACACACCTGATTCAAATGCTGGGAAGATGTGTGTTTTCTCCATTCAGGACTGAAAAAAACCATTTTCATACAAGTATACATAAATAATTCAAGTATTGAAATAAAAGAATATTTCTGCAAGAGTTTGCATTTCATACTATTATACATACCTGTGCTTTATTTTTCTAGAAACAGTTTGGCGAGGAAAAGGTAGCAAAAGTAATGACAGGAATGGCAGGGAAACCAGAGTAACTGCAAAGAATTTGTCTATCTTATCAACTCCTAATGCTTCTCTGACTTGTTGCATGATTGTTTCTTTTTGATGCAAGGTCTAAAAGGATATTATATTGACAACTTCTTATCAAAGGCTTGTTTACCTATTATAAATACAGAAAGAACACTTAGATTCTACTCAGCTTTGCCGTCACTAACTTTTTCCCAGGTAGGAAATGGGCATGAAAATCTGGTCAAGCACACATCTGCTTAAATTCTAGAGGGAGTGACACACTCACAGGCTGTACAAGAGCTAAGCTAAGTTGTCCTTCCCATGCTGAAATCTTGAACACCATGGTTGCCTTTTGGCCTTGCTCACTAATCTTGAAATTGTGTTTTGACTAGAAGTGTGAGGCAGCTTTATAAATGCTCCATAGGAAGGATAGAGACCCTCTGAGGAGGTGGAGGTGCCCTTTGTAGCAAAGAGCAGTTGGAAAAGATGCAGCTGTGACTGGGGACAGATGATAAGGGCTTTCACTGGAATATTGGCAAACTAGGAAGTGCTAGGAATGTCCTAGTGTTGAATTGGGTAGAAGCCCTGGTGACAAGGGGCAAGAAAAACTGAGGTACAGAGTGTCTTCTTCATCTCTTTCATTTTTTTTGGCTAGAATTTTCCTCAGGAGTACCAGGACCCTCCAACCCACAAGAAAGTTTGGAGAAATGTAGATATACCCTCAACAGAGCAGGATCAACTCAGGAAACACTTGAATGACCTGGGTGTGCATAAGTCCATGGGACGTGACAGGATGCATCCTTCAGTATTAAGAGAGTTGGCATTGTGAGGCCACTCATAATATTTGAAAGGTTATGGGAATGGGGAAAGTTTCCCAAGTATCAAAAAAAAAAGAAACATCACTCCTGTCTGCAAGAGCAAGAAGGAAGATAAGAGCTGCAGTCCAGTCAGCCTCACTGCGTTCCTTGGGAGGGTGATGCAACAAAACCTCCTGGAAGCCCTTTCCAACCATTTTAGGCAAAAGTCAGTAATGGGGATTGGTCAGCATATGTTTGTGAAGTTGAAATGCCTGACCAACTACTCTTCTGTGATGAGGTGACTGGCTCAGTGGACAAGGGGAGACCAGTGGAAGTTGTTTATCTTGATTTCAGAAGGATTTTTGACAAATCTCTCATGACACTCATGACAAATTCTTCCTTTTTCTCCAGATTTCTTCTCACCTCTCAAAGATACATATATATTGATGTGCTAAGATTTTATCCAAAATGTGTAGAAACGTGTAGAAATTATTTCCTGTCAAAGTGATTTTGCCTATTTTGTTCAGTTCCTCCCTTGCCCTCATATTCATCTATGAACATATTTAAAATGGACATTGACAGATGTGCTAGACTATGCATTTATTTTGCACACAGCTTCTATGTGACTTTTGCCTTGTATTTATAGTTGCTGTTAAACATGTAGCAAGCATCAGAAGATCTGAGAATTGGGATGGCATAATAGAGTTGACAGAAGAAAGATAATCAAGAAAACAGATATTTTTCAACAGGCACTAGAGTACTATGAGCTTGTCAATAAAATCCAAAGTCAGAGCAACACTGACATGTCACACAGAATTACTGATACTGAAACATCAATAAGGCAGCAACAATGTTTTAAGAAATACCCCAGATTTTTTAAATGGATACCTAATATTTGCCTAACATGATTTTATCTGTAAAATAAAAGCTGCATTAATTTTGAAAATTAAGGAAGTCTTTGTGTTCAAACGTTAAAGTTCTTTGCTTTGTATTGTGTGCTCAGTCACATCACAGATGTTGTGCTCCTATAATGATGCCACACGCCACATTATGCACATTATGACTTTGTTACATTTAATACCCTGACTGAACCATACACATCTCAGAAAATCTCAGAAGAAGCACCTTTTTCACTTGGAAACTTCTGAAAGTGGGTGACATTATAATCAATAGAGTGAAAAATATAGAGGAGGCATAGAAATATTGGAAAGTTGTGAGAGGCTGGTGCTTTTAAGATAGTAGAAAATAGTCTAGTTCTTGTCACCTTCATCTTAAAAGTTGTAAGGAGATCAGTGGTGAGGAAAAACAAAGTCCTATGTAAACAATTCCCCAAAGTAAGTGGGATATGGAAGACCTCCTCGGAGTTTTTCAAGGTTCATCTGGAAAAAGCCATGGCTGACCTGGCCTTGTGCTGGCTGTGGCCCTGTTGCAATGAATTGGATGAGGCGCCGCCAGTGGTCCCTTCCAGCTGTACAGCATCTGTCCTTCAATGAAATATGCCTGACCACTGTATGCCATTGGCACTACCTAGGAAAAATAAAAGGAGAAGTGGCAATGACTGGAAGGAGCCCAAGGGTGGGAATGGTAGCTCCAAAATACTTCAAACATCTCTCTCTGGTTTCCAATGGCTCAGACTTCCCGTCTTATTAAATCAGAGAGAAATATGCCTGCAATTAGTGAGTGCTTTACATAACTTTGTTACCAAATCCAACAGAAACAAGGTCGTTTTACCTTGATGAACAGAGCTGTCTATAACCCATTGTCCAGTTGTATATGCTTTGGTTAAAGAGAAGGAAAAAAATGCAGTTTGATGCATTTTGGTGATTCTGAATAGCAAAGTCTTTAACCTTTAACTGCTTGTGTTTCAGCCTCCTATCACAGGATAAAAACTATGAAAAACATCATTTGAACTATAGTATATCTTGTATTGAATTTTCAATAGTGTCTTCTGAACAAAACTGAGTTTAGTTCAGCTCAACAACACAAATTCCTTTTGGAATTTGCCTGGTAACACACAAAATACAGAAGGTGATTTTCATATAAATAAAGCAATGTTTAAATATATGTTCAACCCTTCTCTTCTGATGGAGACTAGTGTTTATTTACTTAAAAAGTACCTAAGCTGCTGTTGAAAAGCAAAACTGTAGCCATTCAGGATTGTTTAATACTCCAGGAACACAGCAAAGGGTAACTGCTGACACCCTTGCCACTTTTAGAACAGCCTTTATGAAAAGGCATGTCTATTAGTACTTTCAGCATCCAATCTACCCCAAAAAATGCAAATTCTATAGTATCTAGTCTCCTCTGCCTGTCAGCCATGACCTCTAAAGGTGAAATTTAAATCAACAGTGGTTTCCAATCAAATTATAAATATTATCTTACATTATGCTAGAAGATCAACAACTGCTACTTCTCCTATTTATAGAAATGCAGTTTGTCACTCAGAAACATTACATGAGCTGATCTAGAAAAGAACAAATGTTTAAAGTGGGATCCAAACCCTACTGAAGTCCACAAAAGTATCTGGAAATATTTTGCTTGTGGGCCTAATTTGCATTAAACTGACCTTTTGTTTTCTGGCAAATATTGTATCTGTAAATGCAGACCGTACAATTTAGCTAGTTGCAGGTGCAGTTATATACAGCCACTAGGTACTAGTGATAATTGCACCTGAAAATAGTTCTACAGTGACTTTTCATAAGTACCTTTGAAAGGTAATGTCACAAAGCACAAAGAGAAAAATTTAAAGACATGATCAAGTCTGGAGAACTGAGCTTCTCCCCCCTTTAATCAAGTGAGTCTCTGTCCACTGAATTCATGAAGGCATGAGTAATAGAAGCTCAGATGCTAATCTCTGCCAATATTTATTCTTTCTATAAAACAAAATTCCAAATAATCCAAGTTCATGTCTCAAGCCAGTACATTTTCCTACACGCCTCACCATCAGTGTCCATACTAACTTCTTCCTAAGTACATAATTTTACCGTATCTTGTATTTAGAAGTGATAAGAATAAATACTGTTCTGTATTTTCCACAATTTGAGTATTTTGTGCTTTAAAGCATCAAGTGTCTCAAACATTTTCTTAGCACTACTTCCAAATTCAACATATTCTTCTAAAGAGCCTATATTCTTTTTTTTTTTTTCCAGTTTTGCAAAATTTGAAGTTCTTGTAAGAGTGAGAAGAGGTATGACTACACTCCATAAATACATCATCAGAAGCATGAACTCTGGGAGGAAAAAAATACTTAAGTTAAAGGACGTTTTTGTCACAGGAACAAATGGTTGTTAATCAATAAATGTGTGCTTGAATCCAGAGGTTTAATTCTACTTGAGTGAGCTCTAGAACACCTTTTTGAGTGATACAAGGGAGAAAACACATACTTGGTATTAAAAATCGAGTTTCTATCAGTGTATGAAAAAGATCAAGTAGTTTGGCTGTCTGCAACAGCAGGAAAATATTCTCAGTGAGTCAAATGGCCCTTCCTGGGGGCCCCATATTCCTACTCATTTTGACAACAAATACAGGCAAGAAAACTTTAGCCACTGAAGTAATAACATAGCAAAACTTGGAAAGCTCTTCATAATGGGAGACAATTTTATTATATTTAATCCAGAAAAAAACTGCTTTATTGAACAGATTGTATCTCATACATAGTAAAAATACTATCTTCTGTCCCAAATGACATTAAACAACACCTGTAGAATCAAGATGGGAAATATATTTCTTTACTGTTCATCTATTTAGATGAAATGCACTTTAGAACCACACACATATATCACTGAAGAGGACAAGCTTTTGAGAGAAGGAAAAAGTCTTTATCTGATTTAAAAATGTTGTGCTAAATATCTCCCCTAAATGGAAAAAAAGATAGTCTCGAGTTACCAGGTGTTGGGTTATGGAACTGCCACTGCAAACCTCCTGGGGAAAAACCTGGGATAGAACTTCAACTAAGACTCTCTTCTAAGCCTTGTGTTCCAAGTGATTTTTCTTGGTTAATTTAACAAATTTAATTTTGGATGAGCCCTTCTCTCCAATGAGAATCTGATAATATCTTTATCCAGGAATTTTATGGGGGAAAATTCTTTACATCTTACTCTGCCTTTCAGCATCTTTGACCTGTCTACTCCTTCCTATTCAGAAATGCCCTGACTGGGAACTTGGAACACACAGATCCTTTTCTTTTCAGTTGTGTCCTAGGCTGACTGTATGACGCTTTTATCCCCATTTTGTCAGTTTAGCCCAGAAATAAGTTTTGCACCTTTAAGACTGGATCTGAGCATAAAGGGGGTAGAAGGAGAGAGAAGCAGTGGAACATCTGAGGCAACCCCCCCAAGGGTTTCTGTAATTATTGATAACTTTATTTTTTATATAGTGCTGTTTGATATGAGACCCTTTAAGATGTTCTACACAAAGTTTACTCATTGTTCATGTGGTCCAACTTCTTGGACCTGTGTCTTATGAAAAGGAGGCTGCTGTATGACCAAGAGAGAAACACTTACACAGCACTGCGGTTTATGCCTGTAGTTTCCTCACACAGGATGATGAAAATTGACAGTGCTGTGATCACTACTAAATACTGTAATCTAGCAAGTCATTCTGTTAATTCACTGCACCAGAGATGCTGTTGAAACCTTTTCATGCTGTTAGACTCTGTACTGCTGGGTGTAATAAACAAATCAAAGAGAAGTTGCACATTTGATCTGTGAGGTATTTTAAGTCAATATAAGCCTCCAGGCAGGGAAGTTAATTTGACATTTCTTAACAGTCAATCAGACAAGAATTCATTAGCAGAGGTCTGGGTAAGTACCTCTACATGATTTCTAGGATGTTCTTCCTTTCATTATCTTTACAACAAGCAGACTGCCACAAACGGGAAGAAAAAATAGGTGAGAAACTGATTCAGAGCAAGGAATCTTGAGAGAACATCTGGAAGGCTCTTTGAAAGCTAACAGTTACTGGAAATTGTTGGGTTGATTGTCCAGTATTTCTTGTCTTAAAACTGTCTTCTGCTCATGGACTTATTAATACTGATGCATTCTTAATACATTGCCTTTGTCTATTATGCTAGAGAGCACACTGGTTTTGCTTAAAACCCATTATCCTCCACTGGAGCAGTTAATTAGCTGCTTCATTTACAAATGCTTACATTTGGCTTCAAACTGCACTTAAGGAAGCAATATCTTGTGGGCAGGAATTTTATGTCACTAGAGACTCCCCTATTTTAATCTTTTCTTGATTTGTTTTTCAACTAAATTAGCTGTAAGTTAGTTGACATGGACATGTAAGGACATGAGTGTGTCAGGAGACATTTTCCTGTGTGAATGTAAGAGCTACTAGCAGTTCTACCAAGCTAGTTTTACTGTAGATGGAGTTAATAACTAATGCAGCATCTGTAAGTCATTAATCTGGAAGGAAAACATAAATTTCTTGATCATTTGAGAATATTGAAGAAGTTACATTTTGTTGGTATGCAGCATTTCTGAAAGAGCAAAAAGGAGTACAGAATAGCATAACAAATTTATTATTTTGATATCCTGCTTCCTGGTACCTGAACGACTAGGTCACAAGCTCCAATTTTCAGTTCATGAAGAAACATGGCCACTATTATTTCAGGTGAATTATGGAATTGATGTCTGTACTCACAGTTGCTTTGGGTTGTTTCTTCTGCAGGGACACAAGTGGTTTCTTTCTTCAGGCTTCTGTGCCCTCTAGAGCAGTTGAGCATTGGGACCCGTTGTGCTTGGGACACTGATGTTTCCAGTCCAGCAAGACAGAGGAGGAGACAGGGTAGAAGGGATCTAGATAGCTAGGAGCTTTCTACAGATCCAAGAATCTCCAGGCAGTGGAGGAGAGGAGAATACACATATCACGCCAAGGTGGCCGAAGGTAGGTGGGGTCAGGATTTAATAAAAACCATCTAATATGGTCTCTGAATTGGCTTGAGAGAAAACCTGACAGAAAAAGCCATTTGAATTCAAAGCTCCTTTCAAAGGTGTTCACTACAGAGAAAAGGACAGCCTGGGCAGCTCAGCCCAAGCACTCAGCATTGACCTATGGTCCCACCACGCTGCCAGTGAAGAATACAGCCAGCAGGGCTGCAGCCTCCTCTGCACTGTGAGACAGTGTTCAACAGGCAGATTCCAAGAACTGTGCTAATGCTGCTGCTTACACCTTCACCTGTCTTTCTTCCTTCGGGGAACTGCACCAACCTTCCCTAATGCATCTGGGAATTCAGCAGTGTACAGCCTAGCATTATTATCATCCACAGCTCCCTTATTCAGCGTGTCTGGCGTGTGTATTTTCAAAGTGCTAAATGCAGTTGCAAGTCAATCACCATTTTTACACCACCACAGAGTTAATTCACCTAGAGAAGCAATGTACCACCCATGCAGGCTGTGAAGCAATAACCCAGCAGGCAACTTGCATGCTTGTCTAAACTTTGTTGTCTAGGTAGGAGGAAAGCATCATTTCTGTCTCCCACGGATGCAGCCTTCAGCCATCATTTCACTTACTGTGGTTAATTTACTGAGAAAAATGTGGTGTTTTATGTTGCTGTCAAAAGTAGCCCTTGTTATTTTTCTGAGTGCTCAGACACCAGGACTCTCTCTCTGATGATTTGTAGTGTTATAGTTCATCAGCAAATGAGACTTCTTTCCCTTTCCCCCTGATCTTTTAGCTGTTAAAAAAAAAAAGGAAAAAACTTAGATGCAAGGGGGAAAATCTGCTGCAAAGTTGATTAATGGTATTTATATTTGTCTCATCCGTGGCCAGGATTAAGTCACACACATAGCACATTTAATGTCTGGCTGTGAAAATGTTCATTTACATTTATTCCATTTAGGTGATCCTTCGTATCAGCAGTGTGCCCCTGCTGTGATTGAAATGCTAGCTTTTAATATAGCAGTATTCATGTGCTGGGTGTGGGGAGGGGAGAATAGGATGCTTTATCAGATGGTCTCAATTGTATTTGTTTATTGTTTCAAAATTCATGATGGGCTGACAAGTTTCTGAGTTCAGTTCTGGGGATGAAAAATCTGAAAAGAGCTTGTGGTAACATAGATCCTGAAATGATTTCATTTTCGAATTTTGCAGATGAAACTTGTATTCATCAACACCCCCATATGAATGATCAGCCTTTAAAACCCATGGAGGTGGTTTCAAGCTTCACTCTATTGCAACAACATATCAGCCAGAGAGTCACTAGTGAGCAGATAAAAGGGATGCAGATAGATTTGAAGGTCTCAGGACTGGAAGGTATGAAATAAAACTTGTAAATGCTGCAGCTGGAGTTATCAAAACTAGAATTTGCCATCATTTTGAAGTACAAAGTGAAAATGGAGAATATGACAGCATGAAAAATGAGAATGATCATCATGTCTTTTGATCTTCAAAGAAAAAAGGGCTTGAATTTTGTTGATGAATCTTGCTAAAATTACTTCATGTCGTTCAAACTCTATGTGAGACAACACTGGAGAAGAGTTCAGGTGATATTGTTATGGAAAAGGGAGGCTTGTGAGCCTTCTGATGGTCTTGGCATCCAAGATGACAGGAAAAACAAGCTGCAGTTGATGGGATTTGCACTGACAAGGAGGTTTTTATTGTTTCGCATGATCTTGGTATTTCCTGGGCTTTCAAGAAGCTTTTGGAAATAAGGCTCATGTATCTTTCAGAAATATTGCCTTTCAGAGAGATTTATCTTCTCCAGTTCAGTGAGGAAAACATGAATTCTCCGGTATTAAGTAAATTCTACTGCTAGATTTTAAGGACTCTGTTGATTTGCTACAGTGATTTGACCTATATCTTCTAATCTTTTCTGTTGAAGTATGACTTTAAACCAGTGCTTAGAGTAAGGAGAGGCACATGAAAACTGGCCCTTCTCCACGAAAAGCTAAAGCAGGGATTTCTGCATGTGACACTTGTGATCACAAGACCTGCTCAGAGCCCCCTAAATCTGCTCTGCTTAACTGCCTGTTGTACAGGGCAGTCAAATATTGTTGGCCACAGAGGGGAGTGAGGGAAGATGGGCTGACCTGAGCAGCCTAAGAACAGATGCCTGTAGCATTGGGACCCCAGCTCATGCATTGGGACCCTTTCAAGGAAGGGCTGTCTGAAATGGGCTCAAACAAGGCAATACAGGGGTTCCTCTGCCTCTCAGGCAAAAGGCATTGTGCTGGAAGGCCAGCTCCTACTCTCCTGAGGATTGACTTCTGCCAGAAATGAAGAAGCATCCTGCATCCTCCATATAATACACTCTCACCAAAGAGGAAGGAGGGACATCTGGAGTGGGCAAGGGGAGCGGTAACCTCACACCATAGGGTTAGGAGGACCTGGGGTAACTGCAATTAAATGCAAGATAGTATATAGTTTCAAGGATAAATGAAACAATCTAAAGAAAATTGTTTCCAGCAGATGGGACATACAAGTAACAATGAGTGAATGCACATAGCTGCTGTATGCTGGCAGCAAAGATTAGGTTTCTGAATTTAGCAGAACATTAGGAAGAAGTAATATTTTTTTAAGTGTTATATCTAAATTGAATTCTACGTACTCTTGACCTATTTATCTCTAATGGGAATTGCAAGAAAGAGGAATTTTCAAAATTAAGGGCTTCTGTGAGTTAGAAACCCACCAGAACTACTGTTTCAAGAAGCTTTATCAGCATTGTACAGCAAAGAAAAATGAACTTACATTCATCCAGTGCATGATAAGACATCTGTTCTGTGATTAAGACAGAGAGGGAGTAAAGAGCAAACACAACATCACTGCTATTATTTATTTCTAGTAGCAGCAGTAGCCAGTGTCTTTGGATGAAAACAAAAGCAGTGAATCTTAAAGACCCAATCAAAAAAACCCTTATTAACTAGGGGTCCTCTGAAAAACACAGCTCCTGGAAACAGTAGTTTATGTAGGAAAAAATTTTAATATTTCGTGTGGTTTTTATTTGGACGCGAGTTCTTCCGTCACCTGGAGTCATATGGTAAATATATAAATGTTTATTGAGCAATTTTCTAACTGTTGTCATATTTATCAGGTGCATTTTCTTCTACAACTCAAACAAGCTTTTGCGGAAATTTATCTGTAACTATTACCACAGGTCCCATACGAATTCTTTTTAACGCAGTGCTTCAGAACATTTAATATCACCAGAAGACAGCAGGGAACACTTACAGAAAATGCCAAAGAAGAAACTTTTTTTATCAAAAGTTCTCTTTAGAAGATTTCATGCATCAATAGAAAATTCTCTTTCCATCTGTCTGTCCTTATGGGAATTATTCTCTTAGATGTTGCCTAATAATTAGCTGTCCACAAACAAATTTTTTAAATCATAAAATTTTATAATGAAAAAAAGTCACTTCATTTTTTCTAGTGCCTTCAGGTAGGGCAGGGAAGGGCTTATCCAAGCCCCAACAAGTTGCACTGAGCTGTGGCAGCTGTTTTACAGTTTTTTCACTCAACCACCGGGTCAGCAAAAGTCTATTCGAATATAAAAATGAAGACATAAAACTCCTTTTTCACTGAGAAAAAACAAGGAGCTCTTCAGTAAATTATGAGAGAGAACAAGATGAGGCAAGGCAGCAAGACCCCCTTAAGAAGGAAGAGCTGCAAGATCAAGCACAGCTGAGAGAATGAATTGTGCAGGAGAGGGCAGAAAGCTGGAATAACAATCCCAACTCTTGGCTAAAAGCCTCAAGTCTCTGATGCCAAATGTCTGAATATTCTGAAAGTCCCCAGTACAGAAACCCAGCCAATACAACAATCGCATGTTTGGACTTGCCTGCAAATTCCCAGCTGCTTCATTGAGCTGAGCTCATTTGACCTTTAACATCTAAACAGCAGGTTACTACAAATGGAAGACCTCCTATCTTGCCAATGCCAACCAGCATTTCCTGCCAGGGGTGGTGACTGGGAACTGTTTGGACATGAAGACATTCAGAAACCCAACACAGGAGGCAAAGCCACTTGCAGTTTGACATTATTCCTATCAATACCTGAGTAAGAGCAATAGAGCGTTCGCAGTAATATTACGTTACTGTATCAGTGATCAGACAGTGGAATGAAGTGAGCTAAAGAACCACTGTGGAGAGACTGTAGAATCCACACTTCATGATCAATCAGGCAGCTAGAGCTGGAAAATTAGAATGTGCCTTGTAATAACTCAGCAGACTGAAATGTGCAAAATCAGCAAGAATTTTAAATTGATTGATATTTTTACTGCATTAGTCATTTATTTACATTTTTTTGCTCATTATATATGTTTTATTATATTTTTTGTGAGTGTGTTCTATTTATATTTGAGTTATTTGAAGAACAGGTAAGAGAAATAGTTGTATGCTAGTGCTCTTAACATCTATAAAAGTACTCTGAAACAATGACAGTTTTGAGTGATCTCAGTAATGAGCTTACAGCAAACTTTTGTAAGAAGGGCATGTTGTAAAATGAGATCAAGGAAAGGTAAGAAAAAAAAGAAAGAAGAAAGGAATGCAGGTTTTATCTTTTATCTAAGAATGTAGAATACTTTCCTAACAGAGAAAGTAAAAGTTGGCAAAAAAACTCCCCTAAATTATAAAAATGGCAAACTAGAAATTTTAAAAGCTCTTAAATTGCTCTCCCTGCCATCTATTGTAGTCTTGCTTTCAGTGTAATCAAGAACTTTCTGGACTGCAGGAAACTGAACAATCCTCTTGAGCCTTTGGGTTTTCACTCATACCTCAGGTGTGGGTTTTATCTGCTCCCTGGAGTGTCTCCTGTGAAACGCAGGCTCCAGTTCCTTGCCCCTATCTGCGCTCTGTGGGCTGCAAGAACCCTCCAGAAACAGTCTCAGCTACTTCCAAGAGAAAGGACTATCTGAATTGAAGGGTCTGATCCACTTGCTTGCTTTTTGAAGACACATAACACACAAACAGAAAAAAAATCCCAAACAAATGGATACTCTCCATTACACTCTGAAATCTCTTGGATACAATTTCCATTGTGGTCCAAGATAAATAATCCTTGTAGTTCCCTATTATTCATGCACTCAAAGAGATTTTTTAAAAAAATAAAACGTGTGTCTTCTTCCTTATAGTAAAACTTTATAGGAAAAAATTCCTAGAGATTAGAAATAATAACTATTTACTGAGAGGAGGATTTGTCTGAAATGAGCATTTTCCTCCTACTCCCTGCTGATGATAATTTATACAAAAAACTGACTAGATTGAATTGTTTTATTTCCATCATATGCATCTGATAAATTATTTTTTATTTCTTGCCCAGACTGTTATCTTTTGAAAAGGCAGCATATCCCTAAGAGCAAAACTTAAAATAAAAATTGAACCTTTTTTGTATATTTAAGTATTCTATTCTTGGATCGAATATGCTATAAATCATTGCTACCTCTTCTGGACATTATTGTTGTGCATGGTCTTGGAGAGACCAGAAAGGAAGAAAATTTATCAGGACCTAGAGGTAAAGCAGCCTGAAGGGTATCAACATTTTTACTTTGAAATTTGTTTTCATTAAATATTAGAATACCTGCAGAAACAGCACAATGTTGTCTTTAAGAACTGAATTATTTGGAACTGGAGATAAGTTTGGCCAAGAAGTGGAGAAGAAGAATCCACTCACATATTTGGGAAAATGTCTCAGATGCTTTTTCCCCTCCTTATAATTTTTATTAAAGTAATTTCAGCCTTAACTAAGGATCATTTCATCAAAATGGGTTTTGACAGGCTCTTACTAATAGCACTTAGAAGTACTCTGAAGTGCATAATTTCCAGTGAAAGCCTCTCAGATTCCAGCACATCCAGGTTGTTGGCACAGCACACTGCATCTCCCAGCAGAGCCATCACCCTCCGGCTTGACAGCAACCTCGACAGAATTAGAAAAGAATCACGGAGGGGTGCACCTTGAATGCAATGTCTGTTCTCCAGGCTGCTTTGGTTTTCACTGCTGCCTGCAATCTCACCCATTGCAAGCCTCAATCAAGCATCAAGTACAGCAGGGTGAATGAGAGATGGGAAGACATGCAAGATGTGCTAAGGCATGGTGGAAGGGACTGGGGGAATGGCTCTCAGTGCAGCAGGTGTTGTAGTACATGGTGGACAATGAGCTGGGGATACCTGGAATAGCACACAGAATTGTCAATACTCCAGGCAAGCAAGAAGGATGGATGCAGTTGGACAACAGGGCTCATGAAAGCAGCTTATCAAGGAACAGCAGGAGGACTGTAACAACACAGAAAATAATAAAGAGCAAAGAAACTTGGGGTTAAATACACACTAAAGCTAGAATGAACTGTTCTGAAATATTCTATACTATTCTGTAAGGTAGGGAAACAGACATTTCAGATATGTTAGACAGACATATCTAAACAGAATATTTGTGTCAAAGGATAACACCTAATAACCTTTATTTTCATTTGTACTACTTTGCAGCTTCCTTGAAAACTTTTTTCTCTCTTCCAAAGACCACAGGTGAGAAATTGTTCAACATGACTCCACATGTTGGTTCAGCAGGTGTTCTTTTTCGTGCTGGGGCTGCTTCAGCTCATGCCAATGCAATATGTGGTTCTAAACTTCAGGCTGACACCTTAAATCCTTGTGCTTTGTCACTCCTTATTCGGTCTCCTTTCTGTCTTCTGCTACAGAAGCCAGAAGATTTCTCAATTTAGATTTCCCTAGTCACGAATTCTCCTCCTGAGGAACTCAGTTAGACAGAACCAGAGGAAATCCAATGCTATCCATGCATGATTTTACAAAGTGCTACACAATAGATATTTCAGCATCTATTTGGCTTTCCATCTCCTTTGGTGGCAAAAAAAAATTATCTCAAAAATGCAAAAAACCCTGTGAAAGGTAGAATCTAATGTAAGTCAAATAATTTTGCTATACCATGAGCTCTCTTAACAGGTAAAGAAAAAGTTTTATGGCAGCTTCCCTAATGATCTTGAAATACGACGACATGAATTCTTGAATACTGCACCATTAAGGGTAGCAAGTTTTAAGTCCAATTTGTAAGTGCTTCAGCCTTCATTCTAATGTAACTTCATGTGCAGAATCTCCTTCAGGAACAGCCAGAGCTCAGGTCCTGTCTGGTCAATGATTGCAGTTGCACAAAGTGCTGCCAAATTTTGAAAATTCTCTGACACTTTTCAACAGTCCAAGCCAGGCGGGTGGTTGTCAGCTCTCCACATGGGCTGCCTGGGTGGAATATTAAACTAACTTGGGCATTTGTTTCTGGTCTGCTCTTGTCAAAATTGATCTGCGTGTGAAACTCCCCAATTCTTAGCCTGTATATGTTACACATTTTTTCAGGCAAGTGCTCTGAATGATCTGCTTAGCAAACAGCCATAGGGCTTTCTTCAGATTCAGGGAGAACAGCATGAAGCCTCACCTTCTGGAGAAACTGGGCAGAATCCCGCTGATCATTACCAGTGTTTGTGAATACCCAAACAGAGGATGCAGGGATTTTACTTCATGTCAGGTGCTAACTTTTCATAGAGGCCAAGAAAGGATACTTTACCCAATAGTAGCTAGTATAGGGAGTGGTATAACTGTCCAGTTTTTTTATTACTTTCCTGGAAATTAGCTCTTGGCAGTGCTGGATTCTGAGTACATGACAGTCAAATTAAGTATTTCAAAGTAACTTGAAGGCGAAATAATTTGGTTTAGTTCCTCTTTGAATTTGTAGAGCTTTCCCTGGGAAGTCAGGAATTACATTTTGAGTGTAAATCCATGTGTTTCTCATGACAGAAATACAACTTTTTTTCATGTTTACTAGGGAAAAAAATATGGAATATGATTCAGTTTCATTTTGAAGCTTCAGATGGAATTAATACAGATAGATATTAGATCTCTTCCTTCCTGGACGAATTCTACATAATTCTCAATAAACTTGATAATTTTTGCAACTTTCATTTCTGACACTGGACAAAATTTTCATGAAATGCATGTAAACCTTCTAAGCACTCTCTCCAAACTGGTGCACCAGGGACTCATTTCAGCCTTCCACTCATTCCACACACTTGCAGCACTGTCCCGTCCAGGGGACAGCATGTTATCCCCAATGAAGAGTTAAAAAACACTTGCTAGTTCAGATGCAGATCTATTACACCAATATTTATGAGTGATTGAGTCTGATGAAGAAAAGTTTTCTTCACTGTCTTCCTTGTATTCTTAGAGCCATCCCTGGATAAATGACAGGAAATTAGAAATAGCTGGAGTGTATGACTCTACAAGATATTAATGCCGTACTACAGGATAAGTGTTGGCAGGCCCCCTTACTGTTTTCCATTGAATATATTTGTACAAAGAGGGATGATTTGCTGCTTCTAATATAACCCTTTGTGTTACTGAAGACCTAAAGGAGCCCATGGGCCACTGTTCTGCATTGTCCAAATGCAGCAAAATTTATAGCAAATTCTGAAAACAATGTAATGCAGGAGCAAAGTAAATACAAAGTGGAGGAATTATCACCGTAGTATTTAGACAGCTTGGATTTGGAGCCTACACAATTGTCCAGAGTCCACATAAGAAATGTGTTGCAAAACCACAAATTAAAACAGGTTTTCTGAATCCTGTACAAAAGCCTTACTCACAAAGCAATTCTTTCAGGTTTTCTCTGTTTTTCATCAATAGTTGATGGCTTGTAAGTACTGAAGGAGCGTGCAGTTTACAAGTCAGGATTTTCCTGACTAACACTTAATAACGAAAGATGATGCTTACAAAAGGTCAGCCAAAAAATAAATAAGTAAAGCATGTGATGACAGAAATAATCACTGGAGATAGAAAACTCTGGCACTAGACAGAAAATCCTGCCAGTGAATCATCCCATTAATACAAATACACATGCTGTACTTTGATAAAACCTCTGCGTGTAGGGATACCCTTATTCCAAAACATATATCATTCAAACAAATTATTTATTTACATATAAAGAGAAAGGCAACTGAATGTAAAATTAAATGTGAGGGATTTTTTTTGTGTTTTGATTCTTAGGCCACCAGGTAAACTCAGTTGTTTTCAACAACCAACAGATTATCTTATTTGAAAGAAGTGGCATATGGGTAAATATAGTTTTATGAATTTCCTTTATACGCTAAATAAACAATGCTGAAAACAAAAATCTACTGCAATAGGTTCTACTTTTATTCTGAAATCTCCATCTTCCTATCACTTTGAAGCTTCTTTCACTTCATCACCTCTGGGACAGATGTGAAAAACTAGCACAGAAGAGACAGTGCTTGTGAAGTGAAGCATAACTAGCTTCAGTAATTTTCTCCAGGAAAATGAGAGAGACCTGAAGAACTGAAAGAAACTTGAAAAAGTGAGAGAGGCTCAGACAGCAACCATAGGCCTCTTCTGGTCAGTTGATTATGGGAGATATTGCTAGATAAACTGCACCTTTCCAGAAATTCAAGAATGTCTAAGACATAGTTTAGCACAAATAAGTCAGTAACAGCCTAAGACAGAGAGCTCTGCTGTCTCTTTTATACACACTCAGCCTCTTGAGATGTTTCTGAGCCTTTGGTATCTTTCTATATCTTTGCTTCATATGTTTTTGTCCTTATGATCCATTCATGCCCTTCTAACACTTCTGAAGGAATTCAGCTAACATTTTAGCACTTAGATGAGGCATAATCAGAGACCTACCTGGTCTTCCTTACTGGTGTGACTATGTGGTACCAGTTCCCTCAAAACCAAACTCATAATGACTAGAAAGCTGAGAAAACACAAATACTGTACTGTGAGAGGAATTTAATTCAAAATGCTGACATGTCACAGCTCACCTGCAGTTTCCAAGTACTGATTCTATGGTGACTTGCTGGGGGTCTGAGAGAGGATCCCTTCTTTCCTTCTGGCTCCCTTTGTACCCTGCATCTAGGAGTGGTACTTGATTAAATGAAGGTGGAAGTACAATTGCATCCATCAACTTCTCCCCTCTATCCCCATAAAACAATGGCAATTTTTGCACAGATTCTAAAGTGAGCAGCCAACCAAGTCCACAGGCACCCAGAGAGGGAGAGGAAACAAGTCTCAGAGACCATGAGACTGTCCATTTCCAGAAAAGTAAGGGTCTAATCTATTTTTTGTATGCTTATCAAGAAGAAGTGGCAGACTGCAAACCTGAGTACCCAAACACACACCAGGTCAGGTTTTTCTAGCACATAATGAAGAGAACTTTGAAGACACTTTAATTTTGCTTCATTCTTTGTGTAAACATAGAGCTGTAAAGGGGTCAGTCTGCAGCAATTCATCACAAATGAACAAAACAAGTTGTTTCTTTTGGACAAGGTTCTTTACACAGTTTATAAAACATTTATGTTTGGACCTTTTAATTCAAACATTTCCAGTAAAGTGTGATCCTAAGACAGTGAGTATTACCAGAAGCAGGTCACTTAATTTAGAATGCACTTTATTTGTTGACCTGGGGTGAGATAGGGAAGGACAAGGAATCACTTTTGATAAGCTTGAGTTGTGTCTGTAGGATCCTGTGCTGTTCGTTTTTAGCTGCCACCTGAGGGAAAACTTAAAGCTTAACACTTGGCTTTAGGGCACAACAAACTTGGGGTTTATTTGCTTAATGTAGAAAATACATTTAGGAGACTGCTACACTTCTTATTTTCCTAACTCTACCCTGTGTTTCTCCGAAATGCTTTTCAACACAGACACCCTAGGAAACCAGTATTTTTATATGATTTAAAATTATTCTTAGAGGATATATCGAAAATATGAAATATCCACTTTCATTATTATTTTTTTATGAGCTCAATCTTGATGTAATAACAGCTCATTCTAAAATCAAATTTGGTGTCATATGTTTTGGATTTTACAGATTATGTTACAGTAGTTCTTCAGGCATGCCAACCCCTTTCACTTTTCAAAACATTGAAGTCTTCATCGTTTTTTTAATTTAAAAAAAAAAGAGTGCATATCATATATCTCAGCCAAAACAGCTCTCAAAAGAACAGAAGTTAAAACCAAAATCAGTTATTCCTACTTATACCTCTTGCTTTGTCTTGAGATGTTATTGTTTTACATAATAAAATTTATTTTGCAAGTTAAATTAGAAAGTAAATAAATAGGTCAAAACAAAAAATAAACAAAACCCGTTCATAAAAGCAAACAAAATAACCCCAAAATAAATATTACGTAAATCAGATACTATTATGTTGTTATAACAACACATGGTCCATTACCCGTTAGTGGACATGCTACAGTTTGTTGATGTCCTTCTTGCACTGAGGAGCCCAGAACCAGGCACAGCAGACCTGATCTGTCTCACCCATGCTGATCACCTTCCTTGACCTGCTGGAAATGTGTCAGGCGTGAAGGGTTATACTGAATTGGGTGACACCAGATTGGAGACTTGTCACTAGTGGGGTTCCACAGGGCTCCGTCCTCAGCCCTGAGCTCTTCAGCATCTTCATTAACAACCTGGATGCAGGACTGGGAAGGACAGGTGATATAAAACTGGGAGGAGCTGTCAACTCCCTCGAAGGCAGGGAAGTCCTACAGATAGACCACAACAAATTAGAGGGCTGGGAAATCACCACCCATATGAAGTACAACAAAGGAAAGCCCCAGGGCAATCCTGGATGTACCTACAGACAGGGAATGAGATACTGGAAAGCAGTGTCATGGAAAGGGACCTGGAAATCCTGTCCATGGCAAGTTGAACACAAATCAGCAGTGCCCTGGCAGCCAGGAGGGCCAACCCTGTCCTGGTGGGCATCAGGCACAGCATCGCCAGCCGGGCAAGGGAAGGGATTGTCCTGCTCTGCTCTGCACTGGGGTGGCCTCACCTCGAGTGCTGGGGGCAGTTCTGGGTGCCACAATATAAAAAAGACTTTAAACTATTAGAGAGTGTCCAAAGGAGGGCAACAAAGATGGTGAAGGGCCTGGAGGGGCAGCTGTATGAGGAGCAGCTGAGGTCACTTGGTCTGTTCAGCCCGGAGGAGACTGAGAGACCTTATTGCAGTTACAACTTCCTCATGAGGGGGACAGGCAGGCACTGATCTCTCATCTCTGGTGACCAGTGACAACACCTGAGAGAATGGCCTGAAGTTGTGCCAAGAGAGGTTTAGGTTGGATATTAGAAAGAGGTTCTTCACCCAGAGGGTAGTTGGGCACTGGAACAGGCTCCACAGGGCAGTGGTCACAGTACCAAGCCTGACAGAGCTCAAAAAGAATTTGGACAATGCTAACAGGCACATGGTGTGATTTTGGGGATGGTCCTGTGCAGGGCCAGGAGCTGGACTGGATGATCCTTGTGAGTCCCTTTCAACCCAGCATTCTGTAATTCTGTGAAATAGCTTTCCTAATGCAGCCCTGTGCAGCATGGGCACACTGCTGTCTCATGTTCATCTTGTTCTCCATCAGGACTCCCAGGTCCTTGTCTGTAGAGCTGCTCACCAGCCACTCAGCCCTGAGCTTATGCTGGTGCATGGGGTTGTCCCTCCTGGTGTTCACTACTTTGTATTTCCTGTTGTTAAACTTTGTGAGGCTATTCTTTCCAATGTGCAGGGCTCAGCATTCCCCATTACTAAACTTCATGAGACTCCTTCTGGCTTCATGCTCCAGCCTGTCAGGCTCCCTGTGAAAGGCAGGACATTCAGCTTGTTAACTAATCACTCACGTCCCTGCCCTCGTTCTGCATTATCAATCAGTGTGCTGAGAGTGCACTGCCCCATTGTCCAGGTCATTCATGATGTTAAGCATGTAAGTATTGGCCCCTGGGGCACACCACTAGTGCCTGACCTCCAGATGGGCTTTGTGCTGCTTTTGATGACAGTCTGAGCCCAGCAGTTCAGCTACTTTTCAATTGCTGTCTACTTGTCTACCCTATATTTCATCAGTTTGTCCAAGAGGGAGGTTATAGGAGGTAATATTGAAAGCCTTTCTAAACTCAAGATAAACAACATCCAATGCTCTCCCCTCACCCGCCAAACCGGTCATCAAATTGTGTCAGACTGTCAGACTCCTTCATAAATCTATGCTGACTACTCCCAAACACCTTCAGAGTGCCATTATAATCCTTTTGATGTTGGTAGAAACCCATATCTCTGCCTGTAACTGCAGCCATAGAATCTCTGCTTCTTTCCCATGTGATGTTTCCCTGTAAACTTTTTCAGATAATATGGCGTGAATACTGGCAAAGAAACCTGTTGTGAAAGGGAGATGCGGGGATAAACTAGAATTTGTCAAGAAGGTGTCCAATGACTTAAAAGAAATCTGCTTTTGGTTAAAGCAGAAAAGTTACTTCCACATACAGTACCAAGAGTAAAGTTCCTCTAAGAAAATCACATTGTCTTAATACCAGAAACAAGTCTGCAATTCTAACAACAGGCTGTCGCACAATTTCTGGTCATGGATCTTTCTTGTTCTACTACCCAAAAAGGCCATTTATCGCATCCATTTCAAAGACTTCACTTGTATCAGTTCAATATCCTTACTATTTCCCCCCTTGCAGTGGAGTAAAAGGGGAAATTTCTGAACCAACATGCATGTTCTCTGTTAGTGTTTTCTAGTTCAGCAAGAGATGGTAACAGTTGATTAATCTCCAACAACTACGATTCTTTAAGTAGAGAAAATGTATGATTATGCAGTAAAAACATCAGTACATATTAAGAATGGAATACTACAAAATTTAAAGTAATATTTGCAGAAAAAGATGTAAATCAGGGGATACAATAGATACTGAGAAAAACTGCTCCCTAACAATAAGCAATACTTTTAAGACCATTTCTCCACATAAATCAAGACACTGCAGACATGTTTAAATATTAAAACTATAGATGTTCTATAACATATATTGAGATATTGAGTCATGAAACTTTCTTCTTCCTGCTAATACAGGCAAGAAATCACACATAACAAGTAGTGTAGACATATTGAAATATTACAGACTCTCACAAATTAGTTTATTTCTTGTTTGCCAACTAAATAACATGCCTAAAAGCACAGTTTTTCTTTATGTTCAAAAATGTCTTCTGTTTCAGAGGCTTAGAAATATGTTCTAAAAAGTACCTATATCCTGACTGGTTTACTATACTCAAGTTTCATTCCACACACCATCTTGCACAATTTTTACAGTGCTTATTCCATGCCCGAGAAGAGGCAGAACACCACAAACTACAGGAAAGCATCTCCTCTCCCCCTTTCTATTGATTTCACAGATGTTGCAGAGTAGGTCTGCCCACAGAAGCTCTGATCAAGGCATGGTCTGGAAAGCAATTGCTGCTTGCCTGCAAACCCTGAGACAAATCTGTCCAGCAGAGAGGGGGAAACGTCAAGTGGCTAAAAAAAATTCTAATGGAAGTGAAACGCTGCTACATGTCAGTTTGGTTCCAAAGGGAATATGGAAGCCTTTCATTACAGCAGCCTGTGGGTGATCTGCTGAGGAGGAAAGAGGCTGGCAGCCAAACTGGCCCAAAAGATGGAAGAAAGCTATTTAATGTTCTTCGAAAGCTTTATTAGTGTTGACACATTTCCACAGGGTGTTTCACCTTCAGTGCACCAGCACTCTGTGGTAGAAATGTACTTGCATGGAAAATTTCTGCTGATGCTAAAGCAGGTGGCTCTGATTGCATCTAAATCTGCTCTTTTCCCCTGATGCTTGCTGCTTTCCAAAGGATTTACAACAGATCCTGAACAATTTCTTAGAAGACCATCGTCGAAACTGTCAAACTTTCTAAAATTAAAACAGAATTTATTAGATACCATCTTCACTCTCCAACATTAATTATCTCCGTATAACTGTAATACTTCTAGAATTTGAAATGGAAATATAAAATCTAACGTGAAATGGAAATCTAAACTTTGAAAAATTATACTGATGTATGTAGAGACACATGTCCTTCTCTACCCTTAGCAGTTTTTGAGACAGAAGGACAGCAGGACAGTGCCACAGTTAACCCAAGGTAGTGCTGACTGTAGTAGGAGTGCTCCGAGCAGGAGGTTGGACTAGAGACTTGCAGAGAAGGATGTTTTTCAGCCAGGAATTCCCAATGCTACCTTATTTTCACTGTGAAAAATAATAATGTTGGAAAGGGAACCACTAGTTTAAAAACCTTTGAGCGGTTCTAGAAGAACATATTGTGAAATAATATCTTCTGAACAGTAAAGCAAAAGCCTCATTATAATCAAATATTTTACTGGACTTTAGCTATAAATACAAAAGGACTGCATTCAAATGTAGTTTAAAATTAAACTCATATTATTTGTTTTATAATAAATATATATATAATATATATAATATAAAATCAAACTGATTTCACAGTTCAGCTTGAGTACAAATCAAAATGATTATGTGTACTTCCTTTTAAGGCCCATGGAACCTATTTATTTCTGGTTAATACATACTTTTAACAAAAATATTATTAAAAATTTGCACTTACACATTTAAATCCAGGAATATTTTTTCAAAGCTGAATTTACCACAGGTACAAAGAAATCAGCCAGTGTTTCAATTTTACTATTTATCAGCATCAAAAACTCCCATGGCCTGTGACTTGACTGAGAGAAAAGGGGGCTGTACAAACTAGCTAAAGTAACATGCTACAAGGAGAGAGATCATTATCTTAACCATTTTAAATTGAATGATGCTAACACGTAGAATGCAAGCTGAAAAAACAAAGACCTGACTGCCGATATTATTTAATCATTTGAATTCACTAAATTGTCAAGACTGAAGCAGAAGCTTCAAAAACATTCTAGTGTGCACCACACTGCAAAAATAGACTATGAAATATATTTCTATGTAACTCATGATGGAAACAGACTCCAACTCTAAAAGAATAAGAAAGACTTGATAAGGAAAGTGGGCCCTTTATTTGTTGGAAACAGTATTGCTTTCTACTTCCTCACTTTAGGAGATAGATTCCTGAAACCCTGACAGGGTCGTCTTAGTCAGCCTCAACCACTTTCCCCGCAGCAGTGATGACAGCTATAAGAAATACATTCAGTCATATGCTCAGTCATACATATTCTCTCTAGGTCTACATGTTCCCTTAGCCTCTTGATCATGTGGTTTAAGATCTAGTTCAGGCACATTCCAAAACCTCCAAAAACAGAGATTCCATCACTGCTCAGCAGCACTTGAGATGCTCCACTTGCAGCAGTATTTCCCTTGCCCACACAGATTTACAGAAATGGGCTGTAACAGATCTCTATCCCCCAGATGGTAAACTTCTCCCACACGAACATTTCATAGTTCTGATTGAATATAATGTTCCATAAAGGCAGAAGAAACAGCAGCACCTGAGATAGGGAAACGAAAATTTGGGAAATTATGCACAGGAACCGTGACCTCTTTCAGGGAGAGAAAATGCAAATGTTAGCCTGTACTCAAGGAGTATGTCCAACTGGAAATCATCAAGAATTCAAATCTTATAATGGTTTGGGTTTGAAGGTGTGATAAATAAATTTGCCAATCAAATTTATAAAGGAATGAAATTTATTATACAGCCGAAAGATTGGTCATAATAAGCCACAATATTGAGGAGCAGCACCGAGCCCGGGGTCGGTACTGGGTGAACGCGTATAGATCTGACCTCTATCGCATCAGATCTCCCCCGGTTCCCCCCGACTGCCTCAGCCAGGGTGATTTTTATACAGTTCTGGGTGGGATGACAACATCTAGTCCATTCTTCTCAGCCCTGAATAGGTTACAGGGCTGGACAAAAAGAGGTTTCTGGGTGTGACGCGTGGTCCATCCTGTGATGAATTGTCGATCTCCTGGTGCAGCTGGCTCCTCTGTCTTCACAATAGGATTCCCAGAAACATAATTCCTTGATGGCCGGGGTGGAGATAGTGATCAGGCAATCATTGTCCAGTCGTGGTGCGAATGTTCCTGTGATACAAATCTGACTCCACCTGGGATGGAATTCCCACCGATTGATTCTCTGGCTACTCTGGTGTTGTGTAAACCCCTCCCTGGTCAAACTGGTTTTAGGGTTTTTTTTGAAATTTCTGGTTTTAGGAGGGGGGCTGCATCCTTTAATCTTTATAACTTTATTTCTGTTCATATTTTAGCACGAATTTACAGGGTTTATTTATAACAAAGGGATCTTAAAGATCATCTAATTCCAACTTCCCTGCCATGATCAAGGAGACCTTTCACTAGACCTGGTTGCGCAAAGCTCCATCCAACTTGGCCCTTGATATTTCCAGGGTGGAAGCATCTCCATGCAACCTGTTCCAGTGCCTCACCACACTTACAGTGAAGAATTTCTTCCTAGTCTAACCTAAACCCATGCTCTTCCAGTTTAAAACTATTCTCTTTTGTCCTGTTATTACATTCCTCTGTAAAAAAACCCTCTCCAGCTTTCTTGCAGGCCCCCTTTATCTGGTGAAAGGCTGAAATAACAACTCCCCAGAGCTTTCTCTTCTTCAGCCCAAACAACCCCAACAGTCTCAGCCTGTCTTCATAGACCAGGTGTTCCATCCCTCTGATCATCTTTGAGGCCCTCCTCTGGACTCAATCCTCCTCTGAACTCAGTCCTTCCTGTGCTGGGATCTCAGAGCTGGATGCAGCACTGCAGGTGGGGTCTCACCAGAGCAGAGCAGAGGGGCAGAATCCCCTTCCTTGCCCTGCTGACCATGCAGCTTTGGATGACTGGCCTGTCTTATGAGTGTCTCCCACAGCTCCCTTACTTGTCAGCACAGATCCTCAATAAGTACCCGTGTCCTGCCTGCTTTGACACTGTCTCCCACTTCCTGGCCTGGTGAGGGGTTCCAGGCTTGCCCTGCAGCCTGAGATCTCCGGAGAGGCATCTTCCTTCTGGAAAAAAGTAAAAACACCACTCTGTATGCGTGAACTTTAGTGGTTATTCCAGAATCTTCTAACGAACAATTCCACGTAGAGAGCAATTGTTTTGCCATCAGAGAAGATTTTGTGGTCAGCAGGATCAGTGCAGGGATGAATTAAGATACTTTCCCAGGGTGGAAAAGGAGCACCCAGATGGATGAAGCAAGAATCCTGTGTCAGTTACCATCCCAGGCCTGAAGACATTGGTCAATAATCTCCACTCAACAATAGCATTCAGCTTAAATTTCCCTTTATTATCTTGTAAAGATTTCCAGTCAATTTGCAAGTGAAAAGGCTGTTTCACGCAGACTTTGCACAATGACTGAAAGCAACAGAGATTATGCTGCAATAGTTTGCAGCATAGCATCAAATTAGTACCGTTATTAAGTGGGAATGTATTATGTTGAGGTAAATATTGGCAAATTCTCCCTTTCCAGAGAAAACTGGTTGAACAGAATGAAATGTTGTGATGGAGCGATCTCCCCTTGAGTTATAGAGACTAGGTGGTTATCTATGGCTGCAGCAAGCACAGACACAAGATCTGTCAGTCTTGTTGATTCAGTAGGCTGATAACACCGAATACTAAACCTAAGCAAATTAAACAGCAGTAAGGGTAAGTGATAATCACTGACAGCAGCAAGCTGACACTTGAGATCAGTGCAGAAGAGCAGGCTTACAACAGAATTTTAATCCAGTAAAGTGGCTGGTAAATTCTTTGTAAACAGATGAGAGGGAATTCCCACAATCCGTTCCTGTGAATTAGTGTCTGCTGTCAATATCATAAATATTCACATAATATTTTCAGAGCAGTAATCACCTAAAAACTGCCTTCGAAGATGTCTTAAGATAAGTCCACCACAAGCCAAAGCTGTAAAACTTTTCATTCTTGGATATTTTATTATTTATTTTATTCAGTTCTGGTGTTCCTCTGCAGTATGTAGAAATCAAAAAGATATCACAAGTTGAAAGCACACAGTCTCCATGAATCGATTGTTATGAGTCTGACAGGGCAAAATTGTGAGATACGTTTTTTAGATGAGCTATCATATGCATGGTTAGCATGGAAATGAAAGAAGCAGCAGGCTGCCAGCACTCAAGCAAGCACTCAAGCGACCAGATTTGTTACAGCTGTTTGTGTCTGAAGATTTCTTGCAGAGTTGTTTTGTGAAATGTGCCTGACTCAAGTAGGCCACAGCTACCCATAGCTTTTACCAACCTCCAGGACCCAAGCTAAGTGATCATTAAGTGATTATGACAATCCTCAAACAGTAATTCTGAGTAGCAGAAAGCTCCTAAAAGAAATGAGAAGCTTAAGATTTACAAGCTGAAGCCTTGTAACTTTAACAGTTGCATTTGTTCACTGCTCCTCTGAGTGAAAGAAGAATTGCAGGAGATTCACTTTTCATTACATACTCGACTTTTTTTCCACAATAAGATAGTATGACTGAATGTCCAAGAGGCCCTTTTCCACTCTAGAACTGCTAAAGTGAAGACAGTAACTTCAATGCTGTCTGAGGTTTCTCAGCTTTTTGTGGAGTACTTGAGGAATATTTGAGGAAAACAGAGGTGTTCTAAAGATTGAAGCTTTGGCTCAGTTAGCAAAGCTTGACTGCTTTCAAAGTCACACGGCAACATAATAGGTGCATGGGTTCATCTGCCATCGAGTTGCAGCTTTTATATATTAATGTATAGGAAATATTATTATTTAATTTATCAGGTTTTGCACATAAGCTTTTACACAGACCACTCAAGTTTTATGTTGCTAATACTACAACAAAGTGCAAAGTACTTTTCATTATTTGATAGATCAAAATGCTTATTTAAACAGTGCTGACTCAAACAAAATCTGAGGAACATAGCAAACTCAAAATTATTTTTCCAAATATGAAACATGTTTGTTTCCTATCCTAAACATGAATGAAAACAGCTTTATAAGCTTTACTACAAGAACTATACTTAACACCTCCAAATCTTATCTTTGTAAATAATTGAGAACACCTAACTTCCCAAGTCATACTTAAATCAATTTGGATTAAGTAAATGCTTCTGAGTTTTAAGGATAATTTTCCTTCAGGCTCTCAGCCCAACCTCTTACATTTCCAGGAAGCGAGTATGTCACTTTCAAAAAGAAGGATACAGGTAAAACTTCTCACTGAAACCTACAGAATTGTACACTGTTGACTAAGTATCTGAAGGTAGATGAGCCTTAACAATTATAGTTGGCAATAAAATAGATTGATCTATTTAAAGGTAATAAAACTAGAATATATTTTAAATCTTGAATTTTCTTTTCCAGTACTCAAACTGGAATGTACACCTTAAGGAGGTACTGCTCTCCCTAAACTATCCATACATATTCTGGCATCACCTGTTTCTTCTTGTTTTATCCAAAACCATATCTGAGAAGATAATGGGATCCATTGTAACTGAGTATTTTCATTTGTGTTGCTTTTTCTTTTTGGGTTGTTTTGTTGGTTTGGGGTTTTTTCGGTTGGTTTTTGTTGTTTGTTTGTTTGTTTTTGTTGTTTGCTTGTTTGTTTTTGTTGTTTTGTTTTGTTTTATTCACAGGTAGAAAGCATATTATTTTCCTATTCAAAGAAATAGGACCAAAAACTTTTCCTCTGATGCTCTTCTGCAGAAAAGTCTTCCACAAAGCTAGTGGTTGATTTTAATACCCTTGCTTGCAAAAGTCTGCAGTCCTGTTAAGAGGTAAGATGGAGCTCGTAAAATGTTACTGAAGACAGACAAAATAGCCATGCCCAACAGGGGAGGAAGATTCAGACTACAATCTTATACAGACCACACTTCTTTATTACTCAAAATGTGGAAATAGATATTGTGGGTAAATTTGTTCTCCCCTATGTGGGAACAAGAGAGGTAGCCATGGTCTGTTTTTACTAAATGAAGGTCAATGACTGATGGCTGGCTTATTTCCCCCTCTGTTTCTAAAGTAATATGTCACTGATGATGATCTAAAATAATGATCTTGCCAAGTGAAAAGGCTGCAGCCTTGTATTCAGCTTAGATAAGTCAGGGCAGACTAGTTCAGTACTGAAGGAACTCCAGGCAGCTTTGTGCAGAGCTTTATGCAATAGCATAGCTGGCTCTGATAGGGGTCTCTCATACAGACCGGGCAGTCTGGGGGAAAATCAATGTACAGCTCCTGAAGCCTCTCATGCTGAAGCCATAGTAAGTAACATTTTTGCTCCCTGGGGACTTAATACCCACTCACTGAGTCCATACCACAGAAATTTGATTTCTGCACATATATTTCTATGTGGTTATACCTAATGGGGTCCCACTACCTAGGACACACTTCATGGAGTAATAATGTTAACAGACAAGTACTATTGTGTAGTAAGAATTATACTATCCTTAAACCACAACCGAAGGATTACCACTGTCAGGAAACCTGTTTAGTTCATTACTTTTTCTCTCGAAATAAGGAAAATAAATAGGTCAAATAAAATACAGAATATCTGGTATTTCACTGTTGGTATTTTCCAGTTTACCTAGTGGAATGGTTCAAATTCCAGCCCTTAGGGGCAGTAATAAACTTAACAGCTTTAAGGCTGTTGGAGGCAAAGGAGAAACGTCCCCAGGGTAGAATCTGTGGACATATTCTTTACTTCAATAACAAGATGAATATTCAGTCTTTTTATTGTTACCTGTGATCTGGAGAGCTGACCCCGGGTGCTGACCAGCCTTGCCTCAAGCAGTGCCTGCTGCAAGGGCAGCACCCCAGAGCTGCTTGTCTTCATGCAAAGAGTGAAACACAGGATATTAGTTGTTTATTCAATTTCCTACCTTACATTTTTAACTCGTATTTTTGTTTCCCAAAGATTAAGAGAAAAACATTGAAAAATCAAGCAAGTTGGCTTCCTCATTTAAAGAAAATTACATTACCAATTTATAAGATGGGTTTTATCCACCCTGCTTTGCATCCTTACTGACTGGATTCAGAAAACCAAAGCAACACTTTTTATTGTCTCTCACAAAAGAAGCAATAGATGTAGCCAAACAGACTTAAGTTTGAACATTCAAATGCTTTTGTGCAGCAGGTACATGTTTTTTGTACTCACAGCTGGTCTCATGCCTGGTTGTTTTGCCTCACCACAATCCTGCAAGCATATATCAAACATGATACAGACAGTCTGTAGCTATCTAATGACACTCAAGAGGCATTCTAAAGTGTATCGAAGTTGATTTGCCTTGGTAGTTTGTAATTCCCCACAGGTGATCTTCTGGAAGAAACAATGCTTGGCTTAGGTAGTAGCATATCCACACTCTTCAGCAAACTATTTTCCTCATAATGAAAGAAAAATCATGGCTAATTCCATGTATTAATGTCCTGATAGGGATCTCAAGTCACCTACATCTTGTGGGGTTTTTTTGTTTGTTTGGGTTTTTTTGCTGAGTCTTAAATATGAGGCAGTTCCTATTAGGTCCCCCTAACACAGTCTTTCCTGAATTAAGCAGCCAAAACAGGATACAATATTCTAGACGTGGTCTTAAAAGTGCTGAGCAAAAAGTTACTTCCCTCAGCCTACTGGCTGGTAATACAACCCAGGAAACCGTTGGGCCTTCTTTGCTGCCAGGGTACACTGATATATTTATCTGTGGTCTACTAAGAGCTCTATGTCTACCTCTGCAGAGCTGGTCTCCACACACTCCGTTTTCTGAGGCAGCAGTTTCTCAGAGGCCTGCAAGACATTGCTGAGCTGAGGGGAGGTGGTGAGTGATTACCTTTGCACCACTGGTGTGGGGATGGTTGTCCTGGTCTCAAGGACAGGTGTCTGCTAAGGAAGGCAGGAGTCTCCCTTGGAATGGAAAATGTAAAGCCCTTCCCTCTGAATTATTGTAATTTTGAAATTAAAGCAAAGATATGGGAGTAGGAATAACAGTTCTTGACTAGTATTTATAATAAAGCAAACAAACAACAACTCCTATGGCATTAACAACAAATAGAACCAGGAGCCCGGTCCCAGCCCTCTGGGCCTGCAGGCACTGTCCCCTTGGGTGCAGTGATGGTCACAGCCGGCAGGGGGCGCCGGTGGCGCTGGGTAGGCAGGGCAGGTGCGATGATTCCCCCGCGGCTGCAGGGGGCGCTGTGGCGTGAGCTTCAGCAGCGCGTGGCAATGGCGGCTCCGCTGGGACAGGGAGGGGTGGGAGAGAGAGAGGCTTTGCTTCACAAAACCCCTGGGGCCGTCAGTCCCGGTGTCCCAGCAGGACTCTCGGAAATAGCAAGCTGGGAGGGCAGGATGTCTCG